>CM033477.1:59654004-60136504 GCA_019447015.1 Hymenochirus boettgeri
TGTAAATTACTCCCAACAAAAAAAAAGGAATTGTTATTTAAATGTGTATCCCTGTGCATTAGAAATAGATCTTTATTTCTTACTATAGAAATTGTAAAAAGAATGTAGATAAAGGAAAACATTTTGGAGGAAAATGGTTTAGTTTAAAGTATTTTTATTTTATAAGCGCTGTGAATAATATGAATACCCCTAGTAGAGGCAGTTTACATACGCTTTGTGAAGTTTTAAGTGAAAGTAAACTTAAAGGGCATGTCCACCCCCCCTACTGAAATTTCCCACAATGTTGGGCACACTGGGCAGTGTTGAATGACCCTTACCTTTCTCCTCTGCTGCATATGGTTGCCCTGCATGGCTGAAATACAATACAGGAAACTGAAGAGTAGGAGCCTTTTCCTGGTGTAATCTGTTTCTACTTTTGAGAGGTTTCTGTCATGCGCAGTGGAGTTTTTTTCCTTACCCTCCAGCTGCCTTCTGCTGCTTCTGTTTTTAAAACCTCTCAGCCAATCACGGAGTGGCTGCTGGTCCTGCCCCTTCTACTTCTGTGATCGCAAGAAACAGCAGAAGGTGGGCGATAGAACGAAGGTTTAAGGTACAGGGCATTTTATGCAAAATCTTTGGTTTTTTTGGAGGGGTGATGGTGGATATGCCCTTTAAAAAGGTTTTGCAAGACTTAAGGTGGTAATATATTTGATTGACAAATCTCTGAGAATGTAACAGGATTTGACTAATATCGTCTAGAGTTATTGCCAACAAACTGCCGCCATCGTAGTCGGTGTGTACGCTGGAAAATTTGCCATTGGCTTTCTATAAGTAGAGGAAGCTGATGCAATTGGTCTATATATGTGCGCCCACCCGACCGATTTCTCCCAAACAGAGCATGGTTGGTTGAGTAGTGTATGCAGATGCCACCGCACATTGTAGACAGATGCCAAAACATAGAAGCAATTTTTATTGATATGTAGCATCTTGTATTTGCAATAGTGCCTTAAAATTTAGCAGGTTTTTATCTTAGGAAGTACCGAAAAATGCCTTTTGCACCTTATGTTTTTCTTTGATGTTTGCCTGAAATCTCTGGTTTATACATTTCTGTAAAATGAGATGTAAAATGTCATTCACTTTCCATTATTATGTGATCAAAACTTTCCAGTTGCTTAAATGTTTACATTATTAAAGCCTCAAAGATAAACTGTGAACAACTATTGTGTTCAAGAAAAATGTGTCCTTTTCTCATAGGGAAATGTTTTATTAATTTTATTTTTTCAAATAGATAATTGAAGGTCTTTTTGACATCCATTTTGTAATCAGTGTACTACAAAAAGCAATGAAGCTGAATTATCCGTGGCAGAGGGATTACAAATATGTTTTTCTCTCAGTAAATACATCCTATTTCCTCCACTTGGGTGGAGCTTCAGTACATCTCCTTTTAACAAGTTCTGCTCGCCCCCTGTTATCTAATCTATTATTTTATTCTTCTCTCCCCACTCAGATGTCAATCTCTATTTCTCAGCAGTGGATGGTGGTCCATTGGTGATTATTAATATTTTTCCTGATTCCAGAATGCGTAAAATAAGCTATTGGGCTTATGTTAAACTACATTGCTTTTTTTTTTTTAAAAAAAAAACACTAGCAGTAGTTGCACCCAATGCATATTCTTTTTTCATTGATACATTTTGCTTTTGTTGTTGTTTTAAAAGTTACATCTACATTGTCTATTAATCATTTCTAACTAGTTGGTTTATTGAATCCAAAACCTACAGTAAGGAAATCTGTATTTTTTTTAAAGGGTATGTCCACCCCCAATAATATTTATATTTGTTTAAAACACCTATCCAAACACTGAACTGTAATACTCACAATGCCCTTTAAAGTGCTCTTCTAAGTAGGTATTCAGCCCGATGCCTGCAGCCACAACAGGTTCTACTGGCTCCACTTATGCATCTCTGAAGAATCGGAAGTGGAGGAATCTCTGAGTAGACCCGATAGTCATTCGTCATGACTACCAGGAAGAGCAGGTGGATCCTTTGTTGCAGCTGCAGGTATTGGGCTGAAAAATCTGTTACAGGAGCACTTAATGGGCATGTCCACCCCCAAAACTATAACCCCCCCCCCCCCCACTACTGGCCCCACTCTGTAGTGTAATAAAATCCTTACCTTACATCCCAGCTCCAAATGGTTCTCCTGTAATGTCCCCCCAAAGTCCCAAAAACTGGCCACCAGGAGGCTAGCAGAGTCCATATAGGACTCTGTCTCCCCTCCGGGAGAAGTTTGGCATGTGCATTGTAGCCCTTCTCCCTCTCCCACCCGCTTTGGTCTCCCTCCACCTAGCATAAATCCCTTTTAGTATATTATAGCCCATGTTCCCCCAGCCCCAACCGCTATAATTATAGTCTCAGAAAGTCCCCCGATCATTACTTACCTTACCTCTCTCCTTCGCTGTTCTGAGCTGCCGGCACCCGCGTCGGTGATTGGCTGCCGGTCCCGCTCCCTGCTTGCAGTTCCAAGCGAAGCATTGCAGCGAAGGAGAGAGGGAAGGTAAGTAATGATTGGGGGACTTTCTGAGACTATAATTATAGCGGTTGGGGGAACATGGGCTATAATATATTAAAAGTTTCTATAAAGGGTGGACATGCCCTTTTAAGGACATTGTGAGTATTAGTTTCTGTATATAATTTAATTTTGTTTTGAGGGTCGACATGCCCTTTAAAGTGAGTTGAAGAATGAAAGCACAAACTGTTTTTGTGAATAGATTATATACTTTTAGGGAGAAATTTGTAAGGGAGTCCAAATGGGTGAACTGTTAATGTTACAACATTTTATTTATGTTTAAAAGAAAAAGCAGATAATATGGGCACTTTAAAAAAATAAAATAAAAAATAAAATCTAAACTGATGTTAATCAGGTTTTTATATACAATAAAAATATTTGAATTTAGGTAACTGTTTGACTACATTTCTCTCATTTTTATCAGGTGTGGACATAACCTATGAAAGAAAGTTATTTATTATAAAGTTCATTTTTATACTAAAGACCCCATCCTACTGTATCTATTTAACTTAATCTTTCTTTTTACATATAATGATGGACCACTCTGTATTAAAGCTTCGCTCACACCATCCAACAAAAATGATGTCTATTTGGGGACAAGTGCTTCAGTTAGATCTGTAGAGATCACATGATTTTTTTTTGTCTTGTATATTCTTTTTAAATTCCAAATATTTGTTTAGGCATATTAAACGTAAATTGTGCAGTGCAATGGTTGTTAGAAATTACAAAAGCATTCAGAGTTGAAGAATGTGCTTGGACACACTTCACTAGTATAACTTACATTATCATTACACTCTAAAAACTTGTACTGCAAATTATAACATTTCAATGCAGTCAATATAGTGTAAAGTTAACACTACATTGATAATAATAAAAATCAATTACAAAATACACTAAAGTGCATAAAGTATGGGTAATTACAACATTAAGTCTAAGAACACAGGTGTACTATGTATTTTATAACACCTTTACAACTATAAATTTAAAATTCTAAATATAAATAAATCGCATTGAATGGATATTTGACTGGCCTATTTGGACTAATGTTCAACCAACATCGTTCTGTCTCAGATGAAAAATAATGCTGATGTTTCAACCCAATCGAACAAAATTCTAGAATATATGTATCAGTTGATCAGTTTGAAATATGGCCTTGTGTAAGGGCCATTGGTCGTTTCACTCATTGTAAGGGCCACTGATCCCTGCAGTAATTTTAAGGCTGACACACTATAATGTACTTTATGTTGAAGGCCAATCTCGGTTGGTACTCTGTATTGTACCTCTTTTTATATTAACCTTGTGTCTTAATTTTTCAATTCAAAATTGCATAAACAAAACAAAAATTTTAATCTAATTTGATTAATCTGTTTGCACATTACATATTTTTCCTTTAAGTCAAATTCTATCAAAAATTACAAATAGTTTTACTGTACACTAAAAAAATCAACAGGATTTTGCATTGCCAAATGTGCAAAATATAAACATTTTTAAAAACCACTGGTGTAGAAAACTCACTCAAAGCACATCCTATTACTGTGAAATCACATAGCTTGCAAATTGAATGTGAAGACACACATTTCTGCTCATCAAGTTAAAAGACTTGAACACTCTTGCCCAAAAAGAAAGTCCTGACTGGAAATCTCACACAATTCCCAGGACAAACCAAAACAACCTAAAAAAAAGGTTTTCTAAAAACGGTCTTTTCTATAGTGTTCTTGACTATATTTATGTGATTACCAGTGGACCCCATCACACTGTGTATTGTTATATAATTTGAAACATACAAGAAAACGGCTGTAGGAGCAGTTTTAGCCAAAATTCTGATTTAGCCAAAATCAGAATTATATGGGAAGGTGCTACTGACCTGAGCAAAAGATTAATAAAAACAAAGAAGAGAAATAATCGGTGACCATTTCATGGGCCCATATAATATCCTATCCTATAATAGCCTGTTCTCTGCATTGAAGACAAAGGGAAAGCTGAAGTTTGCAGTAATACACAGGATCTTGGGAAGGATGGAGCAAGTGCCACCTTTTTAAGAATAGGTTTTCCACATTAACAAGGAGATCCCACAAGTTTTAAAAAAAAATGTAATGTTAAAGTCTGCAGCTGAAAAAAGTTAAATAAAAACTACACAGTCAAAGGGCCAACTTGTAATGGTAAATTGAGAGAATTTAGAAGGGATCACAAGAGTAGAAGAATTAAGATTAAGGCGGATTAGGCAACAGCAGCATTAACAGATAAGTAACAATAGTTTAATAGAAACTGAAAAATCTATTGTAAAGCAGAGGTGAATGATTCTCTGGTTGAAGGTGTTGAATAGGAAAGAATTAAATAATTGAAACAAATTGTAGACGAGCCACAAGCATTTAACAAGAATGCTTAATAAAGGAGCACATGGCTCTGAAACATGTTGCCTGATACACATTAAAGTTTGATGCAGTTTATGTTTACTGTTTGTGGCTCGTCTACAATTTTTCAATTACTGTTATAAGTTAGGCTTTTATCATGTTCTTTGAAACCTTGGAATCTTTGCGTTCTACCCATTTAAAGAGAATGGGTAAAAAATGTCCATAAATTTGTAGATAACTTGGGAATGCATCAATAGATTACATAGCTAGGAGGTAGCACACTTCTCCTTTGTGCCTAAAAGGAACAGAAATTTGACTTTTTAGCTCAGGCTGCTGACCAAGCAGTAGCAGTTAATCTGCTACATGTGTGCACGTCTATGTAAAAGATAGGGAGGAGAGTTAGGGTAACTGCCTGGTTGGTGAGCAGAGGAACTATTGGACACATCTCGAATTGCATGTTTGGGAGCTCAACAATTATATTGCAAAAAACGAGTTTTTTTACGTGAAAGTCTAGATTGTTGCTACAGCTTACCACATTGGTCAAAACTGCAAATCTGGGCTAAGCTTAGCAACTGTATTTGAATGTTATTGTGATTTATAGTCGGTTCAGTTCCTTTTTTACTGGGAGGAGTGTATACTGTATTTTTTTTTTTATATGGACTCTGTTTGGAATGCTTAATGGCTAATCCATCTTAAGTTAGTGTTGTGTTTTATTTTGCAACATTTTGTTTAATAAACAATTATTGAATCTAATTTTGGCCATTCTCTCTCTTTGTGAAAAGTCTATTTACATGTCAAATTCTTAAAAGTACTTTAATATAATACTACACCAGATCAGTGGCCCTTACAAGGAGTGCAGGGATCAGTGGCCCTTACAATGACTGCAGGGATCAGTGGCCTTAAAAGGAGTGCAGGGAAGCGTGGCCCTTACAATGACTGCAGGGATCAGTGGCCCTTACAATGACTGCAGGGATCAGTGGCCCTTACAATGACTGCAGGGATCAGTGGCCCTTACAATGACTGCAAGGATCAGTGGCCCTTACAATGAGTGAAAAGTTCAGTGACCCTTACAACGAGGAAAGAGATCAATAGCCCTATGCAATGAGTGCAGAGATCAGTGACCCTTTACAATAAGTACAGAGATCAGTGTCTCTTTACTGCTCCAACCTGATGAAGAGGGTATATCCCTCGAAAGCTTGTCAACTAAATAAACTTAGTCCATTGAAAAAGTATCACAGTACTCTTTATTTTCAATCTATATATTGGACTAATACAGCACTACAGTAATTTTCTGTACCTTTGCATTGAGTACAGAGATGAGTAGCCCTTTAAAATGAGTACAGAGATTAGTGGACCTTTACAATGAGTACAGAGATCAGGGGCCCCTTACAATGAGTACAGAGATGAGTGGCCCTTTACAATGAGTACAGAGATCAGTGACCCTTTACAATGAGTACAGAGATCAGTGGCCCTTTACAATGAGTACAAAGATCAGTGGCCCTTTACAATGTGTACAGAGATCAGTGTCCCTTTACAATGTGTACAGAGATCAGTGGGCCTTTACAATGTGTACAGAGATCAGTGGGCCTTTACAATGTGTACAGAGATCAGTGGGCCTTTACATTGTGTACAATGATCAGTGGCCCTAAAAATAATGCAGAATGGCCTTACGCACATACAAATAATACTCAGATGCAAAATACAATTTTGTGTGCTACAACATACCACAATAGCTTTATTTAGCCACATTTATTTAAACCCATGTATGTAGGTCTGAATTGTTGTGTGTCCACACGGTCACAAAGCTTAATAGATAATCTGTTTTTATTCTTTTGCTACAATTGTTCTTTTATTCAGCAAGCAACAGCCAAGGACGGGACAAGTCTTACATGGAATCTGATATATATACACGGCTCTACCAACTTTGCATACTAAATGGGCAATATTTACACACTGGTGTTTTAAGCTTTGCTGACTCTGTGCCAGGCTGGTTGAGGGTTTCTGATGGGCAGCTGCTTTCAAGTCTTGCTATAGATCTTCTCCTGGATTTGAGAGAGGAATGTGACCAGGCCACTTGCAGTCATTCACTCCCTTCTTGTTAGGCCACTTCCATTGTAACTTTAATAGCGCATTCACATTTAATGACTTTGGTGCTCCAACTCTGTAGAAAAAACAGTGAATTTTAATTTTCATTCTATTAATGACAAATGTGTTAATTCATACTCTGGTTTATTTCCATACAAATATAACCAGCAATTTCCTATAAATAACCCTTGGCAAAGAGGAGACCGGGGAGGGCAATCACCCTCCAAACAGATCGCCCTTTGCCATTTTTAAAATAAAATTGTTAGCTCTGTCTTCCTCTGCTACCCGGTACCTTCCAATTAAAAAATACATTGCAGACTTTGGAAATATTCAGCCAGAGTGACTACTTAGGGTACTAGGGAAAAGGGAGGTGTCAGAGGTAAAAGGAGGTGACTAGGGGTGTCAGATCATTTTATTTTCAGGTATACCACCCTCCCACGAGTTGCGGGAGTCTCCCTGATTCTGAGATGTTCTACTGCACTCCTGAGAGACCACCCCAAGCTCCGGCGACTGCAAGGACTTGGAAGCTCCGCCCACAGAATGCCCCTTAAATGACATTAGCCCAGGAAACGCCCCTTACATGTCTGCCATGCCCCCTGGACGGCTCTAACTCCACCTCTACCTCTTCTCTTGTGGATATCTACAGACACCATGCCCCTGGCCATACTTTCTTCCTGCCCACTGACACACCCCCTACCCTACCCTGCCCAGAAGACTTGTTCGGCAGCAGGGCCATCTCTAGACTTTTTGGCACCTGAAAAAAAAATGTCAAATGCTGCCTGACTCGCGCTGCTGGAAGGGATGTGGTTTTATAATTGAAAGTGGGTGATGCTTTGTCCGAAAGTGGGGTGTGGCTTGTCCAGAACTGGGAGGGGCTTTATACACATGAATGGTAAATAATGCCCACTATGACTGTTAAATGATGCCCACAGTGACTGGTAAATTATGCCCAACATTGATTCTTGATCTGCAGGGTTCCCAAACATTTATTTTGATCAAATGAATTTCCAGTCAGAAGGGAGGGGGAGGAATCATAGCTGCATTCTGTTGTGCAATGAAAGTCATGGCTTCCCCTGCTGTGTTTTTTTGGGGGGCCCTGGCATCTGGGCCCCAGGCATGTGATTCCAAGAATTTTTTTTTTCCGGCATCAAAACTGCTGCTTCCCTACAGGATGCTGCTCTGTAATGTCACCTTGCCTCATTAGAGAGATGGCCCTGTTCGGCAGGGTGGGATGTCTGTTATACCAATGCTATTCTTTTCATGTTCATTTCAGGAATAGGCCAAACGCTCACATTCTCATTGCTCCCTGGAGTATCTGGTTAATGCCTCCCATAGTGGGATGTAGGATGTTTATCTTTCTTTATGTAATTAAAACTATCTAACCGCTGCACATGCTGCTTCAGTACAGAGCAGCAGAAACTACTACAAGTAGACATTCCCTTTCTAGAGCTTCATATTCAGAGCACAAGTTGTTCTCTATTGGGGGTGGGGGTGGGTTTGAAAGCAAAAATATATTCTGAAGTTTAGAAAGTCCAAGAAACTACTGCAGATGGTGAATGCAGGTTTGTAAATTGAAGCGGCTTTGGCTGCAACTTCTTGAGGATACTGGGATTTGTAGTTCATTACGTGGGGGGTGGAGTGGGTTTGAGTAACACAGTGAAAGGAATATACTAAATCCAGAATAAACCCCACATTTAATTTTACAGACATTCAGTTGAATTCTATGTATAGTTTTTCTATATCCAACTCCCACATTCTCTTATTTCTTGTATTATAAACAGCAAGATTCCCTCTATTTAGAGAGGAATGGGGGCTCCCTTGTAATTGGCTGGAAGTTTCCTTCCCTAGGGAAGGGTGTGTAGTCCAACTCATGTAGCAGGTTCTGATAGGCTCTGTTGTGTTTTTAAAGACCCCATCCCTCCTGCTGCAGTGGGGTGGGAATTAAGCAGCCTGTGCTTTGTAAAGAAAGTTTTCATTCATGCAGGGCTGGAAGCCCCTTTGAGAAGAGGACTAATGTTCCTTTGTTAATGTGGAACTAAAGGAGTTGACCCTGTGAACATGGAGTTGCATGCTGTGTTTCTGTGTGTTATTGCAATAGGAGTTATGTCCAGTAAGTAGAAACTGTCATTTTTTGTCATTTTTATGCCACAATCCAGGCTGTGTGTTATTTAGTCAGTTGTTAACTGTTTGCTGCTTGTAAGATGTATAGTTTTAATGGTTGGGATACAGGTTTAAAGGGGTTAACATACAGTCCTATGTACAGCGTATTATCACATTACATACCATGCTCAGCCTTTAATAAAATGCTTTAACCTTTTAACTTCAGCTACAAGTTTAGTGCTGCTGAGATCTAAATCTAGCAATAGTGATTTGGCAGTGAGATGTGTCAGCCCTCAGTAACAGCTCCACACCAATGACAGGACCATTAAAATGGTTTGCAAGCCTGCTAAAAGGAATCAGTGTACTACAAGGGTAACATGTATGTAGTTAACATGTATATCCAGATACGATCTGATAGGTAATAACTAATGTCTGGAGGTTATAAAAGGACAGTTTGATCCTATTGAGGTTGTCATTCAGATCTTTGTGTTTGATATGTTAGCGATTTAGCTTTTGCCAATGACTAGATGCATTGTGTCCTGTAAATGTGTAAAATCTTAGTTTTCCCTTTGCATATCTTCCCCAACAGTGTATAAAAGTCCATTCAAACCTTTTATGCATTTCAGAATGTAATTCCAAGTGTTTTCTTTAAATCAACATAGGGAGGTACCATGTGCGCAAACAATTTTAATAGTAATGGGTAACAGATTGTACAGACTGTAATAGTTTACCATGAAATCCTTATCAGCCAACATCCCACCCTAATAAGAGGAATATCCGGAAATTAAAAAGTGCGGTTTAAGACGGACCTATTAAAGAATAAAGAGTGTCAGGTTACTGAACAAAAAGAGCAATCACAGCTCAGTCTATATATTATTTCCAGGTAATTAAACTTTACTTCAAAGCTTCACATACTTCCTCTGTGACGCCCCGGGGACTAGTCTAAGCATAGAATTTGGAATGTGGAGCAGAGAATTAACAAATGTATTTTTAAATTTACTTTGTAGATAAAGTTTTTTTTTTGTCGTTTAAAAAAAAAAAAAAGGTTTTGTAGACCAACAGGAGAGAGTGATGGACTTTAGCGTGGTTCAAATGGCAACTTATTATTAATGGATGTTTAAAACAAAATAAAAAGCTGCCTATCCAAAAACTGTAGAAATACTACAGTACTATTCAAGGATAGGTTCGCTATAGCTCCTTTACCTCCTGTTCTTCAATTAATGCAATAAAGGAATGGTTCACTTTCTGAATGAACTATTCCTTTAAATAAAAGCTACTTTTTCTAGGTTTATTTGTTATGAGCCAAATTAAGGGATGCATCACTTGCCTTTGTGGATTCCAAGATACAATGCTCCAAATCATCTTCAAGCAGGAGCACCTGACTTTACTGCAGCTCCTCATACAGCCCCCAGAGAGGGTTATTATATATATCTAGTTTCACTTTTTGTCAGAAATCATTTGTGGGGAAGGGCAGAGAAACTAAAATATTATTATGAGTGAGACATGGTGGATATAATAAGGACTGCAAACATTGATATATCACCTTGTAGGAAACATTAGGCAGTATTACTGTAGCATTCGGTTATCTAACTGATTACCACAGATGGAATATCCTGACCAGGATGAATGAGAAGTTCCTTCCCAAACATTAGGCAGTATATATTATTTTTATATATTTATTTTCATTCACGCCTTGATGGTGCTACAAGCATATTGTTATGGACGTTTTTTTATAATGTTTTGTCCACTATACAGTGATATATCGTACCTTTATATGTTTTATGTTTCCTTTTGGATTCTATCAGGGTTATTCAGTAAAAGTTCTTATAGTTTAAAATGGTGCTAATTTTGCCCCAATCAATCAGATGTTAGCTTTCAAATGTTAAATAAGATCTGATTGGTTGGGGCCAAAGTAGCACCATTTTAAACGATAAGAACTTTTATTGAATCTCCCTGTATATTTTTCCACATAGAATAAGGCACTAATACACTTTTGAATTGTTGTATTTAGTTACATTTATTGGCAATAGTGTTATTATATTAAAGGGATATTCCTTTTTAGTTATTTTCAAGTATCTTGAGTATTATAATTTTATAACCTACCCATGTAGTGGATTTCTATGGGAGGAACTGTAAGATTATAGCGTTATAATCTTACAGTTCCAAGAGGAGAAGGAATCCACTGTCCACTTCCTCTTTCACTCTTTCCTTCTCAACGGACCAACAGGAGAATGGGGATCCCCGCTCAGCTGTAACAGTTATTCTCCATGACTCAGATTGTGACTGTATGTGGGAAACTTTCTGTTGGGGGTAGAGAAGAAAGATCCCTGCCAAAGTGCAGGACTGGAACTTAATGGCTGAAATAATAACAGGCCTAGGGATCAAAAAGAGAGAAAAAGAAATTATGTAATCTAGTATTGTTTATTCTTTAATAGTTTCTGGCAGTATAAATGCTATTTAAAAACTTAATTTATATTATTTTCTATAAAGTTCATTCTTATTTAACCCCAATATTTCCCCAAATGCAATAGTATTTAAAAAAATGGCTAATAATATTTTAAATATAAGTAAAATCAAGTAAAAATGCAGTTATTTACTTTTTCTCAGGATTTTGCCTTGTACCTATGGAAATGTTTCTTAAGCTGATCGTAAATGGACAAAGTTTTCTATCTATAACTAGAAAGGGAAAGTTTAAGTATAAACTTTGAATTTGCTTGAAAGACTGCATTGGAAGGCAATTGTGTGTTTGTGCTGCAGAATTTAAAACTCAATAATGTCAATGATGAGGACATTGTTGTTTTTTACTTACCCTTTAAATATGTCACATGCATTAAAGGTAGGTCATGTTGGTGTGTGTGTATTCATATCATGTGGGGGATAAAATGCTAACTTTTTTGATGATTGGTCAAAATGAGTTTTTTTTTACTTTAGTTACCCTTTACGTATGGCTGCCATAGTATGGATAATAGATCAGTAGGTGTGTGTACCCGTGTCGGGTTGAGAGTTAAAAAAAAACTGATGATTGGTCAAAATTTTGTTTTTTTACTTTAGTTACCCTTTAGTATGGCTGCAACAGTAATGGAGGGGTAGGTCAGTAGCTGTGTATACCTGTATCACGTTGGGGGTTAAAAAACAAAGTTTTTTGATTAATGATCAAAATTGTCTTTTTTTACTTTAGTTACCCTTTAGTATGGCTGCCACAGTAATGGATAGTAGATCAGTAGGTGTGTGGTACCGTGTCGGGTTGAGAGTTAAAAAAAAAACTTTTTTTGATGATTGGTCAAAATTGTTTTTTGACTTTAGTTCCCTTTAAGTATGCTGCAACAGTAATGGAGGGGTAGGTCAGTAGCTGTGTATACCTGTATCACATTGAGGTTAAAAAAACAACGTTTTTTGATTATTGATCAAAATTTGCTTTTTTGACTTTAGTTACCCTTTAAGTATGGCTTCCCAGTATGATAAGTAGATCAGTAGGTGTGTGTATCTGGGTCTGGTTGAGGGGGGTATGTCTTTTTTGTATTTACAACCATAAAACTATCTTTTATTGAGGATAAATCTAAATTTGTTTTTTTGACTTTAGTTACCCTTTAAATATGGCTGCCACCGTAATGGATAAGTAGATCAGTAGGCATGTGTACCTGGGTCTGGTTGAGGGGGGTATGTCTTTTTTGTGTTTACAACCATAAAACTATCTTTTATTGAGAATAAATCTAAATTATTTTTTTTTTACTTTAGTTACCCTTTAGTATTGGCGCAACTTAATGGAGGGGTAGGTCAGTAGCGTGTATACCTGTATCCATTGAGGGTTAAAAAAACAACGTTTTTTGATTATTGATCAAAATTTGCTTTTTTGACTTTAGTTACCCTTTAAAGTATGGCTTCCACAGTAATGGATAAGTAGATCAGTAGGTGTGTACCTGGTCTGGGTGAGGGGTATGTCTTTTTGTGTTTACAACCATAAAACTATTTTTTATGAGGATAAATCTAAATTAGTTTTTTTTACTTTAGTTACCCTTTAAATATGGCTGCCACTGTAATGGAGAAGTAGATCAGTAGGTGTGTGTACCTGGGTCTGTTGAGGGTGTATGTCTTTTTTTGTGTTACAACCATAAAACTATCTTTTATTGAGGATAAATCTAAATTTGTTTTTTTGACTTTAGTTACCCTTTAATATGGCTGCCACCGTAATGGATAAGTAGATCAGTAGGCATTGGTACCTTGGTCTGGTTGAGGGGGGTATGTCTTTTTTGTGTTATAACCATAAACTATCTTTTTTTGAGGATAAATCTAAATTAGTTTTTTTGACTTTAGTTACCCTTTAAATATGACTTCCATGGGAATGGAAAGGTAGGTGAGTAGGTGGGTTGTACCTGGGTCTGTGTGGGGGGTTGGGGGTCACCATTTGTATTATGACATGAAACAACTGTTTTGAAATATCCACATTGAGGATTGTTACCATTATAGTCTATGGGAAAAATTCCGGAAATTCAGCGATAATGCCGTAAGCTTCCGCGATTCCTTAGCTAGAAGATAGCACACTTCTCCTATATGCCCCGCACGTCTGTACTGAATTTCATGTCTCTAGCTCAAAAACTGTAGGAGGAGATACGGTCCAAAAAAGTGGAAGAATAAAACGGAAGAAAAAGAAGAAGATGAAGAAGAAGAAATAGAAAGAACAGTAATTTGGCTTTTTCAAGCCAAATTAATTAACAAGTCCCCAGTTCTAGACGGAATCAACCCAGAAGAATGTGGCATTTGGTCGAATGGGCATGTTGAAAAATATCTGTTAAACATCTCATGCTAATGAGATGCCATCAGTATTTTAACATTAATTGTAATTAACGTACTTGACTTCAGGAAGACCTGTGCCCAAATCCATTGTGGTATTAATGGCTTGTTTGCTTAATGGATCTGCTCAAGGAGCAATCCTGATTTGCCATTTGTTATCTGTGATTGGTTGCCTCTTTGAAGGACAAGTAGAGTTCTTTTTGTATGGCCAACTTAATACCCTTATTGCAGTTTCTGTCTTGCTCATAAAATCCAGCGTAATATTGCTAATGCTCCTTATCAATTCCCTTAAACATGCTGTAATCCTAAGACATGGTACCATGGGTGTGGCATTGTATAACTGGTCCATGGCCATCATTTTTCAAATAAATAATAATAAAAAATATAAAAGCAAATGCATTTTTCTAAATTTGATCCTAACGTGCTAGAACCAAGCTGTACTAAGCAGAATAATGGCTAAATAAAGTGAAAACCTACAGATGATGTAAAACCAATTTTCAAGTTTTGACCAGTACTATATCACACAATTCTGTGGAGGGCCACAGTTTGAGGATCCCTGTACTAGTGGGTTTACCAGTTGGTAGTCTGTCTAAAGGCTCAAACACCAATTTGATTAAAAAACTCTGAAACTATTGTGATTTTTATTCTGACCCAATACATTCAGAATTGGGGGTGCAACCTCACATGCAATCCATTCAATAGAAAGTCTGAAACTGGGACGATTTCTTGGTTAGCAAATTAGTGATTTAATTAACTGAATTATTGTATTGAATCAAATAGCTGTGTTAAGCAAAGCAGTCATTGAAAATATTTGTGTTACCATTCATTAAAGGATATCTATGCTCATTTAAAATAAATAATTAGATTTAACTAGATTGTAAGCTCTACGGGACAGGGACCTCCTTTCCTCTTGTGGCAAGGCTCTAGTACTTATATTTATTTATATAAGTACGTATTTATCTATTTTTGTATTTGTTCCCCATT
Organism: Hymenochirus boettgeri; assembly: GCA_019447015.1. Lineage (NCBI taxonomy): Eukaryota > Metazoa > Chordata > Amphibia > Anura > Pipidae > Hymenochirus > Hymenochirus boettgeri. Next base: position 59,668,857 of record CM033477.1, read on the forward strand.
TATGACTTTTTTAAATTTTGATATTGTAAAGTGCTGCATTCCCAAGTGGTGCTTTATAAATAAACTATACATACATACAAATAAACCAGCACCACAATGTAATATAAAACAATCAGTAAGCTCTCTCGTACTGTTCCTGCTCACATTGTTGTAATTAATTTGGCTTGAAAAATCCAAATTACTGTTCTTTCTACTTCTTCTTTTTTTTCCTTCTTCTGTTTTCTTCTTCTGCTTTTTTGGACTGTATCTCCTCCCACAGTTTTTGAGCTAGTGACATGAAATTTAGTACAGACGTGCGGGGCATATAGGAGAAGTGTGCTATCTTCTAGCTAAGGAATCCGCAGAAGCGTTTACGGCGGTATTAGCGAATTTCCAGACATATTTTTCCCATAGACTATAATGGTAACAATCCTCAAATGTGGATATTTCAAAATAGTTTGTTTCATGGTCATAAATACAAATGGTGATACCCCCAACCACCCACCTACTGACCTACCTTTCCATTCCCATGGAAGCCATTTTTTTTTTTAAAAACACTTATTATTGTGGTTCCAACACATATTTTATGGTACAAGTATACAGAGATTTGAAAGATCATATTCAGATAGTTACAAGACCAAAACTTGTGAGGTTAAGTTGTGTGGAGAAGATTAGACGGTTGCAATTAAGTAAACAAACTATAAACATTAAACAATGTCCGAGCCATTGAGTCATCTACAATACAGTGGTTACCTACATATGGTTGTTTGTAGCCGCCAGGCCTCCACCTGCCCGCCCAGGCCCACGCCGGTGGGAAAAAATCAGGGATAGAGTTCCTTGTGCACGCTGGTTCCAATATATATCGGAGTCCAGGTTTAGTATGGGGTTAATTAATGTGTTGGAGGATCAATCCAGGGGTTCCAATTTTATGAAATTTGTTTGGAGCATTCCTGTGTCTATACATAGCTGAGATACGGCAGGTCAGTGTGTGATTAGCTTGATCCAAGTTTGAGTTTGGAGACTTGGGTGACATCATCTTAAAGGGTATGTCCACCCTTAAACATGATTTTTAATATGCTGCTCCCCATGTCCCCCAGCCCAACCGCATAAATATTTTTTTAGAAGCCCCCAAACTCTTACTTACCTCCCTCGTTCCCCGCCGCACTGCCGGCTCTGCTTGCGAGAATGCAAGCAGAGGGGCGGGACCGGCAGTCGAGTCTGTGATTGGCTGAGCGGCAGCCAATCACGGACGCGGCTGCCGGTCATTCAGTGCAGCGGAGGAAAGCGGAGAGGTAAGTAAGAGTTTGGGGAGCTTTTTGAAAAAAAAAAATATGCGGTTGGGGCTGGGGGACATGGGGGGGGAGCAATATAAGGGGGTTTTGCGCTAGGGGGAGGATGTAGAACGGGAGGGAGAGGGAGGGAGAGGGAGGGGGGGGAGGGGGGGAGAAGGGCTGCAGTGCGCATGGCAAATATCTACCGGAGGCTAGATAGAGGCAGAGACCTGCTATCCTCCTGGTGGTTAGTTTTGAGACTTGGGGGGGGGTTTACAGGAGAACCCTATGGAGCTGGGATGGAGTGGGTAAGGATTAAACTACACTACATGGTGGGGCCATTACTGGGGGGATTATAGTTTTGGGGGGGACATGCCCTTTAATATAATCGTTTTCCTTGCATAGAATAGGTAGCCTGCAGGAGAGCCAGTTCTGCGCTAGACCAAATCTCCTCCTCCACAGACCAAAAAGACAGGTCGTGGTTGGGGGTTGATGGGGTGCCGTGTTAAATTTTTCAAGAATCGAAGTATTTCGTCCAGATGGGTAGATTTTAGGGCATTCCCATATCAGATGTAGAAAGTCAGCACCCTGGCATTTGCATTATGTATATGTTTAGTGTTTAGGAGTGTAGTACGTGTAGATTGGTGAATAAAAAAAAAAATGTTCTCCCCCCCCCCCGTCTATATAGTGCTCCTCCAGCACCTCGCTGCAGGGCCTGGAGAATGACTTGGTTACATAGATCAGCGGGCCGGGAAGGCTGTAAAAATGACAACTCGCGATCAACTACCTCACACCCATTTCAGACAACATATAATACCTACTTATCTACTTATCCATTACTATGGCAGCCATACGTAAAGGGTAACTAAAGTAAAAAAAACTAATTTTGATCAAAACCAAAAAAGTTAGTATTTTATCCACCAACCTGAATGAATACACACACACCAGACCTACCTTTAATGCATGTGACATATTTAAAGGGTAAGTAAAAAAACAATGTCCTCTTCATTGGCATTATTGAGTTTTAAATCTGCAGCACAAACACACACAAATTCCCTTCAAAATGCAGTCTTTCAAGCCAAATTCAAAGTTTATACATAAACTTTCCCTTTCTAGTTTAAAAGTTGCAGCCCTAATTTTTGCAGCAGCAGTTCTTTCTATTCTTTATTGCATTATCTACTTGCACAGCAGTCAAGGCCAGCAGTGACAAGGGCTCAGACAGTGAATTGTTCCTCCCTAAACAAAAGGGAAAGTTTGTGTAGGCACCCGCAAGGTGCATGTAAGTGGGGGACAGAAGAAGGCGACTCTCAGTATAGGTGCCCATACATTAGAACTCAACCCAACCCCACGACATTCAATCAATCTCCCGGATCCAGTTCTTATATACAGTATCACGATCAATATCTGTTGTATTCAGTTAGATCAACTGGGTTGGCAATTGGTACCTGGAAAGTTCCAATTAGCATATGACTGCAGGTGTTAGGGACCTTCTGATGCAAAGTGTGAATGCATTGAGGCTAAGGGGTGTTATCGAAACTGCCCAGAGAAGGTGTCAAAACGCATTGTGCATGGCAGACAGTTTGTGTCGAAACCCCCGCGCGCTCTGTTCAGGCTTGGTTTCTTCATTTTCACATAAATAGCCTCCTTGACATCTCTTTTGAACCAGTTTTATTGACATTACAATCTTCAAAGATATGTTCCTTTTTCCTTAAGATGCAGGTACTCGGCCTAATTTCCTGAGAACCCCTGCACATATGGGATAACCATATTTTTCTCCTGTCTTGCTTCCCCTTCACTGTTGGTATTTGTGGTTTTCTTTCCTCTACTTCTTTTGAGGCCCAGCCAGATATCCACAAGTTTTAAGGGCTTCTCTGAGATGTTGAATTTCTTTTGCCTTCGCGTCTGTGCTAGTGGGGATGTTCTCTATTTAGGGTTCTGATGACACCCAACTTGTGATCTAAAGGGTGGTGGGAGTAAAACACCAAAAAACTGCTCTGTATTGGTTGGTTTTCTGTAAACCTCTACTTCCAGTTTACCATTCTCCCTGACTTCTACCAAGCAGCTCAAGACGGCTAGTGTGTGTTTTGTACCTCTTCCCTTGTTAATTGTTAATTTGATGTTCTGGTCTACGGTATTGATGTGTTCTGTGAAGGCTTGTACTTCCTTTGGTGGATTTTAACCCAGGTGTCATCCACATATCGAACCAGTGGCTGGGTGCTTGCCTATGCCCACCAACTGTCTGCCATGTATAATGCTTGTTTTGACAATTACCCTCGGGCAGTTTTATAATACACCTCTTGCCTCAATGCATCCACACCTGGAATGTCCCTAACACCTGGCTGTCATATGCTAATTGGGACTTAATTGCCAACAGATTCATGTACAAGCATATGAATTAAAGGGTATGTCCACCTAAAAATGTTTTTTTAATATAAGATTCCCCCTGTCCCCCAGCCCCAACCTCTATATTTATATTTTTAGAAAGTGCCCCAAACTCTACTTACCTTCCTCTTTCCTCGCCGCGCTGCCGGCCCTTGCTTGCGAGAAAATGCAAGCAGAGGGGGGGGACCGGCAGTCGCGTCTGTGATTGGCTGAGGGCATTTCTAACAATATAAATAGCAGTTGGGGCTGGGGGGACAGGGGGAATCTTATGGTTAAGGGTTTAACGGTAGGGAGGGGGGAGAAGGGCTGCAGTACGCATGCCAAACTTCCCGGAGGCCAGGTAGGAGGCAGAGTCCTATATGGACTCTGCTATCCTCCTGGTGGGCAGTTTTTGGGACTTTGGGGGGGGACTACAGGAGAACAATATGGAGCTGGGATGTGATGTAAGGATTACACTACACTACATAATGGGGCTAGTAGTTGGGGGGATTATAGTTTTGGGGGTGGACATGCCCTTTAAGAAAGCCAGTCGGATGACTAGTGAAACTTAAGAACTAAACTTTAAGTCCAGTTGATCTAACTGAATACAACAGATATACATGACCTGGATGAATGAGAACCTCACAACACAATTACAACATACAATCGCAAAATGAGTGGGCCAGACAGTACTGTCGGGGTCGATATAGGTGAGTTCAATGTATGGGCACCTTAAGGCACTGTGGTGAAAAAAACGATGGGATGCAACTTTTAAATGGCAACATTGGAAGAAGTAAAAATAGAGGTTGTTTCTTTATATTTATATTGTGTTGCAGGCTTATATAAAACTATTAAAGATGCCCTTTACACAACTTACTGAAGAAACACATTTTTTTTGAATAAAAGAATATTTCCCTTAAAGGGATTTTTTTGTTCATGCCTTTTACTGCAAATATAGGCAACTCACTTAACATACTGCTATATTTCTAAACATAAATTTGCTATTACTTTTTTGTTATCAGCCTTCTTCTTCTGACTTAAGGCTTGTACACACTTGCGTTCATGGGGCAAGACCTGCGATGTAAAATGTGCAAGGAATGGCTAGATTGATGTGTATGGGAGCTCTGTTGCCCAGGGGATTGGTCAGCCGAACGTCGTTTTAGTGTCCGAGCGGCCATACACAAAATGATTTTTGTCCAAATCAGCCATTCATTGCGGTGTACACGCTGTGCACCAATCTTCGTCCGCAAAATCGGACATGTGTACAGGCCTTTACAGCCCAGAAACGGATAATTAGAGGAAAGTGATTTTAGCTTAAGCACAGGTAAATGGTTCTTAACTGTGAGGGCGATAAGGTTGTGGAATTCTTTGCCTGAAATTTTTGTAACCCGAATCTCTAAAGACATTCAAAGGAGTCTTAAGGTGTCTATACAAAATTAACTTAACTTCCAATGTCACCACAACAGTATTCTACTGTTTGAAGAACCACTGACTCATTCTTCTTGTGGACTGGCTGTAATTGCAAAATGAATGGGCTAGGAAGGAAGTTAGTGTGAAGTTGGATGGTAAGAACTCTATTAAGGACATGTAAACTGTGGCAAATCACAAATCACAGTAATAAGGATTAATTAACAACGTGCTTGTGAGGTTTCTATCATCCAGGTCATGGTTTATCTGTGTATTCAATTAAGATCAACTGGACTTGAAATGTAGTTCTTGAAGACGTTTCGCTAGTCATCCGACTGGCTTTCATCATTCAAAATGATTAATTACAACCACTAAATGTTTCCCCCCTTCTATCCCTTAGTTTTTTTAGCTGGGAGTTTAAAAAGGGGACGGGCACAGCAAAGGCAGTAACAAACTGCCAATCACCAATTTTTGTGCATATACCAGCCCCTCCTCTGGTAAATTATATGTAGAAATTGAATCTTTCTAGAAAGCAAATCTAATTCTCATGATACATTCACTATAAATCTTATGTATGTTGCAGTTTTGCATTTTACAGAAAAAAAACTGATGATGGTCAAAATTTGTTTTTTTTACTTTAGTTACCCTTTAAGTATGGCGCAACAGTAAGGAGGGGTAGGTCAGTAGCTGTGGATTACCTGTTATCAGTTGGGGGTTAAAAAAACAAAGTTTTTTGATTAATGATCAAAATTTGCTTTTTGACTTTAGTTACCCTTTAAAGTATGGCTGCCACAGTAGGATAAGTAGATCAGTAGTGGTGTGTGTACGTGTCGGGTTGAGAGTTAAAAAAAAAACTTTTTGATGATTGGTCAAAATTAGTTTTTTTTGACTTAAGTTACCCTTTAAGTATTGCTGCAACAGTAATGGAGGGGTAGGTCAGTAGCTGTGTATACCTTATCCACATTGAGGGTTAAAAAAACAACGTTTTTTGATTATGATCAAAATTTGCTTTTTTGACTTTAGTTACCCTTTAAAGTATGGCTTCCACAGTAATGGATAAGTAGATCAGTAGGTGGTGTACCTGGTCTGGTGAGGGGTATGTCTTTTTTGTGTTTACAACCATAAAACTATTTTTTATTGAGGATAAATCTAAATTAGTTTTTTTTACTTTAGTTACCCTTTAAATATGGCTGCCACTGTAATGGAGAAGTAGATCAGTAGTGTGTGTGTACCTGGGTCTGGTTTGAGGGTGTATGTCTTTTTTTGTGTTTACAAACATAAAACTATCTTTTATTGAGGATAAATCTAAATTTGTTTTTTGACTTAGTTACCCTTTAAATATGGCTGCCACCGTAATGGATAAGTAGATCAGTAGGCATGTGTACCTGGGTCTGGTGAGGGGGGGTATGTCTTTTTTGTGTTTATAACCATAAAACTATTTTTTTTGAGGATAAATCTAAATTAGTTTTTTTGATTTAGTTACCCTTTAAATATGACTTTCATGGGAATGGAAAGGTAGGTGAGTGGTGGGTGTACCTGGGTCTGTGTGGGGGGTTTGGGGTCACCATTTGTATTATGACATGAAAAAACTGTTTTGAAATATCCACATTGAGGATTGTTACCATTTTAGTCTATGGGAAAAAATTCCGGAAAATTCAGCGATAATGCCGTAAGCTTCCGCGATTCCTTAGCTAGAAGATAGCACACTTCTCCTATTGCCCCGCACGTCTGTACTGAATTTCATGTCTCTAGCTCAAAAACTGTAGGAGGGATACGGTCCAAAAAAGTGGAAGAATAAAACGGAAGAAAAAGAAAGAAGAAAGATGAAGAAGAAGAAATAGAAAAGACAGTAATTTGGCTTTTTCAAGCCAAATTAATTAACAAGTTCCCAGTTCTAGACGGAATCAACCCAGAAGAATGTGGCATTTGGTCGAATGGGCATGTTGAAAAATATCTGTTAAACATCTCATGCTAATGAGATGCCATCAGTATTTTAACATTAATTGTATTAAAGTACTTGACTTCAGGAAGACCTGTGCCAAATCCATTTGGTATTAATGGCTTGTTGCTTAATGGATGCTCAAGGAGCAATCCTGATTTGCCATTTGTTATCTGTGAATGGTTGCCTCTTTGAAGGACAAGTAGAGTTCTTTTTTTGTTGGCCAACTTAATACCCTTATTGCAGTTTCTGTCTTGCTCAAAATCCAGCGTAATATTGCTAATGCTCCTTATCAATTCCCTTAAACAGCTGTAATCCTAAGACATGGTACCATGGGTGTGGCATTGTATAACTGGTCCATGGCCATCATTTTCAAATAAATAATAATAAAAATATAAAAGCAAATGCATTTTTCTAAATTTGATCCTAACGTGCTAGAAACAAGCTGTACTAAGCAGAATAATGGCTAAATAAAGTGAAAACCTACAGATGATGTAAAACCATTTTCAAGTTTTGACCAGTATATATCACACAATTGTGGAGGGCCACAGTTTGAGGATCCCTGTAATAGGGGTTTACCAGTTGGTAGTCTGTCTAAAGGCTCAAACACCAATTTGATTAAAAAACTCTGAAACTATTGTGATTTTTATCTGACACAATACATTCAGAATTGGGGTGCAACCTCACATGCAATCCATTCAATAGAAAGTGCTGAAACTGGGACGATTTCTTGGTTATGCAATAGTGATTTAATTAACTGAATTATTGTATTGAAAAATAGCTGTGTTAAGCAAAGCAGTCATTGAAAATATTTGTGTTACCATTCATTAAAGGATATCTATGCTCATTTAAAATAAATAATGATTTAACTAGATGTAAGCTCTAGGGACAGGGACCTCCTTCCTCTTGTGGCAAGGCTCTAGTACATATTTATTATATTAAGTACGTATTTATCTATTTTTGTATTTGTTCCCCATTTATGACTTTTTTAAATTTTGATATTGTAAAGTGCTGCATTCCCAGTGGTGCTTTATAAATAAACTATACATACATACAAATAAACCAGCACCACAAATGTAATATAAACAATCAGTAAGCTCTCTCGTACTGTTCCTGCTCACATTGTTGAATTAATTTGGCTTGAAAAATCCAAATTACTGTTCTTTCTACTTCTTCTTTTTTCTTCTTCTGTTTTTCTCTGTTTTTTGGACTGTATCTCCTCCCACAGTTTTTGAGCTAGTGACATGAAATTTAGTACGACGTGCGGGGCAATAGAGAAGTGTGCTATCTTCTAGCTAAGGAATCCGCAGAAGCGTTTACGGCGGTATTAGCGAATTTCCAGACATATTTTCCCATAGACTATATGGTAACAATCCTCAAATGTGGATATTTCAAAATAGTTGTTTTATGGTCATAAATACAAATGGTGATACCCCCAACCACCCACCTACTGACCTACCTTTCCATTCCCATGGAAGCCATTTTTTTTTTAAAACACTTTTATTGTGGTTCCAACACATATTTTATGGTACAAGTATACAGAGATTGAAAGATTTTCTGATAGTTACAAGACCAAAACTTGTGAGGTTAAGTTGTGTGGAGAAGATTAGACGGTTGCAATTAAGTAAACAAACTATAAACATTAAACAATGTCCGAGCCATTGAGTCATCTACAATACAGTGGTTACCTACATATGGTTGTTGTAGCCGCCAGGCCTCCACCTGCCCGCCCAGGCCCACGCCGGTGGGAAAAATCAGGATATAGAGTTCCTTGTGCACGCTGGTTCCAATATATATCGGAGTCCAGGTTTAGTATGGGGTTAATTTAATGTGTTGGAGGATTCAATCCAGGGGTTCCATATTTTATGAAATTTGTTTGGAGCATTCCTGTGTCTATACATAAGCTTGAGATACGGCAGGTCAGTGTTGATTAGCTTGATCCAAGTTTTGAGTTTTGGAGACTTGGGTGACATCCATCTTAAAGGGTATGTCCACCCTTAAACATGATTTTTAATATGCTGCTCCCCCATGTCCCCCAGCCCCAACCGCATAAATATTTTTTTCAGAAAGCCCCCCAAACTCTTACTTACCTCCCCTCGTTCCTCCGCCGCACTCCCGCCCCTCTGCTTGCATTCTCGCAAGCAGCAGAGGGGCGGGACCAGCAGTCGAGTCTGTGATTGGCTGAGCGGCAGCCAATCACGGACGCGGCTGCCGGTCATTCAGTGCAGGGGAGGAAAGCGGGAGAGGTAAGTAAGAGTTGGGGAGCTTTTTGAAAAAAAAAATATGCGGTTGGGGTGGGGGACATGGGGGAGCAGCATATTAAGGGGGTTTGCGTAGGGGGAGGGATAGTAGACGGGAGTGGAGAGGGAGGGGGAGGGAGAGGGGGGAGAAGGGCTGCAGTGTGCATGGCAAATATCTACCGGAGGCTAGATAGAGGCAGAGACCTGCTATCTCCTCTGGTGGTTAGTTTTGAGACTGGGGGGGGGACTACAGGAGAACCCTATGGAGCTGGGATGTGAGGTAAGGATTAAACTACACTACATGGTGGGGCCATTACTGGGGGGGATTATAGTTTTGGGGGTGGACATGCCCTTTAATATAATCGTTTTCCTTGCATAGAATAGGGTAGCCTGCAGGAGAGCCAGTTCTGCGCTAGACCAAATCTCCTCCTCCATCAGACCAAAAAGACAGGTCGATGGTTGGGGGTTGATGGGGTGCCGTGTTAAATTTTTCAAGAATCGAAGTATTTCTGTCCAGAATGGGTAGATTTTAGGGCATTCCCATATCAGATGTAGAAAGTCAGCACCCTGGCATTTGCATTATGTATATGTCTTAGCTGTTTAGGAGTGTAGTATGATTGGTGAATAAAAAAAAAAATGTTCTCCCCCCCCCCCCCTGTCATAATAGTGCTCCTCCAGCACCTCGCTGCAGGGCCTGGAGCACTGACTTGGTTACATAGATCAGCGGCCCGGGAAGGCTGTAAAAATTGACAACTCGCGATCAACTACCTCCACCCCATATTTCAGACAACATATAATACCTACTGATCTACTTATCCATTACTATGGCAGCCATACGTAAAGGGTAACTAAAGTAAAAAAAACTAATTTTGATCAATAACCAAAAAAGTTAGTATTTTATCCACCAACCTGATATGAATACACACACACCAACTGACCTACCTTTAATGCATGTGACATATTTAAAGGGTAAGTAAAAAACAACAATGTCCTCATCATTGACATTATTGAGTTTTAAATTCTGCAGCACAAACACACAAATTCCCTTCTCTATTTTCCTTCCTAGATTACTTCTGAGAACATATTATAACTCGGCGTACATGTAATACGTCGGTCGATTCCTCTGTCCAAAATATTTCAGCTCCAACTGCTTCATAAAAAGAAGCTTCATTACTTAGCTAATACCATAACCATTCTGCTTCCTAATACAATTTGGTGGCGAATTATGGCAAATCATCTCACATGACTATATAAATGTTATAGTTGCTCCACCCCTTGCTACAGTGTTCTTTTTCACTATTTTCACTTTTTCCCAACTTATGATCCTTTTATGCATCTCGCACAATCACACTCCGGTTGGCATTGTCAGCGACCAAATCTGGAAGTCATTTAAGAATCCCACAAATTACAACTGTGACTGGTGGTTCAAGTTCAAGGAAGTTCCCAGTTCCTGCATAGCAGCATGAATAGGTGCTTGGCTTACATTCCACTCTACAAATATAATCCACAGCCCCGAGTTTATTTTACGTCACCCTTAGATTTATTCGGACCATATAAATGACACTTGTTCCCACCTAAAAGCCAACTTTTAACAAGGAGCTTTTCCTCATATACCTAATCTTTACAGGACAGGATAAAATATGAAAATAACTGGAGTAAGTTAGGAAATCTAGTTTAAAAACTTGGAAAGCTTCATATCAATGATCACAAAATTATCCATACAACCTATTTTTATGGAATTGCCCCACATCACCTTCCCCCCTTTCCCTTACTGCTCAATCATCTTCATCTGCAAATACTGTATTATGTATGTTATTATGTAATCATATGTATTATGCACACGGCTAGATCAGTTACATCACCTTCCAACTATCAGACATTTTGCAATGTTTCAGCTTTCAAAAGGTATGATAAAGAATAACTGCACATAGTGACAACTTCAGGGCGATGTACTAAGATGTGCACCTCTCCTGTTCTGGAATAACCAATGTTATATTGGTTAGGGCAACTTTAACTCCTTCATGCGGCTGTGTGGCTAAAGTGGAAGTTAATGGATGTTATATGCCGATAATAGCATTCAATTTGGACCCTTTTTAATGCCACTAATGGCTGGCATTAATGCCAAAATAAAAGACTGTTGGTCTTTTCTAGGGAAGGTTGTGTGGAGGGACAACTACCTGATGGTCAAGACACTGCCGGTGTGGACCAACAACCCACTAAATGGACGGAGCAGGGACGGGTAAACGCTAAAGAGATAAAATAATATAGGACAGACAATAGCTGGAAAGACCGAGATACAGGTCAGGACTGGCAGAGTTGGCCAAGTCAGGAAACAGGCCAGGGTTAAAATATTTGTTTGTTGTTAATAAAGTTAATGTATAGTGACATTGACAAAAATAAGATATGTTAGAAAAATGGTACTTATAACATGCAAGGAAGGGGAGGTACCCTGGGAAGCCAGGAGTTCCACCGGTTAAGTGCGCTTAGTGGGGGGAGAGTGATCCGATATCTGTACACAGATTACGGTTGAGATGGCCTAAACAACAGTAATGATGTTTGAAAGACCAAGTTAATTTCACCACAGGAGACTCAAGTGTGGAACTGTCATGGCAGAAAAACTTTAAGCCTAATAGTGTGGCTGAGAAGGGTTAACAATTGGGGTCCTGTATGGTACAATAGTTAGGGACTGCAGTCTAGAACTTTAAAGCCACATTCCACCTCTTGAAACCAAGTTAATGGACCCTAGCCATTTCCAAACCTTTAACCTTTCCCCAATCTAGAACATGGGCCTGGTTTACATAAGTCAAGATGGTCTAGAGGTGGGCAGAGTTTCATAGTCCCAGAGGGCCAGCATTAAATGAATTACTAGAATATACGTGTATGAATGTGGGGATACAGAACCAATATTATATTTATGAATGAGAAGGTAGGCTAATAAAAAGATACACCAACATGGAGACCGTATTCCATTGTCAGGGGAGTTATTAATATCTTTGAAAATTGGATTATACATGGTCGTGTGTGGTATGTAGGAGGATCTATTACTACAGGAAGAGGGATGTGGTCTATTTCCCAGTCAGTAGTCTAAATTTATATGGAATCTGCTTACCAGAGGAGGGAATAAATGTTTGTGACAAGTCGTAAATCTGGCAATCCGGACACTCCCACCTCATGAATAGCTAAGGGGCTTAAAAATCATTGTAACCCCTTAACTTTGTTTATACTGAGGGCCATGCTAAATAGGTATGTTTCCTTTCTCGCCCCGAGACATAGGACTTCTAGTCAGTAGTTTGTCTGTGAATATATTTATCCTCTATTTTTTATGTAACTGTTTGTACCTATATTGTATGTCATTTTATTGTAACAACTCTCTTCTATTATTATATATTATATGCCCTGTCCACCTTTTGGAATATTAAATCTAAAATGTAAGTTTTGTCTAACTATGATACTATAAAGAAACTTAGCCTCTGAAAGATACATGTGTTTGGATTTCTTTAAAGGTTCGTACATACGTGTGATCGCAGGTCCTAACCCGCAATGCACAATGTGTCCGAATAAACGGGCCGATATGAGCACTTTATCGGCTGAAACGACGGCCATTACGGCGATAAGGGCCCATACACGGGCCGGATTATGGCCGAAACGAACGTTCAGACACATCGTCGTCGCGAGTCGGGACCTGCGATCGCACATGAGTATGAGGTCTAAGTTTATGGAATGTTTGCTAGTAAATGCAATTAACTCTGTTACTGCTGTGAATGGCTAAAGCTAATTAACCCGTTGTTGCTGGAGTGAGTGGTGTAGTGTTAACCATTTAGCTGCCAGGACAGGGGTGTGCATAGCCAGTTAGAGGCAAGAGTGATTGTTTGGTTCTCCAAGGCCTTAAACTTGGATGGTGATGGCGAATACAGATTGATTGATCAGATCACGTGCCCAGCAAACTGGCGTTCATGACGAACCATTATGGTGGATGGACACGGCAAACCCTAAACCAACTCAGTCATGCAGTGTGCAGAGTTTACCAATGGGAAAATATGTGTGTCAAGATACGGTTCTTCCTTACACATTCCAGAATTAAGTACAGTTAGCTAAAGTATCGCTTTTAAAAACAGCCTGAAAATCGAACCTCGGCTTATACTCGGGTCATTCACCTCACTCACTCTTCAATCCAGCTGCCACTCGCTGCATCAACTGACATCACAACTCGGCGGGCCTGTCTAAAATCCGGCACCGAGTAATGACGTCAGGCGCATGGATGTGGTCAAGTGGCAGTCAGAAAGCTTTTGCTTACCGTACAGAGCTTTTTACTTAGGTACATGCCTATTTCTCCTTCACTAACTGGGGGTGCAGGGTGCCACTGCAGATCATAGAAACTACTAGAGCTGCTGGGAGTTGTAGTTTCTAAACATCTAGAGTGCCAGGCTTTGTTGCCTTTTAAATGGAAAGAATTCCCATACAGTAATAGCCAATCCAGTAGGTCTATAGCTGTATGGGACTACGTATGGGATTACTGTCCATTTTAAGGGCAATAAGCCTCAAACAAGAATCAGAAGGAGGATGGTATCTATTTTTGCCTTCTGATTCTGTGTTGTTTTGAGGCTTTAGTTGCCCTTTAGAATAATAAAAGTATTTAGGATCCGCACTACCAACTATAAAGGGTTCAACCAACAACCAATAATTTAGGTGGTGCTAAGAGACACATATGTGACTATTAACAAGGAATGGAATACCTAGATCTCCTTATAATGAGTCTCAAACAGCACACACAGTTAATACCCATATCATTTATAAAAACAACATAGATAGTATTTATTAGTTCAATATATACCTAAATTCATGTATGAGCTACTGGCAGTGGCTTATTCCCTAAATTCAAAAAAATACCTATTTACAACAAATTGCAACACCATAATAAATATATAGAAAAACCCATTAAAAACAACAGGTAAGGATAGTTAGCAGGCTGGCCATAATTTAACCCAAGTTCAATGTCCTATATGCACATTGCACCAAAAGTGGAAGTAATTGATCATGTACTAATTGGGTCCTCCCGTCAGTTCAGACCAGCTGATACAAGTAATGAACAATCTTATGTCTGCACTCCAATGCTGTGAATCTTACGCCTAATTACCAGTGTCAAAGATTAGCGCGTCAATACTTACCGCACTTGCATAGTTTGTTAGCCCCGGTTTCCGCCTGCACTTGGGGAGCAAGCTGCTGTTCCTTTAGGTATAATTGACTAATAATCTATGTTGTTTTTCATAATAGATATGGTATTAACATTTAGTTGCCCTTTACTGAACAGCTACCTCACGACCTGTCACTCAAAGTGCCAGTGGGGAGGATCAGACAGGAGCTACTACAAGTAAGTAGTGCAGACTTTTGTAAAGTACCCAGAGGTGAGGACTTAGCGTTTTAGGTCCTCACCCTGGATGCTTGCAGGAGTGGGGAGAAAGGAACGAGGGGGGGTGAGTATAATTGTCCTTTACCTTGTGGCTCCTGAGACTGGGGTTAGATACAGTACTTACCTTCTCTGATCAGCCCATTCTTTTATATTTAGGGCATATTTATAAAAAACGGTATTGCCGCAAAAAAATTACTGCCCGCACATCGCGGCCGTGAAAATAGCAATATTGCCGTATTTAACGACGAGCACTATTGCCGCGATATGTATCGCGGCCGATGTCCTGCAGTAATTTTAAGTCCTTTGCGGCGATAATGCGCTAAGACAATATCGCTGCGAAGGGACTTAAATCCCTTCCCGGTGTAAGGGGCGGGGCATACGCCCACCAAGCCCTCGACCCCTTGCGCGGGCGGCAACCACCCCGCTTCCTAGCAGCCCCTCCCAACCCCTTCCCCCTCGCGAATCTCGGACAGCGAGGCTAGGAGGGCTGCCGGAAGGGGCCGCGCACCCCCTCCAAGCCCCCTGCCCCGCGCTCAGGGAGGGGAAGGGAGGCCAGCTGTGAGCACCCTCCAGCGGGGCCCTGAAAGGCCTTTTGGGGCTTGGTCCCGCACTCGAACCAGGACCCCCCTCCTCGCCCTATAAGGGGGGCCCTTGCGGCACACAAGGTGCCTTTGCGGGTCGACCCCAGTGTGCGGCTCTTGAAGAGCCCTTGGGCGGCAATCTTCTTTCTTCCAGTCCCGGGCACCACTCCGCTGAGGCGCCAACCCCCGAGGGTCCCCCTGCGCGCCCGCCAGGGGACCAACTTTCCAAAAATCTGATGGGTTAATGTAGCATGTAAACCAAGCATTAATAACTGACCAATCAGAAACGGATTGGGTTTTCTGCAAAACCTATATAAAGAGGTGCACTCCGCTGCGGAACTCAGATGCCATCGCATAGATGGCTGAAAATAGAAGAAAAGAACGGCTGGCAACATCGCTCCGCTGAGCCGGCGGTGCAGCAGGCTCACTGGCGGCCGCATGAGTCTGTCCGCCGTCGGCGCCTGAGTGGGGTTGGTTCGCCAGCCTGAAGACGTTGCCCAAGGGCTCTTTTTAGAGCCCACACTGGGGGTCACGGTTCGAGCGGGGGCCCCCCCAAAGCACTTGTCATGCGCAAGGGCACTTGGAGGGGTGGCTGGGGGGCTTGGAGGGGTGCTGGGGAGGGGGTGCGTGGCGGGTGGTCGCGGCCACCCGCTGTGGCCCCTTCCCCAGCCCCCCTACGCCTGTTCCGAGATTGCCGCGAGGGGGTTGGGAGAGGCTGGTGGGAACGTGGCGCGGTGTTCGCCACAGGGGTTTGAGGGCGGGTGGGCGTGCCTTCCGGCAGGTGCGACCACCCGCCACGGGTTGCCTGCCCATCCCCGCTGCAGGGAGGCGTAAAGGCTGCAAAACAGCCGATACTAGCAGTGCGAAACAGTTACCCGCCGCTTTATAAATGAAGCGCGGTAACAGTAGGTATCGCCGCGAAGAGTTAACGCCTTCGTTTCGGACATTAATAATCGCGTTAAACGCGATTTATGCAGAAATGTCAGGGAAACCGGCCGTGAAAACTTAACGAAGCTTTATAAATATGCCCCATTGTTTTCATAGTAAGTTAGTTATCTGTTTATCTGGGAAGGTAAAAATGAGTATTCCTACCTTCATTTTTGATTTCCTTACTGAAAATTTCCTTTAGGCTTAGGCCACGTGACCGGACGGTACGGTGCTTGGATAGCGCTCACGCATTGGCGCACGTTTCACACATTACTTGTTGTTTCCTGCGGTTTGCAAAATTTTGTGCGACAGTGATTCACAAAGAATGGTGATCTCCATGCATCTGAAAATAGATTCAATGCAGCTTATGCAGTGTGGCCACCAATTGCCCTGCACTGCCATTCATTTTCACGCACTAACGGATTGCAAAACGCAATGGAAAATACTTGTCCCCACTCATAACTTAATATTCCTACCGATCTCTCACCACTGCCTCTGCTGCTGTAGTGTAAATTTGGTGCCGCAAAGCCTGAAGCACTGCTAGGGGGAGGTGGCTGGGCTTAAAATATTTTTGCCAGTTATTGAACTAATTGCTTTTATTTATCCGAGAAATGGCGGGATTTTTAAAGCAGCAATCATAGAGGGAATAAACATGTAGCAAATTGAATTGGGTGTGCACTACGCTTTTATTTTGTATGTGTAAAAGAATATCTAATATGACAGAAAATATATTTAGCCTCTAGTTTAACTGTTAACAAACCTGAATCGTTACTTGGCAAGGTATATTACCTTTACGACAATAATACTTTTACGTATAACATATCAGGCTGTTTCTCTCTATTGCACATAACCAATCTGGTCATTGTAGTTTACCCATGGCCATGTATAGGATTGACACAACTCACTGCTATGGGTTGTGACATGAGGTTGAGACTTGGAGATCTAAATAATTTAAACACTAAAGGAATTTGTATACTGATCTTACATCATGCAAACAACATGGGTCAATAATAAAAATAAACTATAGTATGAAATATAAAGGCCTTCGGCGGGTTTCCCAGATATCCAGGCTACCAGAATCAAATTCTCATAAAGTGATTCCAGTTATCTGTGTGTTTACTAGAAATGTGCACAAAAATCAATGGAATGAATTGGCACGGGGTTGGACTTTAATTGGACTACAACTCTAATCTATCTTCCTATAGATCCTATATCTAGAGGTTGTAAACTTTCTTCAAATTGTATTGATTTACCTAAAAATATACTAAAATGTTCACTTCTAAAACATAACACGGTATGGCACTTACTTGAAATGCAACACACGGCACAGAGATCTTTACATGTGAATGGTCACTGTGCAAAATTTAATCTACTACCGAGTACCCAGCTACCTGGTCGATTTAGATTTTGGAGAATGACCTTATAAATAGTATAAACCGATGAGGAATGGATCTTGCTGCAATCCCATTTGCATTTTATGATGATATAAATTATATATTATTTTGACACTAACCACATTAAACTCTGTAAAATGTATTTAAAATCTGCATAGCAACCACTTATTTTTCTTGGAATTTTACCCTATAGTTCACATTTGGAGCCAGACGAGATTTCTAACCATTCACTACAATTGTCTCCTTTTAATTTCCCAAGATGCTCCTTTCTCGTATATAGATTAGTCACATGATTCCCAGACATGTCTGAAAAGGCAAGAAATACATATCAGCTACTGTCCTTTTAAACATCTCATAAAAAATGTTATTATTAATCAACTGGCACATTCCGACATGGTCGCATCTTTGGAAAAACCTCTAGATTAAGTGGCCGCTGTTTAAATTGTCTACGGCAAGTATTAAAAATGGTCCAAATCCATTTGTTCATCATTCAATTTGAGAACTAATAACCTTGAGAAGGTCAAATAGGCTGGGGTCCAATTTAATAGAATTGTAATTTTCAGTAGGCTGAATTACACACTAGCAGGGTTATTCAATAAAGTTCTTATCGTTTAAAATGGTGCTAATTTTGCCCCAACCAATCAAACTTATGTAATATTTGAAGCTAACAATCTGATTGATTGGGCAAAATTAGCACCATTTAAACGAAAGAACTTTTATTGAATAACCCCCTAGATTTTTAGCTGGTCGGACGTCATTGTTAGTGGGTTATTATAGCTATGGGTCTTTGAAGGTAGTGTCTGCGTGTCATGTGCAGTGTCGCCAATCGGAGCACATGCAATAGCACACACCATCACACCAAGTGTACCAGTCCAACTGGCCAAAACTAGTGTGCGCCTTTTAACATGTGATCTGGCTACTGTGCAGCACTGCGATCTGTTAATTGGAGTGCTGTGATCTGCATTTTTTGTGCAATCGCATGCACTCCGATTGCAGACTTTGCGTGATTGTAGCACACAGCAACATGTACCAGAAAGCATTCTCTGAGCGTTCGGACGTGCTACAGTTGGACTCAAGCTTGCTGACATTTAGTGCTGATTATCAATATTGATTAATGATTTAATAACCCCATATTTCCTATGATTGGTGAAATAACTGCGTCTTACGTGTGTCTGTACTGTGTGTGAGCTGATTATACCTAGAAATTTACACAGTCTAACTTATTATGTTTGTGTAGGCGCACTATTACCATGGAAGGGCTAAAGCTGGGTACTTACTTTAAAACATAAGGACAATTCTGCCAGAATGCGCAGCTCACAGTTGCAAAGGACTGGAGATGCGTCGGAAGCGTCCGTCCTGGGGTAGTGGGTAACGGGTAAGATTTACTGAAGAACGGGGGTAATCAGATAGAAACCACTTTTGATGGACATAACCCTTTACGCCACTGGGCCAACTGTGACCAGGAAAAATTTGGGTAAGTTTCCGAGTGATCCCAACGTAATACTTTTCTTCGCCTCGAAACGATCAGAACTGAGGTGCATTTACCTCCTGTTTCTTCAGTAATAAGATAGAACCAAGATGCCCCTAACCTTGTCCTCATTGCCTTGGCGCCGCCCCCTGCTCCTGTTTCAAGCAAAACAAGAACAGGAGAGTGGGCTTCTGCGCTGACAGCCACTCTACTTCCTGTCGCAGCGTTAGGCAATTGGAGTGACGTCACGTTGCCCTTAACTGAAGCCGCAACCAGGAATTAGAGGTACTGTCAGCCACAGAGCATTGGGAGTGGCGAGGACTGGGTTAGGCAAGACACTTCAGGGGCATCTTTGGAACATATGCATAATGCAAAACCTAGGTTTGGGGGGGGGGGGGGGGTGGAAACATTTAGATAAGATAATTTATTTTAGGCTGGACATTTCCTTTAAGACTCTGTCATCTTTTCACAGATCTTTGATGTGTGTACCCAGTTAAGACCACAGGTTTTTAGATTCATTACAATAATCCATGTTTTCATTATCTAATGTAGTAAAATGATTGTAAAACAAAATCACGTTTAAGTGTATGAATGGGAATTCCATCTAAAACATGATATGTTTTGGATAGTGTCTCAAATCACCATTGCAAGCTTAACTAGCGTCCTATTCTCCAATAACATTTCAACTCCTTTCTAAACAACCATATGCCTAAACAATGCAAGTCCTATACAGTGACAGTCTTAAGGTTCGTGCACATGCACATGGTTATCCCAATACAGCACCATCTAACCTTTATCTTAGTTGTATCAGCCTCGGTCCTGATCACTTTAGAGTGTTTGGGTTTGAGTCTTTGCACCATTCCCGTCCCGAGGAATATGGTGATTAGATGAGATTCGTCACATGTTGCTTGGTCAGAGTTCCATCTCTAAAGTCTGTAACATTCCAGATGAGAATCCAGAATTTGCTAAAAACAAGAAAATTTCAGGTCAATTATTTGTCTGAAAAAAAATCTCACAATCTACCTGATTGTTGCTTAGGGTGAAATAATTCCTTCTCTCCACTAGTAATTTTCTAGGAGGAGCTATATCTGTCAGCAAGAATAAGAAATGGGGCCCCCTTGGCTCCCGGCCCCCTGCTATACCTGGTTGTTATACGCCTGCAAATTGGGTATTGTATCGGGTGCGCTGCGCTAAAAACATCTAAACAGTGCATTGCCCTAAAATTGTAAAACCCACGTTGACCCATACTCATTGGATTACGCAGTTTTCCACTTGTTTTAACGATTGACTCTCCCCATTAGTTTGTTAGTTCAGCCACTTTTCTTTTCAAATGTCATTCCTTGCATTCCTATATATCACTAATAACTAATGTCTGGAGATTGCAAGTCTAAATATTGTGGATTGCAAGTCTCTTAGAATTTGCTTCATAAGGAGGTAAACCCATATTGAATGATTTAATATCTGTTTAAGAGTGTTGGATGCATCACTGCATTATTTAGCATTAACTGTTTTCCATTAGATCTGAACACTTGGCAGTAAATAACATTTTATGAACCATAATAAACATAGAGTTTAGCAATGTTTGTAAAAACACATTTATATTATTAGTGCTCAGGCCAAGCGCACCCCAAATCTACTAACTTCTTTTATTAAATAAGCGCCAACTGCGGCACTGTTAGGCACGCATGTGAAAGTGTGCACGTATCTACACTCAGGTGAACTGTACTTCTCACACACTAACGGATCGCAGTGTTGATCGTTCACATGAGGAAACGCGGCAGTCTGGCCTAGCCCTTATAGTCCGAATCATCTTCATTAGCCAGCATTAACCAGCAATCCTGGTTGACTGGGATTTCTGAATAATGTGCAGTGTGTATGTTTAATAACAAGGCAAAACCTTTAGCAAGGAGACAAGGCGTTTGCTATGGCGATTCTCAGGGCCGGATTTACCATTAGGCACAGTAGGCACACGCCTAGGGACGCCTGAGGTTGGAGGGCGGCTGTCACAATCCTCCCACAACAACCTTTATAGTATATTTTCTCCCCAAGGTGTGTGGTGTTTGGTGGTGTTCTGTGTTTGGGGGTGGGGCTAGGGTGCCAGGTTCTTTGGGCCTACAGGCTCCTGAGGTGTAAATCCGGCCCTGGCGATTCTGTAAATGGAGACGATTGGCCTTAACATGGAGAAATGGGGCTTAATAATTAATAATCAAGGTTGTGTGAAATATAGGAATGCCAGTATTGCCTTCACAATAAAGGACTTTTTATGAGTGGTACTTACCATTGTGTCTGGAAGGGCCACTGATCGTATCGCTGAAGCCCCTGTACTCTATTAGAACACTGAGTAAGATCTTTTCTCTTCCATAAAGAATTTCCTTTAAGCTCATAGGTTGTGGGGCATCTTCCTAAACATCCACCTGGCAAACAGAGAAAAGATTAAGCATATATGCTGTCTTGAGACCTTACAGAATGCAGAGCCAAATAATCGATGTATGCATTTACAGGGAGATGTAATATCCTATGCAATGGGGTAAAAAGGGTAAACCAGTTGATATTAGGTTTAACTCTAATTTTAATTTCATTACTTTCATTATTATTTATTTTATAGCGTGAAATATAATACCTTTAAACGGAGACATTACCTTCTGGGTTCCCATGATGCAGTAAAGCAGTTTAGTGGATACTGCATCACAGGGACCAGGAAGGCAGGAATGGAGTATGGAGGTACGTTAAACATAAGGTTCCTATACTTTGAATGGGGAGATGCAGTGGCAAGAATCCTTATACAGTCACTCAGGCGTGTCACTGAGTGACTGTAATAAGAATTCTTGCCACTGCACCTCCCCACCTCTCCCTTTACTTACTCCATTTACAAGCAAGCTGTTTTTTGGAATATAAAGTGTTAACCATGCTGTTTTGTATTTAAATGTAAAAGTACTGACCAGGTTACACTCGGTCCTCTCCCCCCCTCCCATCTGGATCCTGTCCACGATTTAACTACACGAAGATAAGGAGCAGCGTCGCATTCTTAAATTGACTCGGCTGGCGGCTGAGTTGCTCCTTATCTTCCGTGTAGTTCAATCTGTGACAGGATCCGATGGGAGGGGGGGAGAGGACCGGAGTGTAACCTGGTCAGTACTTTTAACAACATGGTTAACACTTTAAATCCCAGAAAACAGCTTCACTTGTAAATGGAGTATAGGGGGTTAGTACGGGGGGGTAGATACTGGGAGGTGGGGGGGAGATCCAGGGAGGGAGCAGGGGGTAGATACAGGGTGGGGGGACAGAACGGGGAAGACAACGGGAGGCTGGTGTCAGATGGGGTGGAGGATGTAAGGGGAGGGGAGGGGGGGGTGATGGTGGGGTGACAGGGTTCCGGGGGGTGATGGTGGTGTTGTGCTGTTGGTTGGTTGTGTGCTGCCTGGTGTTTTTTTTTTTCCTTGGTATTTGTCCCTCGTTTTGGTCTTCACAATTCCCTGTTAGTTTCTTATATAGCGCTGAACATACGTAGCCTTAATAATTCTTTTTGATCCCATTAGGCCCTGCCCTAAAAAGCTTAATAAGTTGGCCGCCCTACACTATTGAGGTATTTTAGATTTCATGTTCAATCCTCCTTCTATTAAGGTCTAATACAAATAAGGCTAGTGGTTTTACAATCTGTTCCCGTGACGTTCCTCATCTAGCCTATTTATTCTGCAATCGCAAGTTCGGGCAGGCAGGCTCCTGATTTTTTTTACAACATTTTATAAAATCCAGTATTGGCTGACAATATTTAGGAGAAAGGTTTTGTACAACGTTTGATGCAAATTGCATTAACATGCCCCTAATTGTTTTATAGTGTTATTTTCCTTTTATGATAAAATTACAGATTGAACCGAGAACTGACATAAACCAATTTTGTCTAAACAATAGATATTTGTAATAGGAACTGTATTTCTATTTGTGTTTCCACCTGATGACAGCTGAAGTTTGGCATGCCTGTCCTACAGATGCATCTCAAATGGCAAACAACTCTGTGTTATATAACTAAAATAGCAGCATCATTTTGTGTTTTTACCTGATTATCATCAAGGATGGTTTCTAATACCTGCAGGATCCTTAAAGCAAGTTTGCTATATAAAAAAAATTACAGGTCATACGTGTGGTATCTGCCATTGTGTGAAGACTACAGCATTTGTGAATACTGTATATTTAGTGAAGGAATTCTATTTGTGGGACATTCATGCATCAATGTGATCTTCAAATGCATACAGGCTATTAATAAACTAAGCAGTTTAAGGAAGAAGATGCAAAAGTAATTTTATTATTTAAACAACAGAAACGAATGTTTGTGCATTAAAGTAAGGTATTTTAATATTCAAGTGAAAAAGGACCGAGCAGTCCGAACATGGATGTGGTGTGGGTCTGCATAAAATGCACCTTTGCTATTTGCAACACATATGGGTTGTTAGAGTTCTAGTATTACAACTAAAGTAATTTTTATTTTTATATATTCTACTGTAAACTAGTTTGGGTAATTACCTACATGGCTATGACCTAGATGTTATATTATGTACTATAAAAATGAATTCCTTATAATGAATCCATCATTATATGTCATTTGTCCTGATTCTCAGTGTCCTCTGTGGTTCCTGATGTCAAGTACGGTAACAATAGCCAATCCTCCGATCTTTTGTTATTATATTGATTTTGTAGACGACAATTTAAGACTTAAAACACAACATTAGCACCTACAGTGTTTTTATTTGTGTGATGGATCTTTGGATAAACACGTTAAGTACGTACATTTTTTTTTTAAACGTTTTAAAGAAACTGCCTTTAAATGGATGAGTCTTACCTCTACAATAGTTCTGCCAGTTTTGGGTGCTTTAGGTTGCCCTGCAGCACACTAGAGAATGCCACGCTTTGCATTAAGAGCCCATGTTGGTTCTTCTCTTGATGGACAGAGCTTGTGAATCCTACCATCTTGGTAGGAAAAATGAAGTGGCTGTTTTTTTCAGTTCTCTCTGATTTATAAAAAAATGTTGTACTCCGTTATTTGTGGATTAGGTGGAGAAACGCTGCATTTAAGATGATAATAAATAATATTTACTGGGGGGTAGACTGGAATCACATTTTATCTAGCTGTAAGGGACATAAGGTATTTTTTTCTCTTTTTAACTTCTCCTTTTATTAAAATAAACAAATACTCAAATGAATGATAACCCCCACACCCGTCTCATAGTTGAGAACTGTAATAAACCTTGAAATCTGAAAGCTTATAAATAATTGTACAAAACAGGATTTTGTTTTTATTACTGTAATAATTGCACTATTTCTATATATTTTACTTCAATGAATGTTATTAAGTACCCTCAAACTGCCCATTTCCTGTGGTGAACTCTGTTTTGACCTCTCTGTTGTCCTTAATGTACATCCTTCAGCTGAAAGGAAAAAAGATTAGAGTTTATATATGAAAAATATGCATTATACATTTTAGGTATTGGTAATCCAAACTTAAAAATTGCCCTTTGAATGTACAACTATATTATCAACAGCAACTTCTATTGTGCGATACAAGTGGGACGCCTTACAGGACCTTGTCATTACATTGGCTATTATACTGGATCAACATTATAATTAAAAATCCTTTCCTTTATTAAGGTACCAATTATTTAGCTAACTGCTGTAATCTAACCTGTGTGGTTACAATTAAATGATTACACCTCTCCAATCCATCTAGAACCGTGCTACTCAGGTAATTTGTTTATCTTCTTGCTTTTGAAACCCTGCTACTCTCTGTCAGTCCCTCCACTGGCTGCCGTGCCCATAACACAAAGAATCACGTTGTAGCTTCTAACCCTTACCTAAAATGCTCTTTAAATACCCTCTATATATCTCAGAGTGGATCTCTGACTATTCTGCTCTGGAAATTGTATAGTATCAATGTACTTGTAAAGCGTCACTATATTAATCTCTACTAAAAAAAAATAATTTAGCAAAGAAAGATTAAATTTAAAACTACTTTTTTACTTGACATGCTTTCTATAAAATAAATACATCTGACTGATCAACGGTGCAGTCCCATAGGGAACCGCACGATCGATTGGGATTTTCCGACACGTCCTATTGTCCAATCTGGATGAACGGACGATCGACAACCTACACCAGGAGATATTTTCGCCTGACCGACCGAAAGTGGCATGAATCGGTCGGCCTGCCGAAAATATCTTCTGGTGTGTCCCAGCCTTATTCTTTATTCCTTACCTTTAATATCATGTGACATCTCCCCATAATTCTTATTTGAACAATGCATTCCAAGTTCATGCCTCTCCTTGCAAATGAACTTCCTTGTAGAAATGTGCCAGTGGAAGTGGAGTAGCTATAGATGTATCGTAATCCCTTCTGGAATCACGTGACCGGCGCCTCATTTTTTTAAGCAATGTAATTAAAGATTTAGGAATCATAGCTTACAACAGCAATATAGATTGTATTGTATTTGTGGCATTTTAAGGTTAAATATATAAAAATATACTGCCATTTCTTTGGATATTGCATATTTTTGGACAGAGTGGCACTGTTCACATTACAACAAGCACCCCAGCGTTTTCCCAAGATACCAGTATGCCGTCGCACTACTTGTGAAACCGTTCCTTAAATATAAAAGGATAGGCATGCCCCCCTCAAGGAGATACATATGTAGAAGTAGGTATTAGACCCTGGTGCTACATATAGTTTTCTTTGAAAAATCCCTGTGTGCACTGGAACTATATGGAAATCTATATATAAAACATACAATATAGCAGCACTCCTGAGTCTTTACTTCAAAAACTTTATTTAAACCGTGCAAACATGAGCAACGTTTCGGTCTATAGTCTGAGACCTTTCTCAACAATCCGATGGTATGGGGCTTTATCGCAATTGTGTGGCAGTTTTCCCTCCACACACGCTGACGTTCTCGTCGGCGATCGGTCGTTCGGGAAAAAAACAAAATTTCCTTGCCTGCGCTGAGTCCCTATAGAGGTTCTGCCTTGGCCGGGGGAACACACAGTTCCGATCATTCTCCTATAGGGAGAATGCTTGAGACTGTGTGTATGCAGATCTTTGAAAGATGGCAGACAGGATCTTGCAAATCTGTCTGTCATCTTTCAAAATCTTTAGTGTGTGTACCCAGCTTTAGTCATAGACTGAAACTTACTCATATTTTGCACAGTTTGAGAAAAAGGTTTTGAAGTAAATACCCAGGAGTGCTCCATATTTACCTATTTGTTATTAAAAAACCCTGTGGATTGCACCTGGGAACTGGTTTGCCAAGAGTGTGCGCGTGCATTTGAATTTTAGATATATAGATATATAATATATATATATATATTTAAGCCAAAGGTCGCCGCACTCCGTCCGCTGGTGTGTGCCTGGTGCTATCCATACGGTCACAAATATTCTAAAAGATACGGAGAACTCCAAGGTCTAGGATACAATATTTATTCAAGAAAGTAGGTCTGAGAGCCTACGTGTTTCAGCCCATATGCAGGGCCGTCCTCAGGGTTACGACAATACAAACAATACTTAATTAGCCTTTGGACTTTGGAGCCCTGTACTCGTTGGGGCTCGGGACTGAGGGGTAGGGGGGCCTCTTTGTACGTGTCCCGCTCCTGGTCTTTATGGTGAAGGCAGTATTATGGGGCACATATGGTATTACCACTGGCCGATGCTCACTGGAGGTATTCCGTGTGGGGTGGGACTTTCTCTCAAGTCTTGAGAAGGGTCTGATATGAGTGAAAGGCGTCGATGTTTACACAATAAACTATTTGGAAAATTCCCGGAGTGCTCCTTTCCTCCATATACCTATATATAATAGTCCAAACAAAATGGTAGGCACTCAAATTTATTTTATCATACATTTTGTAGCACGCAAAATAAAACTTTATTATTCATACAAATCCAGTGTACCTTTATGTATGTTATATATATATATAATAATATATATATATATATATATATATATATATAAATAATATATATAGGGGTAGGGGGGAAGGAGCACTCCTGGGATTGTGTGAAAAACTTATTTATTGGAGCCAAACATCAACGTGTTTCGGTCCGCAAGGACCATTCTCAAATTCTCAAGACCTTGAGAACGGTCATTTGCAGACCGAAACGCGTTGATGTTTGGCCTCCAATAAAGACGTTTTTCACAATCCCGGAGTGCTCCTTCCCCCTACCCTTATTGTAACTGCTCCATAGGAAACCCGGGTGGCCATATCGGATGTTATGAGATTGCCGCTCCCACACCAGCAATAATAATTAAGGGTTTTTAGTTGTGGTTTTAATATGTAAGAATAATAAAACAGTCATGCATTATATACAGTCCCCTTGAGGGAGACTAAATTTACCTGGACAGTCTGACATGCAGGAACCTTTATCTTCTAACATCTCCTGGGCCTCTGTAAATCAAAAGGTAACCAATTTAACAGCATGTACCAGTAACAGCCATTTATTTAGAACTGTATACCCTATTCATTTATCATACACTATTCATTGCACAATTTTCTCTCATATATTAAGGTACCACGTTCCATAATAATCTATCTACAGTTATCTACCTATTATGTATGTATAAGAGTGTAAACAACCTTCTATATTCCAGAATATCCCAGACATTTTATAGAAATCAAGGGGTCCAAACACTATAAAAAGCATGACTGCAATTCAAGGAATTCTGCCAAGTGACATTATACACCGACTGCAAGCTATACTGAGATTCCTCAATAACCACACACCTTTTCCATACTCAAGTTTCATATATACTGTAAATGCAAAACAATGCAACATACATAAGATTTATAGTGAATGTTCATGAGAATTAAGATTTGCTTTCATAGAAAGATTCATTTCTACATATAAGTTTACCAGAGGGAGGGGCTGGTATATGCACAAAAAATGGGTGATTGGCAGTTTGTTACGCCTTGCTGTGCCCGTCCCCTTTTTAAACTCCCAGGCTAAAAAAATAAGGGATAGAAGGGGAAAGCAGATTTAAGATGGTTTGTAATTAATCCTATTACTGTGATTTGTGATTTGCCACAGTTTACATGTCCTTAAATAGAGTTCTTACCATCCAACTTCCACATACTTCCTTCCTAGCCCATTCATTTGCAATTACAAGCCAGTCACAAGAAGAATGAGTCAGGTGTTTCTTCGAACGTAGAATACTGTTGTGGTGACATTGGAATGTAAGTTAATTTTGTATAGACACCTTAAGACTCCTTTGAATGTCTTTAGAGATTCGGGTTACATAAAATTTCAGGCAAAGAATCCCACAACCTTATCGCCCTCACAGTTAAGAACCATTTACCTTGCTTAAGCTAAAATCACTTTTCCTCTAATTATCCGTTTCTGGGCTGTAAAGGCCTGTACACATGTCCGATTTTGCGGACGAAGATTGGTGCACAAGCGTGTGCACACGCAATGAATGGCTGATTTGGACAAAAATCATTTTGTGTATGGCCGCTCGGACAGCTAAAACGAAGTTCGGCTGACCAATCCCCTGGGCAGGCAGAGCTCCCATACACATAACGATATTCAGCCATTCCTTGCACTTTTTACACGCAGGTCTGCCCCATGAACGCAAGTGTGTACAAGCCTTAATTCAGAAGAAAAGGGCTGATAACAAAAAAGTAATAGCAAATTTATGTTTAGAAATATAGCAGTATGTTAAGTGAGTATGCCTATATTTGCAGTAAAAGGCATGAACAAAAATCCCTTTAAGGAAAATATTCTTTTATTCAAAAAAATGTGTTTCTTCAGTAAGTTTGTGTAAGGGCATCTTTAATAGTTTTTTAAGCCTGCAACACAATAAATATAAGAAACAACCTCTATTTTTACTTCTTCCAATGTTGCCATTTAAAAGTTGCATCCCATCGTTTTTTCACCCATTGCCTTAAGGTGCCCATACATTGATCACTCACCTATATACGACCCCGACAGTACTGTCTGGCCCACTCATTTTGCGATTGTATAGTTGTAATTGTGTTGTGAGGTTCTCATTCATCCAGGTCATGGTATATTCTGTTGTATTCAGTTAGATCAACTGGACTTAAAGTTTAGTTCTTAAGTTTCACTAGTCATCCAACTGGCTTTCATAAGGGCATGTCCACCCCCAAAACTATAATCCCCCCAACTACTAGCCCCATTATGTAGTGTAGTGTAATCCTTACTACACATCCAGCTCCATATGGTTCTCCTGTAGTCCCCCCCCAAGTCCCAAAAACTGCCCACCAGGAGGATAGCAGAGTCCATATAGGACTCTGCCTCCTACCTGGCCTCCGGGAAAGTTTGGCATGCGTACTGCAGCCCTTCTCCCCCTCCCTCCAGTTCCTCCCCTACCGTTAAACCCTTTACCTATAAGATTCCCCCTGTCCCCCCAGCCCCAACTGCTATATTTATATTGTTAGAAATGCACTCCCAAGCCGCTCTAGCTGCCGCTCACATCACAGACGCGACTGCCGGTCCCGCCCCTCTGCTTGCATTTTCTCGCAAGCAGAGGCCGGCAGCGCGGCGAGGAAAGAGGGAAGGTAAGTAGAGTTTGGGCACTTTCTAAAAATATAAATATGAGGTTGGGGCTGGGGACAGGGGGAATCTTATATTAAAAAAACATTTTTAGTGGACATACCCTTTAATTCATAATGACTTACATGAATCTGTTGGCAATTAAGTCCCAATTAGCATATGACACCAGGTGTTAGGGACATTCCAGGTGTGGATGCATTGAGGCTAAGAGGTGTTATTAAAACTGCCCAGGGTATATTGTCAAAACAGCATTATACATGGAAGACAGTTGGTGGGCATAGGGCGAGCACCCAGCCACTGGTTCAGATATGTGGATGACACCTGGGTTAAAACCCACAAGAGGAAGTACAAGCCTTCACAGAACAATCAATACCGTAGACCGAAACATCAATTAACAAGGGAGGAGGTACAAAACAACACACTAGCCGTTTTGGACTGCTTGGTAGAAGTCAGGGAGAATGGTAAACTGAAAGTAGAGGTTTACGAAAACCAACCAATACAGAGCAGTTTTTGGTGTTTTACTCCCCCACCCTT
This sequence comes from Hymenochirus boettgeri, assembly GCA_019447015.1. Lineage (NCBI taxonomy): Eukaryota > Metazoa > Chordata > Amphibia > Anura > Pipidae > Hymenochirus > Hymenochirus boettgeri. Next base: position 59,698,907 of record CM033477.1, read on the forward strand.
TAGATCACAAGTTGGGTTGTCATCAAACCCTAAATAGCAGAGAACATCCCCACTACACAGACGAAGGCAAAAGAAATCAACATCTCAGAGAGCCCTTAAAACTTGTGGATATCTGGACTGGGCCTCAAAAGAAGTAGAGGAAAAAAAGACACAAATACCAACAGTGAAGGGGAAGCAAGACAGGAGAAAAATATGGTTATCCATAGTTAGCAGGGGTCTCAGAGAAATTAGGCCGAGTACCTGCACTTAAGGAAAAAGGACATATCTTTGAAGATTGTAATGTCAATAAAACTGGTTCAAAAGAGATGTCAAGGAGGCTATTTATGTGAAAATGAAGAAACCAAGCCTGAACAGAGGCGCGCGGGGGGGGGGTTCGACACAAACTGTCTGCCATGCACAATGCTGTTTTGACACCTTCTCTGGGCAGTTTCGATAACACCCCTTAGCCTCAATGCATTCACACTTTGCATTCAAAGGTCCCTAACACCTGGCAGTCATATGAATTGGAACTTTCCAGGGTACCAATTGCCACCACCAGTTGATCTAACTGAATACAACAATATTGATCGTGATACTGTATATAGAACTGGATCCTGAAGAATTGATTGAATGTCGTGGGGTTGGGGTTGAGTTCTAATGTATGGGCACCTATACTGAGAGTCGCCTCTTCGTTCCCCACTTACATGCCCCTTGCTGGGTGCCTACACAACTTTCCCTTTGTTTAGGGAGGAACAAGTCACTGTCTGAGCCCTTGTCATGCTGGCCTTGACTGCTGTGCAAGTAGTAATGCAATAAAGAAAAAGAAGAGAACTGCTGCTGCAAAATTAAGGCTGCAACTTTTAAACTAGAAGGGAAATTTTATGTATAAACTTTGAATTTGGCTTGAAGACTGGCATTTTGAAGGATTGCCCGGGAAGGCTGTAAAAATTGACAACTCGCGATCAACTACCTCCACCCCATATTTCAGACAACATATATACCTACTGATCTACTTATCCATTACTATGGCAGCCATACGTAAAGGGTAACTAAAGTAAAAAAAACTAATTTTGATCAATAACCAAAAAAGTTAGTATTTTATCCACCAACCTGATATGAATACACACACACCAACTGACCTACCTTAATGCATGTGACATATTAAAGGGTAAGTAAAAAAACAAGTTCCTCTTCATTGGCATTATTGAGTTTTAAAATCTGCAGCACAAACACACAAATTCCCTTCCAAAATGCAGTCTTTCAAGCCAAATTCAAAGTTTATACATAAACTTTCCCTCTAGTTTAAAAGTTGCAGCCCTTAATTTTTGCAGCAGCAGTTCTCTTCTATTTCTTATTGCATTATCTACTTGCCACAGCCGTCAAGGCCAGCAGTGACAAGGGCTCAGACAGTGACTTGTTCCTCCTAAACAAAAGGGAAAGTTTGTGTAGGCACCAGCAAGTGCATGTAAGTGGGGAACAGAAGAAGGCGACTCTCAGTATAGGTGCCCATACATTAGAACTCAACCCCAACCCCACGACATTCAATCAATTCTTCAGGATCCAGTTCATATACAGTATCACGATCAATATCTGTTGTATTCAGTTAGATCAACTGGGTTGGCAATTGTACCCTGGAAAGTTCCAATAGCATATGACTGCCAGGTGTTAGGGACCTTTGAATGCAAAGTGTGAATGCATTGAGGCTAAGGGGTGTTATCGAAACTGCCCAGAGAAGGTGTCAAAACAGCATTGTGCATGGCAGACAGTTTGTGTCGAACCCCCCCCCCCGCGCGCCTCTGTTCAGGCTTGGTTTTCTCATTTTCACATAAATAGCCTCCTTGACATCTCTTTTGAACCAGTTTTATGACATTACAATCTTCAAAGATATGTCCTTTTTCCTTAAGATGCAGGTACTCGCCTAATTTCTCTGAGACCCCTGCTACATGGGATAACCATATTTTTCTCCTGTCTTGCTTCCCCTTCACTGTTGGTATTGTGTGCTTTTCTTTCCTCTACTTCTTTTGAGGCCCAGTCCAGATATCCACAAGTTTTTAAGGGCTTCTCTGAGATGTTGAATTTCTTTTGCCTTCGGTCTGTGCTAGTGGGGATGTTCTGCCTATTTAGGGTTCTGATGACACCCAACTTGTGATCTAAAGGGTGGTGGGGTAAAACACCAAAAAATGCTCTGTATTGGTTGGTTTCTGTAAACCTCTACTCCAGTTTACCATTCTCCTGCACTTCTACCAAGCAGTCCAAAACGGCTAGTGTGTTGTTTTGTACCTCTCCCTTGTTAATTTGATGTTCTGGTCTACAGGTATTGATGTGTTCTGTGAAGGCTTGTACTTCCTTCTGGTGGATTTAACCCAGGTGTCATCCACATCTGAACCAGTGGTGGGTGTCTGCCCTATGCCCACCAACTGTCTTCCATGTATAATGCGTTTTGACAACTTACCCCTGGGCAGTTTTAATAACACCTCTTTGCCTCAATGCATCCCACACTGGAATGTCCCTAACACCTGGCTGTCATATGCTAATTGGGACTAATTGCCAACAGATTCATGTACAAGTCATTATGAATTAAAGGGTATGTCCACCCTAAAAAGTTTTTTTAATATAAGATTCCCCTGTCCCCAGCCCCAACCTCTATATTTATATTTTTAGAAAGTGCCCAAACTCTACTTACCTTCCCTCTTTCCTCCGCGCGCTGCCGGCCCTCTGCTTGCGAGAAAATGCAAGCAGAGGGGCGGGACCGGCAGTCGCGTCTGTGATTGGGCGGAGCTCACGATGCGTGCTGGATGCATTTCTAACAATAAATAAGCAGGGGCTGGGGGACAGGGGGAATCTTATAGGTAAAGGGTTTAACGGTAGGGGAGGGAACGGAGGGAGGGGGGAAGGGCTGCAGTACGCATGCCAAACTTCTCCGGAGGCCAGGTAGGAGGCAGAGCCTATATGGACTCTGCTATCCTCCTGGTGGGCAGTTTTTTGGGACTTGGGGGGGGACTACAGGAGAACATATGGAGCTGGGATGTGAGTAAGGATTACACTACACTACATAATGGGGCTAGTAGTTGGGGGGATTATAGTTTTGGGGGTGGACATGCCCTTTATGAAAGCCAGTCGGATGACTAGTGAAACTTAAGAACTAAACTTTAAGTCCAGTTGATCTAACTGAATACAACAGATATACCATGACCTGGATGAATGAGAACCTGCACAACACAATTACAACTATACAATCGCAAAATGAGTGGGCCAGACAGTACTGTCGGGGTCGTATATAGGTGAGGTGAGTTCAATGTATGGGCACCTTAAGGCACTGTGGTGAAAAAAACGATGGGATGCAACTTTTAAATGGCAACATTGGAAGAAGTAAAAATAGAGGTTGTTTCTTTATATTATATTGTGTTGCAGGCTTATAAAACTATTAAAGATGCCCTTTACACAAACTTACTGAAGAAACACATTTTTTTTGAATAAAAGAATATTTTCCCTTAAAGGGATTTTTTGTTCATGCCTTTTACTGCAAATATAGGCATACTCACTTAACATACTGCTATATTTCTAAACATAAATTTGCTATTACTTTTTTGTTATCAGCCCTTCTTCTTCTGACTTAAGGCTTGTACACACTTGCGTTCATGGGGCAGACCTGCGATGTAAAATGTGCAAGGAATGGCTGAATATCGTTATGTGTATGGGAGCTCTGCCTGCCCAGGGGATTGGTCAGCCGAACGTCCGTTTTAGCTGTCCGAGCGGCCATACACAAAATGATTTTTGTCCAAATCAGCCATTCATTGCGTGTGTACACACGCTTGTGCACCAATCTTCGTCCGCAAAATCGGACATGTGTACAGGCCTTTACAGCCCAGAAACGGATAATTAGAGGAAAAGTGATTTTAGCTTAAGCAAGGTAAATGGTTCTTAACTGTGAGGGCGATAAGGTTGTGGAATTCTTTGCCTGAAATTTTATGTAACCCGAATCTCTAAAGACATTCAAAGGAGTCTTAAGGTGTCTATACAAAATTAACTTAACTTCCAATGTCACCACAACAGTATTCTACTGTTCGAAGAACCACCTGACTCATTCTTCTTGTGACTGGCTTGTAATTGCAAAATGAATGGGCTAGGAAGGAAGTTATGTGGAAGTTGGATGGTAAGAACTCTATTTAAGGACATGTAAACTGTGGCAAATCACAAATCACAGTAATAAGGATTAATTACAACCATCTTAAATCTGCTTTCCCCCCTTTCTATCCCTTATTTTTTTAGCCCTGGGAGTTTAAAAAGGGGACGGGCACAGCAAGGCAGTAACAAACTGCCAATCACCCATTTTTTGTGCATATACCAGCCCCTCCCTCTGGTAAACTTATATGTAGAAATGAATCTTTCTATGAAAGCAAATCTTAATTCTCATGAGACATTCACTATAAATCTTATTGTATGTTGCATTGTTTTGCATTTTACAGTATATATGAAACTTGAGTATGGAAAAGGTGATGTGGTTATTGAGGAATCTCAGTATAGCTTGCAGTCTGTGTATAATGTCACTTGGCAGAATTCCTTGAATTTGCAGTCATGCTTTTTATAGTGTTTGGACCCCATTGATTTCTATAAAATGTCTGGGATATTCTGGAATATAAGAAGGTTGTTTACACTCTATATACATACATAATAGGTAGATTAACTGTAGATAGATTATTATGGCAACGTGGTACCTTAATATATGAGAGAAAATTGTGCAATGAATAGTGTATGATAAATGAATAGTGTATTACCAGTTCTAAATAAATGGCCTGTTACTGTTACATGCTGTTAAATTGGTTACCTTTTGATTTACAGAGGCCCAGGAGATGTTAGAAGATAAAGGTTCCTGCATGTCAGACTGTCCAGGTAAATTAGTATCCCAAAGGGGAATGTATATAATGCATGACTGTTTTATTATTCTTACATATTAAAACCACAACTAAAAACCCTTAATTATATATTGCTGGTGTGGGAGCGGCACTCTCATAACATCCGATATGGCCACGGGTGCTTCCTATGGAGCAGTTACAAAAGGGTAGGGGGAAGGAGCACTCCTGGGATTGTGAAAAACGTCTTTATTGGAGGCCAAACATCAACGCGTTTCGGTCTGCCAATGACCGTTCTCAAGGTCTTGAGAATTGAGAATGGTCCTTTGCGGACCGAAACACGTTGATGTTGGCCTCCAATAATAAGTTTTTCACAAATCCCAGGAGTGCTCCTTCCCCCCTACCCTTATTATATAAATATATATATATATATATATAATATATATATATATATATATATATATATATACATACATAAAGTTCACACTGAGATTTGTATGAATAATAAAGTTTTATTTTGCGTGCTACAAACTGTATGATAAAATAAATTTGAGTGCCTACCATTTTGTTTGGACTATATATATATAGGTATATGGAGGAAAGGAGCACTCCGGGAATTTTCCAAATAGTTTTATTGTGTAAACATCGACGCCTTTCAGTCTATATCAGACCCTTCTCAAGACTTGAGAGAAAGTCCCACCCCCACAGGAATACCTCCAGTGAGCATCGGCCAGTGGTAATACCATATGTGCCCCATAATACTGCCTTCACCATAAAGACCAGGAGCGGGACACGTACAAAGAGGCCCCCCTACCCCTCAGTCCCCCGAGCCCCAACGAGTACAGGGCTCCAAAGTCCAAAGGCTAATTAAGTTATTTGTTTGTATTGTCTGTAACCCTGAGGACGGCCCTGCATATGGGCTGAAACACGTAGGCTCTCAGACCTACTTTCTTGAATAAATATTGTTATCCTAGACCTTGGAGTGCTCCGTATCTTTTAGAATATTTGTGACCGTATGGATAGCACCCAGGCACACACCAGCAGACGGAGTGCGGCGGACCTTTGGCTTAAATATATATATATATATATATATTCAATATATATATCTAAAATTCAAATGCACGCGCACACTCTTGGCAAACCAGTTCCCAGGTGCAATCCACAGGGTTTTTTAATAACAATATAGGTAAATATGGAGCACTCCTGGGTATTTACTTCAAAACCTTTTTCTCAAACTGTGCAAAATATGAGTAATGTTTCAGTCTATAGACTAAAGCTGGGTACACACACTAAAGATTTTTGAAAGATGACAGACAGGATTTGCAAGATCCTGTCTGCCATCTTTCAAAGATCTGCATACACACAGTCTCAAGCATTCTCCCTATAGGAGAATGATCGGAACTGTGTGTTTCCCCCGGCCAAGGCAGACTCCTCTATAGGGACTCTAGCGCAGGCAAGGGAAATTTTTGTTTTTTTCCCGAACGGCCGATCGCCCGACGAGAACGTTCAGCGTGTGTGGCAGGGAAAACTGCCACACACTTGCGATAAAGCCCCGATACCATCGGATTGCTTGAGAAAGGTCTCAGACTATAGACCGAAACGTTGCTCATGTTTTGCACGGTTTAAATAAAGTTTTTGAAGTAAAGACTCAGGAGTGCTGCTATATTGTATGTTTATATATAGATTTCCATATAGTTCCAGTGCACACAGGGATTTTTCAAAGAAACTATATGTAGCACCAGGGTCTAATACCTACTTCTACATATGTATCTCCTTTGAGGTGGGCATGCCTATCCTTTTATATTTATAGGTAAACGGTTTCACAAGTGTAGTGCGACGGCATACCTGGTATCTTTGGGAAAACGCTGGGTTGCTTGTGTATATGTGAACAGTGCCACTCTGTCCAAAAATATGCAATATCCAAAGAAATGGCAGTATATTTTATATATATTAACCTTAAAATGCCACAAATACAATACAATCTATATTGCTTGTTGTAAGCTATGATTCCTAAATCTTTAATTACATTTGCTTAAAAAAATGTAGGCGCCGGTCAGCTGAATTTCCAGAAGGGATTACGATACATCTATAGCTACTCCACTTCCACTGGCACATTTCTACAAGGAAGTTCATTTGCAAGGAGAGGCATGAACTTGGAATGCATTGTTCAAATAGAAGTTATGGGGAGATGTCACATGATATTAAAGGTAAGGAATAAAGAATAAGGCTGGGTACACACCAGAAGATATTTTCGGCAGGCCGACCGATTCATGCCACTTTCGGTCGGTCAGGCGAAAATATCTCCTGGTGTAGGTTGTCGATCGTCCGTTCATCCAGATTGGACAATAGGACGTGTCGGAAAATCCCAATCGATCGTGCGGTTCCCTATGGGACTGCACCGTTGATCAGTCAGATGTATTTATTTTATAGAAAGCATGTCAAGTAAAAAAAGTAGTTTTTAACATTTAATCTTTCTTTGCTAAATTATTTTTTTTTTAGTAGAGATTAATATAGTGACGCTTTACAAGTACATTGATACTATACAATTTCCAGAGCAGAATAGTCAGAGAATCCACTCTGAGATATATAGAGGGTATTTTAAAGAGCATTTTAGGTAAGGGTTAGAAGCTACAACTGGATTCTTTGTGTTATGGGCACTGGCAGCCAGTGGAGGGACTGACAGAGAGTAGCAGGGTTTCAAAAGCAAGAAGATAAACAAATTACCTGAGTAGCACGGTTCTAGATGGATTGGAGAGGTGTCAATCATTTTAATTGTAAACCACACAGGTTAGTATTACAGCAGTCTAGCTAAATAATTGGTAACCTTACATAAAGGAAAGGATGTTTTAATTATAATGTTGATCCAGTATAATAGCCAATGTAATGACAAGGTCCTGTAAGGCGTCCCACTTGTATCTGCACAATAGAAGTTGCTGTTGATAATATAGTTGTAAACTTCAAAGGGCAACTTTTTAAGTTTGGAATTCACAATACCTAAAATGTATAATGCATATTTTTCATATATAAATCTCTAATCTTTTTTCCTTTCAGCTGAAGGATGTACATTTAAGGACAACAGAGAGGTCAAAACAGAGTTCACCACAGGAAATGGGCAGTTTGAGGTACTTAATACATTGAAGTAAAATTATATAGAAATAGTGCAATTATTACAGTAATAAAAACAAAATCCTGTTTTGGTACAATTATTTATAAGCTTTCAGATTTCAATGATTTTATTACAGTTCTCAACTATGAGACTGGGTGGTTGTTATCATTCTATTGAGTATTTTGTTATTTTAATAAAAGGAGAAGTTAAAAAGAGAAAAAATACCTTATGTCCCTTACAGCTGATAAAATGTGATTCCAGTCTACCCCCCAGTAAATATTTATTTATTATCATCTTAAATGCAGCGTTTCTCCACCTAATCCACTAAATAACGGAGTACAACATTTTTTTTATAAATCAGAGATGAACTTGAAAAACAGCCACTTCATTTTTCCTACCAAGATGGTAGGATTCACAAGCTCTGTCCATCAAGAGAAGAACCAACATGGGCTCTTAATGCAAAGCGTGGCATTCTCAGTGTGCTGCAGGGCAACCTAAAGGCACCAAATACTGGCAGAACTATTGTAGAGGTAAGATCTCATTCCATTTTAAAGGCAGTTTCTTAAAACGTTTAATAAAATAAAATGTACTGTACTTAACTTGTTTGTTTTATTTCCTTTTAAAGATCCATTCTACAAACATTTTTTTAATTAAACTACTGTAGTTGCTAATGTTGTTGTTTTAAGCCTTAAATTGTTGTCTACAAAATCAATATAATAACAAAAGATCGGAGGATTGGCTATTGTTACCGTACTTGACAACAGGAACCACAGAGGACACTGAGAATCAGGACAAATGACATAAATGATTGGATTCATTATAAGGAATTCATTTTTATAGTTACATAATATAACATCTAGGTCATTAGCCATGTAGGTAATTACCCAAACTAGTTTACAGTAGAATATATAAATATAAAATATTTTAGCTTTGAGTAATACTAGAACTCTAACAACCCATTATGTGTTGCAAATAGCAAAGGTGCATTTATTGCAGACCCACACACACATCATGTTTCGGACTGCTCGGTCCTTTTTCACTTGAATATTTAAAATACATTACTTTAATGCACAAACATTCGGTTTCTGTTGTTTTAAATAATAAAATATACTTTTTGCATCTTCTTCCTTAAACTGCTTAGTTTATTAATAGCCTGTATGCATTTGAAGATCACATTGTATGCATGACAATTGTCCCACAAATAGAATTCCTTCACTAAATATACAGTATTCACAAATGCTGTAGTCTTCACACAATGGCAGATATCCACACTGTATGACCTGTAATTTTTTTTATATAGCAAACTTGCTTTAAGGATCCTGCAGGTATTTAGAACCATCCTTGATGATAATCAGGTAATAACACAGAAAGATGGCTGCTTATTTTAGTTATATACACAGAGTTGTTTGCCATTTGAGATGCAATCTGTAGGACAGGCATGCCAAACTTCAGCTGATGTCATTCAGGTGGAAACACAAATAGAAATACAGTTCCTTATTACAAATATCTATTGTTTAGACAAAATTGGTTTATGTCAGTTCTCGGTTCATATCTGTAATTTTATCATAAAAGGAAAATAACACTATAAAACAATTAGGGGCATGTTAATGCAATTTGCATCAAACGTTGTACAAAACCTTTCTCCTAAAATATCTGTCAGCCAATACTGGATTTATTAAAATGTTCTGTAAAAAAAATCAGAGGCCTGCCTGCCCGAACTTGCGATTGCAGAATAAATAGGCTAGATGAGGGAACGTCACGGGAACAGATTGTAAAACCACTAGCCTTATTTGTATTAAGACCTTTAATAGAAGGAGGATTGAACATGAAATCTATTAAATACCTCAATAGTGTAGGGCCAACATTATTAAGCTTTTTAGGGCAGGGCCTAATGGGATCAATAAACGAATTATTAAGTGCTACGTAATATGTTCAGCGCTATATAAGAAACTAACAGGGATATGTGAAGTTATATCCATATATTATTCTGTAGGTACATAATACCTAAGGAAAAAAAAACATCTCAGGCAGCACACAACCAACCAACAGCACACTCACTCACTCATCTACCCCCTCCTGTGGATACTCCCTGTATCTACCCCACCATCACCCCTTTCCTGTCTCTACCCTCCACCTCCCTGTATCTACCTCCCACCTTCCTGTATCTACCCCAGCCTCCCTGTTGTCTTCCCCTGTATCTGTCCCCCCACCCTGTATCTACCTCCCTGTCTCTCCCTCCCTGTATCTATCCCCCCCACCTCCCAGTATCTAACCCCCCCCGTATCTAACCCCCCTATACTCCATTTACAAGTGAAGCTGTTTTCTGGGATTTAAAGTGTTAACCATGTTGTTAAAAGTACTGACCAGGTTACACTCCGGTCCTCTCCCCCCCTCCCATCTGGATCCTGTCACAGATTTAACTACACGGAAGATAAGGAGCAGCGTCGCATTCTTAAATTGACTCGGCTGGCGGCTGGAGTTGCTCCTTATCTTCCGTGTAGTTCAATCTGTGACAGGATCCAGATGGGAGGGGGGGAGAGGACCGGAGTGTAACCTGGTCAGTACTTTTACATTTAAATACAAAACAGCATGGTTAACACTTTATATTCCAAAAAACAGCTTCGCTTGTAAATGGAGTAAAGAGGGAGAGGTGGGGAGGTGCAGTGGCAAGAATTCTTATTACAGTCACTCAGTGACACGCCTGAGTGACTGTAATAAGGATTCTTGCCACTGCATCTCCCCATTCAAAGTATAGGAACCTTATGTTTTATAACGTACCTCCATACTCCATTCCTGCCTTCCTGGTCCCTGTGATGCAGTATCCACTAAACTTGCTTTACTGCATCATGGGAACCCAGAAGGTAATGTCTCCGTTTAAAGGTATTATATTTCACGCTATAAATATAATAATAATGAAAGTAATGAAATTAAAATTAGAGTTAAACCTAATATTACACCTTGGGTTTAACTCCTTTTTACCCCATTGCATAGGATATTACATCTCCCTGTAAATGCATACATCGATATTTTTGGCTTCCTGCATTCTGTAAGGTCTCAAGACAGCATATATGCTATATCTTTTCTCTGTTTGCCAGGTGGATGTTTTAGGAAGATGCCCCACAACCTATGAGCTTAAAGGAAATTCTTTATGGAAGAGAAAAGATCTTACTCAGTGTTCTAATAGAGTACAGGGTTCTTCAGCGATACGATCAGTGGCCCTTCCAGACACAATGGTAAGTACCACTCATAAAAAGTCCTTTAATTGTGAAGGCATACTGGCTATCCTATATTTCACCACAACCTTGTATTATAATTATGTAAGCCCCATTTGCTCCAATGTTACAGGCCAAATCGTCTCCATTTTACAGAATCGCCAGGGCCGGATTTACACCTCAGGAGCCTGTAGGCCCAAAGAACCTGGCACCCTTAGCCCCACCCCTAAACACAGATCACACCACCAAACCACACACATTTCCTCTTTTTGGGGGAGAAAATATACTATAAAGGGGTTGGATTGGTGGGAGGAGATTGACAGCCGCCCCTCCAACCTCAGGCGTCCCTAGGCGTGTGCCTACTGTGCCTAATGGTAAATCCGGCCCTGAGAATCGCCATAGCAAACGCCTCCTGTCTCCTTGCTAAAGGTTTTGCCTTGTTATTAAAACATACACACTGCACATTTATTCAGAAATCCCAGTCAACCAGGATTGCTGGGTAATGCTGGCTAATGAAGATGATTCGGACTATAAGGGCTAGGCCAGACTGCCGCGTTTCCTCATGTGCTAACGATCACACCTGCGATCCGTTAGTGTGTGAGAAGTACAGTTCACCTGAGTGTAGATACGTGCACACTTTTCACATGCGTGCCTAACAGTGCCGCAGTTGGCGCTTATTTAATAAAAGAAGTTAGTAGATTTGGGGTGCGCTTGGCCTTGAGCACTAATAATATAAATGTGTTTTACAAACATTTTGCTAAACTCTATGTTTATTATGGTTCATAAAATGTTATTTACTGCCAAGTGTTCAGATCTTAATGGAAAACAGTTTAATGCTAAATAATGCAGTGATATGCATCCAACACTCTTAATTACAGATATTAAATCATTCAATATGGGTTTACCTCCTTATGAAGCAAATTCTTAAGAGACTTGCAATCTCACAATATTTAGACTTGCAATCTCCAGACATTAGTTATTAGTGATATATAGGAATGCAAGGAATGACATTTGAAAAGAAAAGTGGCTGAACTAACAAACTAATGGGGAGAGTCAATATCGGTAAAACAAGTGGAAAACCTGCGTAATCCAATGTAGTATTGGGTCAACGTGGGTTTTACAATTTTTAGGGCACTGCACTGTTTCCAGATGTTTTTAGCGCAGCGCACCCGATACAATACCCAATTTGCAGGCGTATAACAACCAGGTATAGCAGGGGGGCCCGGGAGCCAAGGGGGCCCCATTTTCTTATTCTTGCTGACAGATATAGCCTCCTCCTAGAAAATTACTAGTGGAGAGAAGGAATTATTTCACCCTAAGCAACATCAAGGGTAGATTGTGAGATTTTTTTTCAGACAAATAATTGACCTGAAATTTTTTCTTTTGTTTTTAGCAACTTCTGGATTCTCATCTGGAATGCTTACAGACTTTCAGAGATGGAACTCTGACCGAAGCAACATGTGACGAATCTCATCTAATCACCATATTCTCTCGGGACGGGAATGGTGCAAAGACTCAAACCCAAACACTCCTAAAGCTGATCAGGACCGAGGCTGATACAACTCAGAATAAAGGTTAGATGGCTGCTTGTATTGGGATAACCAATTGTGCATGTGCACGAACCTTAAGACTGTCACTGTATAGGACTTGCATTGTTTAGGACATATGGTTGTTTAGAAGGGAGGTAGATATGTTATTGAGAGAATATGGACGCTAGTTAAGCTTGCACTGGTAGGGATTTATGAGACACTATCCAATACACATATCATGTTTTAGATGGAATTCCCATTCATACACTGTAAACAGTTGATTTTGTTTTACAATCATTTTACTACATTAGATAATGAAAACATGGATTATTGTAATGAATCTAAAAACCTGTGGTCTTAACTGGGTACACACATCAAAGATCTGTAAAAGATGACAGAGTCTTAAAGGAAATGTCCAGCCTAAAATAAACTTATCTTTATCTAAATGTTTACCCCCCCCCCCCAAACCTAGGTTTTGCATTATGCATATGTTCCAAAGATGCCCCTGAAGTGTCTTGCCTAACCCAGTCCCTCGCCACTCCAATGCTCTGTGGCTGACAGTCACTCTAATTCCTGGTTGCGGCTGTCAGTTAAGGCGCAACGTGACGTCATCTCCAATTGCCTAACTGCTGCGACCAGGAAGTAGAGTGGCTGTCAGCGCAGAAGCCCACTCCTCCTGTTTTTGCTTGAAACAGGAGCAGGGGGCGGCGCCAAGGCAATGAGGGACAAGGTTAGGGGCATCTTTGGTTTCTATCTTATTTACTGAAGAACAGGAGGTAAATGCACCTCAGTTCTGATCGTTTCCGAGGCCGAAGAACGTTTACGTTGGGATCACTCGGAACTTACCCAAATTTTTCCTGTGTCACAGTTGGCCCAGTGCGCTTAAAGGGTATGTCCATCAAAAAAGTTGGTTTCTATCTGATTTACCTCCCGTTCTTCAGTAAATCTTACCCGCTTACCCACTTACCCACGGACCGACGCTTCCGACGCATCTCCAGTCCTTTGCACTGTGCACGCATGCGCACACAGTGTGTAGGAGCGAGGATGCGTCGGAGATAGTCAGCAAGTGATCCCAAGGTAAACGTTCTTCGGCCTCGGAAACGCTCAGAACTGAGGTACACATCTTAACAACAAAGGGGCCATTCTGGCAGAATTGTCCTATTATTGTTAAAGTAAGTACCCAGCTTTAGCCCTTCCATGGTAATAAAGTGCGCCTACACAAACATAATAAGTTAGACTGTGTAAATTTCTAGGTATAATCAGCTCACACACAGTACAGACACACGTACAGACGCAGTTATTTCACCCAATCATAGAAATAATGTGGGTTATTAAATCATTAATCAGAATATTGATAATCAGCACTAGTAATGTCAGCAAGGCTGAGTCCACACTGTAGCACGTCCGAACGCTCCAGAAATGCATTTCTGGTACATGTTGCTGTGTGCTACAATCACGCAATGTTCTGCAATTGGAGTGCATGCGATTGCACAAAAAATGCAGATCACATGCACTCCAATTAACAGATCGCAGTGCAGTGCACAGTAGCCAGATCACATGTTAAAAGGCGCACACTAGTTTTGGCCAGTTGGACTGGTCACACTTGGTGTGATGCTGTGTGCTATTGCATGTGCTCCGATTGCGCAACACTGCACATGACACGCATGACACCTACCTTCAAAGACCCATAGCTATAATAACTAACCCAACTAACAATGACGTCTGACCAGCTAAAAATCTAGGGGGTTATTCAATAAAAGTTCTTATCGTTTAAAATGGTGCTAATTTTGCCCCAATCAATCAGATGTTAGCTTTCAAATATTACATAAGTTCTGATTGGTTGGGGCAAAATTAGCACCATTTTAAACGATAAGAACTTTAATTGAATAACCCTGCTAGTGTGTAATTCAGCCTACTGAAAATTACAATTCTATTAAATTGGACCCCAGCCTATTTGACCTAATCTTCAAGGTTTATTAGTTCTCAAATTGAATGATGAACAAATGGATTTTGGACCATTTTAATACTTGCCGTAAGACATGTTAAACAGCGGCCACTTAATCTAGAGGTTTTTCCATAAGATGCGACATGTCGGAATGTGCCATGTTTGATATAATAACATTTTTTATTGAATGTTTAAAAGGACTGATATGTATTTCTTGCCTTTTCTAGACATGTCTGGGAATCATTATGTGACTAATCTTATATACGAGAAAGAGAGCATCTCTGGGAAATTAAAAGGAGACAATGTAGATGAAACGGTTAGAAATCTCTGTCTGGCTCCAAATGTGAACTATGAGGTAAAATTCCACGAAAAATAATGTGGTTGCTATGCAGATTTTAAATACATTTTACAGAGTTTAATGTGGTTAGTGTCAAAATAAATATATTAATTATATCTCATAAAATGCAAATGGGATTGCCAAGATCCATTCCTCATCGGTTTATACTATTTATAAGGTCATTCTCCAAAATCTAAATCGACCAGGTAGCGGGTACTACGGTAGATTAAATTTGCACAGTGACCATTCACATGTAAAGATCTCTGTGCCGTTTGTGTTGCATTTCAAGTTAAAGTCCATACCGTGTTATGTTTTAGAAGTGAACATTTTAGTATATTTTTAGGTAAATCAATACAATTTTGAAGAAAGTTTACCAACCTCTAGATATAGAGATCTATAGGAAGATAGATTAGAGTTTTGAGTCCTAATTAAAGTCCTAACCCCTGTGCCAATTCATTCCATTGATTTTTGTGCACATTTTTCTAGTAAACACACAGAATAACTGGAATACACTTTTATGAGAATTTGATTTCTGTGTAGCCTGGATATTCTGGGAAACCAGCCGAAGGCCTTCAATATTCTATTACTATAGTTTATTTTTTATTATTGACCCATGTTGTTTGCATGATGTAAGATCAGTATTTACAAATTCCTTTAGTGTTTAAATTCTATTTAGATCTTTCCAAGTCTCAACCTTCAATGTCACACCCATAGCAGTGAAGTTGTGCTAATCCTATACATGGCCATGGGTAAAACTACAATGACCAGATTGGTTATGAACATAGAGAGAAACAGCCTGATATGTTATACTGTAGAAAAGTATTATTGTCTGTAAAGGTAATATACCTTGCCAAGTAACGATTCAGGTTTGTTAACAGTTAAACTAGAGGCTAAATATTATTCTGTCATATATTAGATATTCTTTTACACATACAAAATAAAAGCGTAGTGCACACCCAATTCAATTTGCTTACATGTTTATTCCCTCTATGATGCTGCTTTAAAAATCCCGCCATTCTCTCTGGATAAATAAAAGCAATTAGTTCAATAACTTGGCCAAATTATTTTAAGCCCAGCCACCTCCCCCTAGCAGTGCTTCAGGCTTTGCGGCACCTAAATTACACATACAGCAGCAGAGGCAGCTGGTGAGAGATCGGTAGGAATAATTAAGTTATGAGTGTGGACAAGTATTTCTCATTGCGTTTTGCAATCCGTTAGTGCGTGAGAAATGAATGGCAGTGCAGGTCAATTTGGGTGGCCACACTGCATAAGCTGCATTGCAATCTATTTTCAGAGTGCATGAGATCACCATTCTTTGTGAATCACTGTCGCACAAAATTTTGCAAACCGCAGGAAACAGACAGTAATGTGTGAAACGTGCGCCAATGCGTGAGCGCTATCCAAGCACGTTACCGTCCGGTCCAGTCTGGCCTAAGCCTAAAGGTAAATTTTTCAGTAAGGAAATCAAAAATGAAGGTAGGAATACTCATTTTTACCTTCCCAGATAAACAGATAACTAACTTTACTATGAAAACAATTAGGGGCATATTTATAAAGCTTCGTTAAGTTTTCACGGCCGTTTTCCCTGACATTTCTGCATAAATCGCGTTTAACGCGATTTATTAATGTCCGAAAACGAGGCGTTAACTCTTCGCGGCGATACCTACCTGTTACCGCCGCTTCTATTTATAAAGCGGCGGTAACTGTTTCGCACTGCTAGTATCGGCTGTTTTGCAGCCTTTACTAGCCTCCCTGCAGCGGGGATGGGCAGGCAACCCGTGGCGGGTGGTCGCACCTGCCCCGGAAGGCACGCCCACCCCGCCCTCAACCCCCTGTGGCGAACACCCGCCACCGCTTCCCACCAGCCTCTCCCAACCCCGCTCGCGGCAATCTCGGAACAGGAGGCTAGGAGGGGCTGCCGGGAAGGGGCCACAGCGGGTGGCCGCGACCACCCGCCACGCACCCCCTCCCCAGCAGCCCCTCCAAGCCCCCCAGCAGCCCCTCCAAGTGCCCTTGCGGCACTGACAAGTGCCTTTGGCGGGGGGCCCCGCAGCTCGAACCGTGACCCCAGTGTGCGGCTCTAAAAAGAGCCCTTGGGCAACGTCTTCAGGCTGGCGACACCAACCCCACTCAGGTCGCCGATGCCAGGCAGACTCACTGCGGCCGCCAGTGAGCCTGCTGGCACCGCCGGCCTCAGCGGAGCCGATGTTGCCAGCCGCTTCTTTCTTCTATTTTCAGCCATCTACTGCGATGGCATCTGAGTTCCGCAGCGGAGTGCACCTCTTTATATAGGTTTGCAGAAAACCCTAATCCGTTTCTGATTGGTCAGTTTATTAATGCTTGGTTTACATGCTTTACATTAACCAATCAGATTTTTGGAAAGTTGGTACCCCTGGCGGCCGCAGGGGTACCTCTCGGGGGTTGGCGGCCTCAGCGGAGCTGGTGCCCCCGGGACTGGAAGAAAGAAGATGCCGCCCAAGGGCTCTTTTAAGAGCCGCACACTGGGGTCGACCCCCGCCAAAGGCACTTGTCCGTGCCGCAAGGGCCCTTATAAGGGCCGAGGAGGGGGGTCCTGGTTCGAGCTGCGGGACCCCTTAAGCCCCAAAAGGCCCTTCTCAGGGCCCCGCTGGAGGGTGCCTCCACCCCTCCCAGCTGGCCCTTCCCTTCCCCTCCCTGCCAGCGGCGGGGCAGGGGGCTTGGAGGGGGTGCGCGGCCCCTTCCCGGCAGCCCCTCCTAGCCTCCTGTTCCGAGATTGCGAGCGGGGAAGGGGTTGGGAGGGGCTGCTAGGAAGCGGCGGGTGGTTGCCGCCGCCGCAAGGGGTCGAGGGCTTGGTGGGCGTATGCCCCGCCCCCTTAGCACCGGGAAGGGATTTTAAGTCCCTTCGCAGCGATATTGTACTTAGCGCATTATCGCCGCAAAGGGACTTAAAATTACTGCAGGACATCGCGGCCGCGATACATATCGCGGCAATAGTGCTCGTCGTTATAAATACGGCAATATTGCTATTTTCACGGCCGCGATGTGCGGCAGTAATTTTTTTGTGGTAATACCGTTTTTTATAAATAAGCCCCTAAATATAAAAGAATGGGCTGATCAGAGAAGGTAAGTACTGTATCTAACCCCAGTCTCAGGCAGCCACAAGGTTAAAGGACAATTATACTCACCTCCCCCTCGTTCCTTTCTCCCCACTCCTGCAAAGCATCCAGGGTGAGGACCTAAAACGCTAAGTCCTCACCTCTGGGTACTTTACAAAAGTCCTGCACTACTTACTTGTAGTAGCTCCTGTCTGATCCTCCCCACTGGCACTTTGAGTGACAGGTCGTGAGGTAGCTGTTCATGTAAAGGGCAACTAAATGTTAATACCCATATTCATTTATGAAAAACAACATAGATTTATTAGTTCAATATATACCTAAAGGAACAGCAGCTTGTCTCCCCAAGTGCAGGCGGAAACCGGGGCTAACACCACTATGCATAGTGCGGTAATGTATGACTGCTTAACTCTTTGACACTGGTAATTAGGCGTAAAGATTCACACGCATTGGAGTGCAGGACAGTAGATTGTTCATTTACTTTTGCATCAGCTGGTCTGAACTGAACGGGAGGACCCAATTAGTACATGATCAATATACTTACCACTTTTGGATGCAATGTGCATATAGGACATTAGAACTTGGGTAAATTATGGCCAGCCTGATAAACTATCCTTACCTTGTTGTGTTTTAATGGGTTTTTCTATATATTTATTATGGTGTTGCAATTTGTTGTAAATAGGTATTTTTTATGAATTTAGGGAATAAGCCACTGGCCAGTAGCTCATACATGACTTTAGGTATATATTGAACTAATAAATCTATCTATGTTGTTTTTCATAAATGAATATGGGTATTAACTGTGTGCTGTTTTGAGACTCATTTATAAGGAGATCTAGGTATTTCCATTCCTTGTTAATAGTCACATATTGTGTCTCTTAGCACCACCTAAATTATTTGGTGTTTGGTTGAACCCTTTTATAGTTGGTAGTGCGGATCCTAAATACTTTTATTATTCTAAAGGGCAACTAAAGCCTCAAAACAACACAGAATCAGAAGGCAACAATAGATACCATCCTCCTTCTGATTCTGTGTTATTTTGAGGCTTTAGTTGCCCTTAAAATGGACAGTAATCCCATACAGTAGTCCCATACAGCTATAGACATACTGGATTTGGCTATTACTGTATGGGAATTCTTCTGTCCATTTAAAAGGCAACTAAAGCCTGGCACTCTAGATGTTTAGAAACTACAACTCCCAGCATGCTCTAGTAGTTTCTATGCATCTGCAGTGGCACCCTGCACCCCCAGTTTAGTGAAGGAGAAATAGGCCATGTACCTAAGTAAAAAGCTCTGTACGGTAAGCAAAAAGCTTTCTGACTGCCACTCGCACCACATCCATGCCGCCTGACGTCATTACTCGGTGCCGGATTTTAGACAGGCGCCGAGTTGTGATGTCAGTTGATGCAGAGCGAGTGGCAGCTGGATTGAAGAGTGAGTGAGGTGAATGACCCGAGTATAAGCCGAGGTTCGATTTTCAGGCTTTTTTAAAAGCGTATACTTTAGCTACTGTACTTAATTCTGGACTATGTGTAAGGAAAGACCGTATCTTGACACATATTTTCCCATTGTTGTAAACTCTGCACACTGCATGACTGAGTTGGTTTAGGGTTTGCCGTGTCCATCCACCATAATGGTTCTGTCATGAACGCCAGTTTGCTGGGCACGTGATCTGATCAATCAATCTGTATTCGCCATCACCACTCCAAGTTTAAGGCCTTGGAGAACCAAACAATCACTCTTGCCTCTAACTGGCTATGCACACCCCTGTCCTGGCAGCTAAATGGTTAACACTACACCACTCACTCCAGCAACCAACGGGTTAATTAGCTTTAGCCATTCACAGCAGTCAACAGAGTTAATTAGCATTTACTAGCAAACATTCCATAAACTTAAGCCTCATACTCATGTGCGATCGCAGGTCCCGACTCGCGACGCACGATGTGTCTGAACGTTCGTTTCGGCCAATAATCGGCCCGTGTATGGGCCCTTTATCGGCCGTAATGGCCGGTCGTTTCAGCCGATAAAGTGCTCATTATCGGCCCGTTTATTCGGACACATTGTGCATTGCGGGTTAGGACCTGCGATCACACGTATGTACGAACCTTTAAAGACATCCAAACACATGTATCTTTCAGAGGCTAAGTTCTTTTATAGTATCATAGTTAGACAAAACTTACATTTTAGATTTAATATTCCAAAAGGTGGACAGGGCATATAATATATAATAATAGAAGAGAGTGTTACAATAAAATGACATACAATATAGGTACAAACAGTTACATAAAAAATAGAGGATAAATATATTCACAGACAAACTACTGACTAGAAGTCCTATGTCTCGGGGCGAGAAGGAAACATACCTATTTAGCATGTCCCCTCAGTATAAACAAAGTTATAGGGGTTACAATGATTTTTAAGCCCCTTAGCTATTCATGAGGTGGGAGTGTCCAGGATTGTTCAGATTTACGACTTGTCACAACCATTTATTCCCTCCTCTGGTTAAGCAGATTCCATATAAATTTAGACTACGTACTGGGATATAGACCACATATCCCTCTCCTGTAGTAATTATCGACTCCTACAATACCACACACGACCCATGTATAATCCAATTTTCAAAAGATATTAATAACTCCCCCTGACAATGGAATACGGTCTCCCATGTGGGTATCTTTTTAATTAGCCTACCTTTCCATTCATAAATATAATATTGGTTTCTGTATCCCACATTCCCATACACGTATATTCTATAATTCATTTAATGCTGGCCCATCTGTGACCAAATATGAACTCGCTAACCTCTAGACCATTGACTTATGTAAACCAGGCCATGTTCTAGATTGGGAAAGGTTAAAGGTTTTGAAATGGCTAGGGTCCATTAACTTGGTTTCAAGAGGTGGAATGTGGCTTTAAAGTTCTAGAACTGCAGTCCCTAACTATTTATGACCATACAGGACCCCAATTGTTAACCCTTTCAGCCACACTATGAGGCTTAAAGATTTTTCTGCCATGACCGTTCCACACTGTCGTCTCCATGTGAGTGAATTAACTTGGTCTTTCCAAACATCATTACTGTTGTTTAGGCCATCTCAACCGTAATCTGTGTACAGTTATATCGGACTCACTCTCCCCCCCACTACGCACCTTTAACCGGGGAACTCCTGGCTTCCTCAGGGTACCTCCCCCTTTCCTTTGCATGTTATAAGTACCATTTTTCTAACATATCTTATTTTTGTCAATGTCACTATACATTTAACTTTATTACACAACAATACTTAATATCTTTTAACCCCTTGCCTGTTTCCTGACTCTGGCCATACTCTGCCAGTCATGACCTGTATCTTCTCGTTGTCTTTCCTAGCTATTGCTGTCCTTATATTATTTTATCTCTTTAGCGTTTACCCTGTCCCTGCTCAGCCATTTAGTGGGTTGTTTGGTCCACAACCTGGCAGTGTCTTGACCATCATAGGTATTTGTCCCTCAAACCTTGCCCTAGAAAAGACAAACAGTCTTTTTATTTTGGCACTTTTAATGCCAGCCATTAGCTGGCATTAAAAAGGGTCCAAATTGAATGCTATTATCGGCATATAACATCCATTAACTTCCACTTTAGCCACACAGCCGCAATGAAGGAGTTTAAGTTGCCCTAACCAATATAACATTGGTTATTCCAGAACAGGAGAGGTGCACATCTTAGTACATCGCCCTGAAGTTGTCACTATGTGCAGTTATTCTTTATCATCACCTTTTGAAAGGCTGAAACATTGCAAAATGTCTGATATGTTGGAAGGTGATGTAAACTGTATCTAGCCTGTGTGCATAATACATATGATTACATAATAACATACATAATACATAGTATTGCAGATGAAGGATTGAGCAGTAAGGGAAAGGGGGAAGGTGATGTGGGGCAATTCCATAAAATAGTGTATTGGAATTTTGTGATCATTGAATTGAAGCTTTCCAAGTTTTTAAACTAGATTTCCTAACTTTACCAGTTATTCTTTTCATATTTCATCCTGTTCCTGTAAAGTATTAGGTATATGAGGAAAAGCTCCCTTGTTAACAGTTGGCTTTTAGCGTGGGAACAAGTGTCATTTATATGGTCAGAATAAATCATTAAGGGTGAACGTAAAATAAACTCTGTGGTCTTGTGGATTATTATTTGTATGAGTGGAATGTAAGCCAAGCACCTATTCATGCTGCTATTGCAGAACTGGGAACTTCCTTGAACTTGAAACCACCAGTCACAGTTGTTGATTTTGTGGGATTCTTTACCTGACTTCTCAGATTTGGTCTCTGTACAATGCCAACCAGTGTGATTGTGCGAGATGCATAAAAGGAATAAAGTTGGGAAAAAGTGAAAAATAGTGAAAAGAACACTGTAGCAAGGGTGGAGCAACTATAACATTTATATAGTCATTGTGAGATGATTTGCCATAATTCGCCAAATTGTATTAGGAAGCAGAAATGGTTAAATGGTATTACTGCTAAGTACTGAAGCTTCTGTTTATGAAGCGTTGAGCTGAAAATATTTTGGACAGAGGAATGAGACGTAATTAATGTACGCCAGATGTATAATATGGTTCTCAGAGTAATCAGGAAGGAAATAAATGGATAGAGAGGGGAAGCAAGATCTGTAGCAGATTTACTGATTTATTCTCTTCCTTTTTAGGGAACAATCAG
Source organism: Hymenochirus boettgeri (assembly GCA_019447015.1). Classification (NCBI taxonomy): domain Eukaryota; kingdom Metazoa; phylum Chordata; class Amphibia; order Anura; family Pipidae; genus Hymenochirus; species Hymenochirus boettgeri. The sequence continues at coordinate 59,721,645 of CM033477.1, forward strand.
GGTTATTCAATAAAAGTTCTTATAATTTAAAATGGTGTAATTTTGGCTCGACCAATCAGATGTTGGGTTTCAAATGTTAAAGGGCATGTCCACCCCCAAAACTATAATCCCCCCCACTAATGGCCCCACCATGTAGTGCAATAAAATCCTTACCTCACATCCCAGCTCCATATGGTTCTCCTGTAGTCCACCCACCCCAAGTCCCAAAAACTGCCCACCAGGGAGATAGGACTCTGCTCCTGTCTCGCCTTGGGAGAAGTTGGCATGCTTACTGCAGCCCTCTCCCCTCCCCCCCCTCTCCCTCCCGTTTAGTGATCCCTCCCCTAGCCCCCTCTTGGCCATATATTAGGGTTCCTTTCCCCAGCCCCAACGCCTAAAAAGTCCCGAACTCTACTTACCTTCCCTCTGTCCCCCGGGTCTGAGCAGCCGGGAGGCGCGTCCGTGATTGGCTGCCTCTCAGCCAATCACGGACGCGGCTGCCGGTCCTGCACCTTGCTTTCAGTGTCTTGCAAGCAGAAGGCCGGACAGTGTGTCGGAGGATAGAGGGAAGGTAAGTAAAGATCTGGGCACTTTCTTAAAACTATTTTATAGCGGTTGGGGCTGGGGAAAGGCATACTATCATATGTGAAATTTTTTTTATAAGGGTGGACATGCCCTTTAAATAAGATCTGATTGGTTGGGGCAATATTAGTACCATTTTAAATGATAACAACTTTTATAGAATCTCCCTGATAGTATGGTGTCTTTGTTTGATCTGTGATTTTATATTTCAATATACATACCCAGTAACTTCTCTCTATATAAATACATGCTTCACAGTACTGACTAAAGTTGCCCATAGATTAGAACTCACCTTCAGATGTTCCCGCAATGTTCAAGAAGATTCTAAAGGAACCACCTGACCCGGTGTTTTTTTTGCGACCAACATGCGATCGCAAAATTAATGGGCCAGACAAGATTGTAGCGGGAATGTGGGAAGGTAAGAAAACCACTGGCACTAAAGATATCAGGTAGATTAGACATTTTTCTATAAATGTTCGTCTTATCTACTTAATATCTAAGTAGTGTACCTTTAGTAAGCATTCTGGGTCAATTGCAGAATCTGAAATGGAAACTCACTACTGACCAAATCAGGGCATTGCAAAGGAAATTAATTCAATTGATTTTTTCAAAAATGAAGAGAATATGTAGAATTACTGAGCTATGTGTAATATAAATAGTTAATTAAAAAAATTAATTAATTATTGTTCCACTGAATTTCCCCTTCAATCTGCATAACACTGCCATTTTTAGAGAGTTGTAGAAACTCAACAATTTAGCAAGATTTCATATAAATGGAAACTAAGATTGCTTTAGATCCGTAGGTTTGGACACCTGCAGGCAACTTTGAGGTTTGTGATATCCTTTAGTCCCCGATTCCTCAACAGTTCTAGTTGAAGCTAAACCAATTGCAAACAACTGGAATCTAGTGTGACTTTGAGGGAAGTCCAAGAGAAGCTATAAAGTTCCTCTCATTGAAGAAAAATGTTTATCGTGGAGGAACAGAGAATATAGTGCATTCATTCATCTAGCACATAAGTGGCATGGCTTCACAGATGGCTAAACTTCAAACAACTGGTATTTTAATGTAATTTATCATATTAAGTAGCCTGATATAGCTATAAACTAGGTAAAAAATAAATGTATTATTAATATAGCTGGCTTAACCAAACTACAGGGAATTAGAGTTCCAATGCACTTCAAATAGGCAGTGAATGTTACCAAATACTGTTTTGCTTACACAGAATTTCTATATCCACATTTGGCAATATAAATAAACATGTCAGAGTTAATGCGATTTGCAGAACTATGGAGCATTGAATTAGTAAAATGTTCACCAGTCTGATCCTTATGTTTGGCCCATAATAGCCCATCTTGGCCAAAAGATAATTACTGCTGGCAACAAATTAACGTTTTAGTTCAGGTCATTCTTCATGTAATAAAGATATGAATTTTCATTCCAACTCTTACTTAAAGGTTTATTGTGGATTGTACTTCTTATCTTATTCCTAAATCCTACTTTGAGTTTTGCTACATTTAGCTGGTTCTATTTGTTACATTATATACAGCATTAAAATAATTATACAGATCTACCACAACTACATTATTAGAGGAAATGTGGTCTCCATACAAGGGTTTCTTTTTAAAAGAGCACACTTCTACCTTTAAAAGGATTCTTGGTCTGCACCCCAGGTTTAAGGTTGGAGCATATTGGGAAAGTATCATCAGCTGCATAATAAACCCCACCGCCAAACTTCTAAATAATTTTTAGTGATCAATAAATTTTTATTGATTTTTCAATTTTTAACAGTAAGTAATAAAAAAAAGGAAACAAAAGACATATAAATAAAATAAAAAATTGGAGTACAGTCATGTACACAGTGGTGTTTGATATTGGAAGTCGTTTCTACAGCACAGCCATATTGGATCACATCAATCAGGTATTTTCATGTACAGTTTAGTTGGATTACATCAATCAGATATTTCATGAAATTTAGTGGGATTACATCAGAAAACAAAACTTTTTTCAATTTATATGTCAGTACAGGTGGAGTTGAGATTACATCAATACAGATATTTTCATGTAAAGTTTAGTTGGATTACATCAATCAGATATTTTCATGTAAAGTTTAGTTGGATTACATCAATCAGATATTTTCATGTACAGTTTAGTTGGATTACATCAATCAGATATTTTCATGTACAGTTTAGGTGGATTACATCAATCAGATATTTTCATGTACAGTTTAGTTGGATTACATCAATCAGATATTTTCATGTACAGTTTAGTTGGATTACATCAATCAGATATTTTCATGTACAGTTTAGTTGGATTACATCAATCAGATATTTTCATGTACAGTTTAGGTGGATTACATCAATCAGATATTTTCATGTACAGTTTAGTTGGATTACATCAATCAGATATTTTCATGTACAGTTTAGGTGGATTACTCCCCAGCAGCCCCTCCAAGCCCCCCAGCAGCCCTCCAAGTGCCCTTGCGGCACTGACAAGTGCCTTTGGCGGGGGGCCCGCAGCTCGAACCGTGACCCCAGTGTGCGGCTCTAAAAAGAGCCCTTGGGCAACGTCTTCAGGCTGGCGACACCAACCCCACTCAGGTCGCCGATGCCAGGCAGACTCACTGCGGCCGCCAGGAGCTGCTGGCACCGCCGGCCTCAGCGGAGCCGATGTTGCCAGCCGCTTCTTTCTTCTATTTCAGCCATCTACTGCGATGGCATCTGAGTTCCGCAGCGGAGTGCACCTCTTATATGGTTTGCAGAAAAACCCTAATCCGTTTCTGATTGGTCAGTTCATTATTATGCTTGGTTTACATGCTTTACATTAACCAATCAGATTTTTGGAAAGTTGGTACCCCTGGCGGCCGCAGGGGGACCTCTCGGGGGTTGGCGGCCTAGCGGAGCTGGTGCCCCGGGACTGGAAGAAGAAGAGATGCCGCCCAAGGGCTCTTTCAAGAGCCGCCACATGGGGTCGACCCCGCCAAAGGCACTTGTCCGTGCCGCAAGGGCCCTTATAAGGGCCGAGGAGGGGGGTATGGTTCGAGCTGCGGGACCCTTAAGCCCCAAAAGGCCCTTCTCAGGGCCCGCTGGAGGGGTGCCTCCACCCCTCCCAGCTGGCCCTTCCCTTCCCTCCCTGCCAGCGGCGGGGCAGGGGGCTTGGAGGGGGTGCGCGGCCCCTTCCCGGCAGCCCTCCTAGCCTCCTGTTCGAGATTGCGAGCGGGGAAGGGGTTGGGAGGGGCTGCTAGGAAGCGGCGGGTGGTTGCCGCCGCCGCAAGGGGTCGAGGGCTTGGTGGGCGTATGCCCCGCCCTTAGCACGGGAAGGGATTTAAGTCCCTTCGCAGCGATATTGTACTTAGCGCATTATCGCCGCAAAGGGACTTAAATTACTGCAGGACATCGCGGCCGGCGAACATACGCGGGCAATAGTGATCGTCGTTATAAATACGGCAATATTGCTATTTTCACGGCCGCGATGTGCGGCAGTAATTTTTTTGCGGCAATACCGTTTTTTATAAATATGCCCCTAAATATAAAGAACTGGGGCTGATCAGGAAGGTAAGTACTGTATCTAACCCCAGTCTCAGGCAGCCACAAGGTTAAAGGACAATATACTCACCTCCCCCGCGTTCCTTTCTCCCCCCACTCCTGGCAAAGCATCCAGGGTGAGGACCTAAACGCTAAGTCCTCACCTTGGTACTTACAAAAAGTCCTGCACTACTTACTGTAGTAGCTCCTGTCTGATCCTCCCCACTGGCACTTGAGGGAAGGTCGTGAGGTAGCTGTTCATGTAAAGGGCAACTAAATGTTAAATACCCATTCTTTTTGAAAAACAACATAGATTTATTAGTTCAATATATACCAAGGAACAGCAGTGTCTCCCCAAGTGCAGGCGGCGGAAACCGGGGCTAACACACTATGCAAAGTGCGGTAATGTATGACCGCTTAACTCTTGATGACACTGGTAATTAGGCGTAAAGATTCACACGCATTGGAGTGCAGGACATAAGATTGTTCATTTACTTTTGTATCAGCTGGTTCTGAACTGAACGGGAGGACCCAATTGTACATGATCAATATATATTACCACTTTTGGATGCAATGTGCATATAGGACATTAGAACTTGGGTAAATTATGGCCAGCTGCTAAATATCCTTACCTTGTGTGTTTTAATGGGTTTTTCTATATATTATTATGGTGTTGCAATTTGTTTGTAAATAGGTATTTTTTATGAATTAGGGAATAAGCCACTGGCCAGTAGCTCATACATGACTTTAGGTATATATGAACTAATAAATTATCTATGTTGTTTTTCATAATGAATATGGGTATTAACTGTGTGCTGTTTTGAGACTCATTTATAAGGAGATCTAGGTATTTCCATTCCTGTTAATAGTCACATATTGTGTCTCTTAGCACCACCTAAATTATTTGGTGTTGGTGAACCTTTTATAGGTGGTAGTGCGGATCCTAAATACTTTATTATTCAAAGGGCAACTAAAGCCTCAAAACAACACAGAATCAGAAGGCAACAATAGATACATCCTCCTTCTGATTCTGTGTTATTTGAGGCTTTAGTTGCCCTTAAAATGGACAGTAAACCCATACAGTAGTCCCATACAGCTATAGAACATACTGGATTGGCTATTACTGTATGGGAATTCTTCTGTCCATTAAAAGGCAACTAAAGCCTGGCACTCTAGATGTTTAGAAACACAACTCCCAGCATGCTCTAGTAGTTTCTATGCATCTGCAGTGGCACCTGCACCCCCGTTTAGTGAAGGAGAAATAGGCCATGTACCTAAGTAAAAAGCTCTGTACGGTAAGCCAAAAGCTTTCTGACTGCCACTCGCACCACATCCATGCCGCCTGACGTCATTACTCGGTGCGGATTTTAGACAGGCGCCGAGTTGTGATGTCAGTTGATGCAGAGCGAGTGGCAGCTGGATTGAAGAGTGAGTGAGGTGAATGACCCGAGTATAAGCCGAGGTTCGATTGTCAGGCTTTTTTAAAAGCGTTATACTTTAGCTACTGTACTTAATTTGGACTATGTGTAAGGAAAGACCGGATCTTGACACATATTTTCCCATTGTTGTAAACTCTGCACACTGCATGACTGAGTTGGTTTAGGGTTTGCCGTGTCCATCCACCATAATGGTTCGTCATGAACGCCAGTTTGCTGGGCACGTGATCTGATCAATCAATCTGTATTCGCCATCACCACTCCAAGTTTAAGGCCTTGGAGAACCAAACAATCACTCTTGCCTCTAACTGGCTATGCACACCCTGTCCTGGCAGCTAAATGGTTAACACTACACCACTCACTCCAGCAACCAACGGGTTAATTAGCTTTAGCCATTCACAGCAGTCAACAGAGTTAATTAGCATTACTAGCAAAACATTCCATAAACTTAAGCCTCATACTCATGTGCGATCGCAGGTCCCGACTCGCGACGCACGATGTGTCTGAACGTTCGTTTCGGCCAATAATCGGCCGTGTATGGGCCTTTACGGCCGTAATGGCCGGTCGTTTCAGCCGATAAAGTGCTCATTTCGGCCCGTTTATTCGGACACATTGTGCATTGCGGGTTAGGACCTGCGATCCACAGTATGTACGAACTTTAAAGACATTACAAACACATGTACTTTCAGAGGCTAAGTTCTTTTATAGTATCATAGTTAGACAAAACTTACATTTTAGATTAATATTCCAAAAGGTGGACAGGGCATATAATATATAATAATAGAAGAGAGTTACAATAAAATGACATACAATATAGGTACAAACAGTTACATAAAAAATAGAGGTAAATATATTCACAGACAAACTACTGACTAGAAGTCCTATTCTCGGGCGAGAGGAAACATACCTATTTAGCATGTCCCCTCAGTATAAACAAAGTTATAGGGGTTACAATGATTTTTAAGCCCCAGCTATTCATGAGGTGGGAGTGTCCAGGATTGTCAGATTTACGACTTGTCACAACCATTTATTCCCTCCTCTGGTTAAGCAGATTCCATATAAATTAGACTACGTACGGGATATAGACCCATATCCCTCTCCTGTAGTAATTATCGACTCCTACAATACCACACACGACCCATGTATAATCCAATTTTCAAAAGATATTAATAACTCCCCCTGACAATGGAATACGGTCTCCCATGTTGGGTATCTTTAATTAGCCTACCTTTCCATTCATAAATATAATATTGGTTTCTGTATCCCACATTCCCATACACGTATATTCTAGTAATTCATTTAATGCTGGCCATCTGTGACCAAATATGAACTCTGCTAACCTCTAGACCATCTTGACTTATGTAAACCAGGGCCATGTTCTAGATTGGGAAAGGTTAAAGGTTTTGAAATGGCTAGGGTCCATTAACTTGGTTTCAAGAGGTGGAATGTGGCTTTAAAGTTCTAGAACTGCAGTCCCTAACTATTTATGGACCATACAGGACCCCAATGTTAACCCTTTCAGCCACACTATGAGGCTTAAAGATTTTTCTGCCATGACAGTTCCACACTTGTGTCTCCTGTGAGTGAATTAACTGGTCTTCCAAACATCATTACTGTGTTAGGCCATCTCAAACCGTAATCTGTGTACAGTTATATCGGACTCACTTTCCCCCCACTACGCACCTTTAACCGGGAAACTCCTGGCTTCCTCAGGGGACCTCCCCCTTTCTTGCATGTTATAAGTACCATTTTTCTAACATATCTTATTTTTGTCAATGTCACTATACATTTAACTTATTACAAACAATACTTAATATCTTTTAACCCCTTGCTGTTTCCTGACTCTGGCCATACTCTGCCAGTCATGACCTGTATCTTCTCGTTGTCTTCCTAGCTATTGCTGTCCTTATATTATTTTATTCTCTTAGCGTTTACCCTGTCCTGCTCAGCCATTTAGTGGGTTGTTTGGTCCAAACCTGGCAGTGTCTTGACCATCATAGGTATTTGTCCCTCAAACCTTGCCCTAGAAAAGACAAACAGTCTTTTTATTTGGCACTTTTAATGCCAGCCATTAGCTGGCATTAAAAAGGGTCCAAATTGAATGCTATTATCGGCATATAACATCCATTAACTTCCACTTAGCCACACAGCCGCCAATGAAGGAGTTTAAGTTGCCCTAACCAATATAACATTGGTTATTCCAGAACAGGAGAGGTGCACATCTTAGTACATCGCCTGAAGTTGTCACTATGTGCAGTTATTCTTTATCATCACCTTTTGAAAGGCGAAACATTGCAAAATGTCTGATATGTTGGAAGGTGATTGTAAATGTATCTAGCCTGTGTGCTAATACATATGATTACAAATAAATACATATACATAGTATTGCAGATGAAGGATTGAGCAAGTAAGGGAAAGGGGGAAGGTGATGTGGGGCAATTCCATAAAATAGTGTATTGGAATTTTGTGATCATTGAATTGAAGCTTTCCAAGTTTTTAAACTAGATTTCCTAACTTTACCAGTTATTCTTTTCATATTTCATCCTGTTCCTGTAAAGTATTAGGTATATGAGGAAAAGCTCCCTTGTTAACAGTTGGCGTTTTAGCGTGGGAACAAGTGTCATTTATATGGTCAGAATAAATCATTAAGGGTGAACGTAAAATAAACTCTGTGGACTTGTGGATTATATTTGTATGAGTGGAATGTAAGCCAAGCACCTATTCATGCTGCTATTGCAGAACTGGGAACTTCTTGAACTTGAAACCACCAGTCACAGTTGTTGATTTGTGGGATTCTTTACCTGACTTCTCAGATTTGGTCTCTGTACAATGCCAACCAGTGTGATGTGCGAGATGCATAAAAGGAATAAAGTTGGGAAAAAGTGAAAAAAAGTTGAAAAGAACACTGTAGCAAGGGTGGAGCAACTATAACATTTATATAGTCATTGTGAGATGATTTGCCATAATTCGCCAAATTGTATTAGGAAGCAGAAATGGTTAAATGGTATACTGCTAAGTACTGAAGCTTCTGTTTATGAAGCGTTGAGCTGAAAATATTTTGGACAGAGGAATGAGACGTAATTAATGTACGCCAGATGTATAATATGGTTCCAGAGTAATCAGGAAGGAAATAAATGGATAGAGAGGGGAAGCAAGATCTGTAGCAGATTTACTGATTATTCTCTTCTTTTTAGGGAACAATCAGGGTTATTCAATAAAAGTTCTTATAATTTAAAATGGTGTAATTTGGCTCGACCAATCAGATGTTGGGTTTCAAATGTTAAAGGGCATGTCCACCCCCAAACTATATCCCCCCACTAATGGCCCCACCATGTAGTGCAATAAAATCCTTACCTCACATCCCAGCTCCATATGGTTCTCCTGTAGCCCCCCCCCCCAAAGTCCCAAAAACTGCCCACCAGGGAGATAGGACTCTGCCTCCTGTCTCGCCTCCGGGAGAAGTTTGGCATGCTTACTGCAGCCCTTCTCCCCCTCCCCCCCCTCTCCCTCCGTTTAGTGATCCCTCCCCCAGCCCCCCTTGGCCATATATTAGGGTTCCTTTCCCCAACCCCAACCGCTAAAAAGTCCCCGAACTCTACTTACCTTCCCTCTGTCCCTCGGCGTTCTGAGCAGCCGGGAGGCGCGTCCGTGATTGGCTGCCTCTCAGCCAATCACGGACGCGGCTGCCGGTCCTGCACCTTGCTTCAGTGTCTTGCAAGCAGAAGGCCGGACAGTGTGTCGGAGGATAGAGGGAAGGTAAGTAAAGATCTGGGCACTTTCTTAAAACTATTTTATAGCGGTTGGGGCTGGGGAAAGGCATACTATCATATGTGAAATTTTTTTTATAAGGGTGGACATGCCCTTTAAATAAGATCTGATTGGTTGGGGCAATATAGTACCATTTTAAATGATAACAACTTTTATAGAATCTCCCTGATAGTATGGGTGTCTTTGTTTGATCTGTGATTTTATATTTCAATATACATACCCAGTAACTTCTCTCTATATAAATACATGCTTCACAGTACTGACTAAAGTTGCCCATAGATTAGAACTCACCTTCAGATGTTCCCGCAATGTTCAAGAAGATTCTAAAGGAACCACCTGACCCGGTGTGTTTTTTTTGCGACCAACATGCGATCGCAAAATTAATGGGCCAGACAAAGATTGTAGCGGGAATGTGGGAAGGTAAGAAAACCACTGGCACTAAAGATATCAGGTAGATTAGACATTTTTCTATAATGTTCGTCTTATCTACTTAATATCTAAGTAGTGTACCTTTAGTAAGCATTCTGGGTCAATTGCAGAATCTGAAATGGAAAACTCACTACTGACCAAATCAGGGCATTGCAAAGGAAATTAATTCAATTGATTTTTTCAAAAATGAAGAGAATATGTAGAATTACTGAGCTATGTGTAATATAAATAGTTAATTAAAAAAATTAATTAATATTTTCCACTGAATTTCCCCTTCAATCTGCATAACACTGCCATTTTTAGCAAGTAGAAACTCAACAACTGTTTAGCAAGATTTCTGTAAATGGAAACTAAGATCTGCTTTAGATCCGTAGGTTTGGACACCTGCAGGCAACTTTTGAGGTTTGTGATATCCTTTAGTCACCCCGATTCCTCAACAGTCTCTAGTTGAAGCTAAACCTACTTGCAAACAACTGGAATCTAGTGTGACTTGAGGGAAAGTCCAAGAGAAGCTATAAATGTTCCTTCTCATTGAAGAGAAAAATGTTTATCGTGGAGGAACAGAGAATATAGTGCATCATTCATCTAGCACTAAGTGGCATGGCTTCACAGATGGCTAAACTTCAAAAACTGGTATTTTAATGTAATTATCATATTAAGTAGCCTGATATAGCTATAAAACTAGGTAAAAAATAAATGTATTATTAATATAGCTGGCTTAACCAAAACTACAGGGAATTAGAGTTCCAATGCACTTCAAATGGCAGTGAATGTTACCAAATACGTTTTGCTTACACAGAATTTCTATATCCACATGTGGCATATAAATAAACATGTCAGAGTTAATGCGATTTGCAGAACTATGTGAGCATTGAATTAAGTAAAATGTTCACCAGTCTGATCCTTATGTTTGGCCCATAATAGCCCATCTTGGCCAAAAGATAATTACTGTGGCAACAAATTAACGTTTTAGTTCAGGTCATTCTTCATGTAATAAAGATATGAATTTTCATTCCAACTTCTTCTAAAGGTTATTGTGGATTGTACTTCTTATATTATTCCTAAATCCTACTTTGAGTTTTGCTACATTTAGCTGGTTCTATTTGTTACATTATATACAGCATTAAAATAATTATACAGATCTACCACAACTACATTATTAGAGGAAATGTGGTCTCCATACAAGGGTTTTTTTTAAAAGAGCACACATTCTACCTTTAAAAGGATTCTTGGTCTGCACCCCAGGTTTAAGGTTGGAGCATATGGGAAAGTATCATCAGCTGCAATATAAACCCCACCGCCAAACTTCTAAATATTTTAGTGATCAATAAATTTTTATTGATTTTTCAATTTTTAACAGTAAGTAATAAAAAAAGGAAACAAAAAGACATATAAATAAAATAAAAAATTGGAGTACGAGTCATGTACACAGTGGTGTTTGATATTGGAAGTCGTTTCTACAGCACAGCCATATTGGATCACATCAATCAGGTATTTTCATGTACAGTTTAGTTGGATTACATCAATCAGATATTTTCATGTAAAGTTTAGTTGGATTACATCAATCAGATATTTTCATGTAAAGGTAGTTGGATACATCAATCATATATTTCATGTACAGTTTAGTTGGATTACATCAATCAGATATTTCATGTACAGTTTAGGTGGTTACATCAATCAGATATTTTCATGGTTTAGTTGGATTACATCAATCAGATATTTTCATGTACAGTTTAGTGGATTACATCAATCAGATATTTTCATGTACAGTTTAGGGGGATTACATCAATCAGATATTTCATGTACAGTTTAGTTGGATTACATCAATCAGATATTTTCATGTACAGTTTAGGTGGATTAAATCAATCAGATATTTTCATGTACAGTTTAGTTGGATTACATCAATCAGGTATTTCATGTACAGTTTAGTTGGATTACATCAATCAGGTATTTCAGTACAGTTTAGTGGATTACATCAATCAGGTATTTTCATGTACAGTTTAGTTGGATTACATCAATCAGGTATTTTCATGTACAGTTTAGTTGGATTACATCAATCAGGTATTTTCATATACAGTTTGGTTAGCAAATCTGGATGCTTCGTCTGTCTGTCTCATTTTTGTTTCTCCTGTTATTCCCTCATCCAGTCTGGTAGATGGGATGTGTGATTACTGTAGAGCCAGACGGACCAGCATTTGTGAAAGATTGGTACTGAATCTTTTATCACATGAAATAGTCTTTCATTGATACATATATCGTTAAGCCTTTCCTTAAATCTATTGACTGAGAGTTTTGGTGTCCTCCATTGTGCCACAATGAGGATCTTTGCAGCTAACATTGCGTATTGCACAAATTTATTACCATGCTTATTAAGGATTGCTATCTGTTTGCCTAATAGGGCAACTTCCGGGTCTGGCTTTATATCGACTATTAAAACCTCTGTTAAAATTTCAAATATATGTGGTACATGTCTCTTGGTTGGTTGCATCCTCTCAAACAGTTTGGGTTTATTGTCGGGTAGATCTTATTTAAGGTTGCTGGTACTCTGTATGTGCGGTATAATACTTTGAGTGATGTTTCTCTCAGGGCGATGTATAAACTGCCTTTGTTGAGTACTGTAAATGTGTCTTTCCATTGGGATTCCTCTCGTGTTTTCTGGATATCATGTTCCCAGCTCTGTAAACACTTTGTGTTGTTGCGTGTTAGGAGCGTATATGTTAAGTAGTACATATGCTTCGGAATCAATAAGGCATCTGACCAAGAGGTATCTGCCTTTAGGGTCAGCTGTCATGTTTTGTATTGTTATATTTAATTAGTTATGAAAAAGAATGGTTACCCCATTCTTTTTTGAGGGGCCCATTGCTGAGATGAAGTGGGTGTAGTGTTTATCTAGGTATTTTGGAGCTGATTTATTTGTGAAGTGGGTTTCTTGCCAGAAAATAATATGGGGTTTGTATGTCTGGTAGTTTTTGAACGCTATTGATCTTTTCGTTGGGGAGTTTAATCCTCTCACATTGTTTGTTATGCATATCAGATTATTGTTCTTTGTTTGTTTTGTTGTATTATTGGGGGTTTGGTAGGTTGTGCTGGTTGTTTTTTTGTGGTTGTGTGATAAGTTTGTTAGGTCTGGCTGTAGTATCTGATAATGTTGGGTTTGTATCGTTTTGCTTCCGTATGGGTATTTCCCTTCATGACTGTCTGTGTGGTCACGGCTGGGATTTGTGTAGGGGTAAGAGAAAAAAGAAATAGAAAGGGATAATAGGGTAAAATGAAACTTATGTTCTAATTTAACAGTTAACTTGGAACTTTACGTTTTATACAGTCAACTTGTGTAATCTTAAAATAATTACTTAGTTTAGAGTGTCGCCTTCCCTCTAGTCCGGAGGATCGGGGAGACTCTTGTTGGGGGTTTCTCGGTGTCCCCACACCCGAAATTACTTATATTTTGTGGATCCACCCGGGGGAGCCCCCCCCCCATTATATATATTCTCATTATATATACCACCACTTATGGGGATGGTTTTATTGGGTTTTGTGTGTAGACTGACCCGGGTGGGCCGCTAGTGGGGAGCTGAGACTGGGGGTTAACCCTATGTCAATCAATAGACCTTCTCATAGTCCTCGAACAGTTGAACTTTTAGTAAACATTGATTTAACAGTACATTGTTTATTATAGTAGCATATTTGTATAGCTAAATTGCTTTAACCCTGGGTCCCATTTGCTCTAGGGAGATTTGGGGTGTCGGGTGAGTTGGGTGAGCGATAGGAGGGCGTGGGAGCCCAATATCGACTTATACCTTTATGGGCTATTTAGTTCAACATCTTTTTATACGTTTCATACATTTTTGTAATGTTGTTATATTGCATTATATATAGATTTTCCTAAATGAGTGTATGTTTCTTCTCGCCCATTTCAGCCTCCCTTCCATATTCCATATTTGAGATAAGTGTCAGTCTCCAGTATTAAATGGTCAGCCTTTATGACTTTCAACTTCATTGTTGTATATTCTCTCCTCTCCCGCACATTTTGGTGGGAAGGTAGGTTCGAGTTGTTGTGTGGGTGGGGAGAGTATGGGTACCGGGTGGTATGTCTATATTGGCAGGGCCTTTCATACAATAACCTTATTTATCCTAACATTATATATTTCTGGGGTATTGTCATTTTGATACATAGCCTTTGAGCTTCACCATTTTATACAAGATAGAGGAGAGAAAAAAAAGGGGGGGGAGGAAAGATAGAAGCACCGTTTTTGTTCTCTTATACATTGTTGTGTCACATTTAGCTGTAATTCTCTCCACCTTTAAACAAATATTTTTATATCAACTATAAACATTGTATTCCTCACAATTGAGCGGATTACCTCCCCCCCCAACACCCCAACCCCTATTTCAAAATTGACTGTATATTGTTTCTCCTGGAGACCCCCTTATTTTTCCTTATTGATCATAGTTAGCGATTTTAGAGGTAATACCGGAAGGGGCCTCATGGTTCATTGTAGAGATCTATAGGTGTTCTGTAGATTAAAGCAAAGGGGGAGCTGGGTCTGGTTCATTGTCATTTGGTATGGTAGAGGGTTTTCTGTATGGTAAGTACTTTCAGATCTACCTTTCCCCTCGGCCTCATTTGGGGGTTTTCAGTTGTCTCGGCTCATCTCCCACCCTGCTTCCCCAAGGTATTCCCCCCGGTATTCCCCCCCGTTTTCGGGTTTCTTTTTATTTTTAGAGTTTTGAGGCTTAGGTCTGTGGCGGGATCATCAGGCTTGATAATTTTTAGGGTGTAATCCCAGGGGTGTTTAGGGGTTGTCTTTTACTGTTTCAGTGCTCTGGGCTCTGAGGCTAGGTCAGTCAATGCCCCTTTGTACATAATCTTATTATAATCAGCTTTAGCTAGTTTCACCAATGTCCCCATCATTTTTGAGCCTGGGTGCCTTGGGTTTTTGTTTTGGGGATTTGAGTCCCGGTTAGCTGGTCGGTTATGTTATTTACAGGTGAGCCATGGGTATACACAGAACGAACTGGGCATGGAGGTAGTAATACTTATTGCTTTTCATGCGGTGTAAGTGTTGTCTGGTCCTCACTTTGCCTTCTAGTCGTTAGAGGAGTTTCTGGGGGAGCTCGTTCCCCAGTTTCTCCTTTTGGCCGGTGAGTTGTATGGAGAGTACTGCCAGGTACGTTGAAGGACCTTTTGAGGGGTTGGCCTGCCGGGGTGACTTTCATGGTGTTCCTGGAATCCCAGGGTTTGCAGTAACCGGTTTCCTTGCTCTGCTGATTCGATATTGTAATTTGTGCCATTCCAAGTAAAGAGTAATTTAAATGGATAGCCCCATCTGTAGCGGATCTGTTTGTCTGCCAGTATTGCGGTTATTTGTCTCAGTACAAACTCCGGCGTGGGGTAATGTTCCCTTCGGGGGCTTTTCCCATGTGGGTCTGGTTCCTCTTCCTCCATTAGGCCTGGCGGTTGCTGCGTATCGTGGCGGAATGCTTGGAGGGACTTCACCGCCATCGTTGTTTTTGCCTTGGCTGGCATTGGGGGCATCTCTTGTTGTTATCGGTCAGTTTTTGGGGGTATCTGTGGGTTTTTCGCTGCTGTTTGCTTTAGTTTTCGGGTGTGGGTAGAGGAGCTCCTTTAGAACATGTCGTTTTTGATGCTGCTCACAAGCGCCCCGCTAAATCATTTTTAAAGGGTATGTCCACCCCCCCAAACTAAAATTTAACCCACTACAGGCCCCTCTGTATAGTTTAAAAAAATCCTTACATTACAGCTCTGCTCCTTATGGTTCTCCTGCAGGGCTTGTCTAAAGTCCAGGAAACTGAAGAGAAGGAGCTGTCTTCCTGTCATCCAAAAGGATTCTGCCTTCTCCTTGTCCTCCCAAAGGACAGTGGCAAGCGTCCTTTCCCCCCTCCCTCCCACCATCTGGATACATCCATTGCTCTCCTTCCACCTAGCGTAAAACCATTTGCTGTAGTGTAGGGCATCCCTGCCCGCCCCCAACTTCATTGTCATTTTGGTAAAAAATATTCACAACTGTACTTACAGCTCATTATTCCAGATCAGTGTGCCACAGGAGCGAGGGGATGTAAGTACAGTTCTAAATCTTTTTTTGCTAAATTAATATAGTGGTTGGAGGAGGGCAGGGGTGCCCTACATTGTGGCAAACGTTTGGGTGGAGATACCCTTTAAAGCTAGCCACAAGCCTGAAAATATTTTTTTTTCTCAAATGTATCCATAGTTAGAGGAAAGGACAGAGAATGGTTGTGGGTCTTTTTATCTAGCTTCAGAAAATATTGTTTTTTTGGAGTGGGTGCATATGACACAGTTTATGACACAGCTTATAGCACTTGGCTATCACAGAGTCACAGAGACAGGGCAGTCTGGGAAGTATACTTTTACAAGCTTTTAACTTAAGATTCAGAGAAGATAAAGACATCATTCTATTCGTTTCCTTGTTTGAAGTAAGATGGAGGTCTTATCAATAATGGCACTCGTATAGAGGCCACAGTTACCCTTTAAATCGCTTGTGGTGACTTTGCATTACTTTATCCAAACCACACACATAGCGTTTTCCTTCTTAAAGCCATGCTAACCTTTTGTAAATGGGTTAGCATGACATTAAAGGGCATCTATAGTGAAAAAAACACATTGCCCCTTTGCAAAGTTAAATTCATGTACTCTGTGCTGCCTTAATCCTATATCTGTCACTGACTCTGTTTAACCACGGTGTCAGATCTATGTGCAGCATTCCCCCCTTCTCCCTCCCCTCTGTTACCTCCTCCATGTCTCAGCTCCGGCTAACCGACAAGCTTTTTATGTGCAGTAGGAGTTAAAAGTTCAACATCCTGAAAAACACACCCACGCACAGTGGCCAATAGAAAGCAAGCTGTCCTGGAGACACGGAAGAAGGAGATCAGTACAGTTTACGATCTCTCACTTTGTGACCCATCATCAATCAGTGAAAGCTATTAAGAAGGGGGGTCAAGTGCAGCCTTATATCTAACATCAAAGCTACCTTTCTCCCCCTGCTAATGCTGTTATCTCTAAGTTTATTACAGAGCAGGGAGGGGGGATCAAGTCACAGGGATTTGATTGACAGTCCAAGTAGGAGTAGAGGAATGCAATCACGTATTCTTCTAACTGGTGTATCTCAGGACAGAGAGGGAATCTGAAAAAAGTGAAGACACTCTGGGGGTTGTAGGGAATTATAGAACACATGGAAAGAAAGAAAAAAAAGTTCATTTTCCCACTATAGATGCCCTTTAAGAAGGGGAAATAGAGCTGCAGCTCTATGACTGATTAAATTCTGAGAACATTTTGTGCAAATTGCTGTTAATATTGCAAAATGTCCACCTCCACTGACCATGTAAAATACAAGTTAAAACTGATTTACAAACCTGCAGCCCTGCAATGAAGTTAATTTGGCTAAATAACTTTTTTTTGTACAATCTGTTATATTATAGGGATGTATTAAATGGACAGGGATTTCACTTGGTCTTGGTCCTTTTCTATCGTTTACACTTTTTAGCGATTCAAATTTATTTTATTCCTCCTACAAACAGCAAAATAAGGCCTTGAATTTCTTTAAATTTGAATTTGTAGCCCATTTCTCATGCCAAATAGTTTTATTATCCTACTTAACTTTGGAAGCCAAACATGATGTGGTGCCTGGACTGTAAACGGGGAGGGATATATTTCCTAGAGTCTTTAACAGTTTTATGACTTTAGATGTAATAGATTTATTTACTTTAGATGAAATGTGTTACTGGGATTGCTGGAACAGGAAGGTTTCTACTGTGTTTATTCCACTGAGATTTCAGTATTGCTCAGCCTATAACATTACTTATTAGCTCAATTTGTCATTGTGGCAGAAAGACTAAACTATCACCGTGTGGTTTGTATCTTGGGTTTGATGCTGAAAAATATTTTATTTTGTCCTTAAAGAAACAGTTTAGTGCTAAATTTTCCTTAGTAACAGCCTCACACCTTTCATCTGTAATTCACATGCAGGCAAGACTGTATTTTCCTACCACATTGTGTGCAGTACAATTTCAAAGCTAAAGACGGTATGTCTGTAGCTAGTGCTTGCACTCACAGCTGCCCTCCTGGGCAACCTCAAATATGTTTATTGTGCACCAATTGTAAAGATGGGAGAGTCAGTGGGCAGGACAGTGTCTGTTAGGCAGGACAACTGTCAGAGTGAGAGTTACACTGGACTTTACCTCTTCAGTTCTTTACTTCTGTCAGAAATATTGGGTCTTGGTCTACCTGTGTGCTCCAGGCCTTACTCCACTTACCGTACATTACATGAAAAAAAATCTATTCATGTTTATTTTATCCAAACAGTGTATGAATTGCCTTAATATTTTGTCTAATCAATGAGATAAAGCCTGTAGAGATGCTGACATTTATTTGCAGACACAAATGGAACTTAGAGAGTTAATCCATCTAGCCTCACCCCTGTCCTAGTTTTAGAATCAAAGACCTTCCCCACAAATCACTGCTAACAAATGCTGAGTATGTCTGGGTGCTTATATATAACATCTCTTTCTCCAAGGGATATAGAATGTGAAGCTTTGAGGTCTGTTAGTAGGATTTTCTAACTTTCATAGAGAAATGCGCCATTTGATTCAGTTATACATATGCAATAAAAACTGAAAAATAAGTTTTTTTTAGCCTTAACTTCTCCTTTAAAGTTATAACTGTAATGGTTCAGCCCCACGAATTAGGTGGAGAATGAAGGTTTTTTTTGGAGTTAAGTAGTCCTAGAACTCACAATAATATCAAGACTCTCCAGAGGGAACTAGGCCAAGGGTTGCTAATTCCGTCCTATTCAGTTCAGTACAAGTATGGACTATTGTTTGTAGCCATTACACTTGCCAAATTCTTGCACTAAAACCTTTTTTCCTGAAACAAAAAGCTGATTACATTGAACATACTCAACCCGCCTAGCAGAGATCCATTGCACAGAAGGATTTTCCAAGCAGTGCAGGAAGTTGCCTTGGAGATTGTACATCCGTGCCCATTAGACTTACTATTCTATCAGAGACATATGAAATCAAAAAGAAATTGTTCATTTTAAAAAGTTAATGTCACAGACCCTGTCTGTATAGTAAGTAAAGTAAGTGCAAAACCCATATTACCTCATGTACTATTGGGTTAACATGGATTTTGTACGCGTTTTGCATTGCCCGAACCACTTGTTACTACATTGCAGAAACGAGTGCTGGTAAATTGCGATATGGAGATTTATCGCCCCCAAACTTACTTTATCGTAAATTGTATATAGAAATTTAAATCAAATTTATAGACAGTGTTCAGAGGCGAGGCTTACTGCATTGTGGGATCCCGGTCAGGTAAGATGCGTGCTTTATGCCGACATAGGAAATGCGTTAAGATTTCAAAACCACTGTTAAATTTATGGCATCGCCTGCACTGTGCTATTTCCAAAAGTCTTTGGAAATGGCGCAGGAAAGGCAAAACGAGTGCAAATCCCTCTGAATTAAACCTTATACTTATAAAATGACACTTTATATATAATGACTCATTTGTATATTCAAAAAATCCTAATGATGAATCCATTTCTTAAAGGGGAACTAAAGTCACCAGAGAACATTGTCCCAATGGACAGAGCACATTCAAAATGAAACCGTAAGCTGTGTCTTTGTAACTTACAGTGCAATGGGTGTTCTGAGCAAGAAAGTTATGGGTAAAAAAATTAAAGGGCATCTATTCTCAAAAAAAAGGTTAATTTAAATTGCCCATTACTAAAAACTATAATTCTTCCCAACCACCACTGTATTTTTTATGTTGATCTGCCCCTATTTCTTTAGATATTAAATCTAAAACATTTTACATATCAGCTGTCAATCAAGTTCTGTGAGCAGTTTTGCAGTAGCTAGAATGGTGGCAGAGTTTTGACAGTTGGAATGCTGTATGCTATTTGCAGGTTTGACAGATGGTTTGTGAGAAAAAAGTCAGGTCGGATAGAAGTGGGAGTGGTTAAAAGAGGGAGGGGGGATACTGCTCCTAAACAAAATGTGTGCTGGAAGGCTTGCAGCAACACACACACACCTTAGAGTAAGTGCTACTTACATGTATTCAATTATAGAATAAGATGAGGCAAATAATTTTTTCAGTATACTGTCCCTTTAAGTTTAATTCTCCTTAAAGCGAAAATAGTTCCATTTGCTGGAGCAGAGTATACATGTTCAAATGGCAAGATGATGTACTTTCACCTAGAGCTTTCAAATGGCTGATACAATTGTTAAATTCAATCAGTCAATTGTTAAAGAAAGTATTGGTTTAAAAGTATAAAAAGTCCAATTAAAATGTTGAAATGTATTTTTTTACAGAATGTTTTTACTGGAATAAATAATTATATTCAGTAAGACGAACAACCATAAAAGGCCCTTTTTATATCTTACATATGTTTGGTTTACTTTTCCAGGCTAAATCTTGATTGGCTAGTTTTATGTGTATTTACATAAAAAAGGGAGCATCACACAGAGACTGGTTAATTTATCACTGAAAGCACCACATTTTGTATTCACATTTGTATACACCCCAAGTACTGAGATGCAAATAGGTGTCACTGATTGTTATGGTTTGTGACTAACCTGTTCTTGCTGTGCTGATCTTTTCTGGATTTAATTTGTTTGATGTGACCAGCACTGAGACAGGTCAAGAGTTCAATATCATGCTGGAGAGAAAATGCAAGCTGGGCATGTCAAGTGCTTCTTATTATTAAACCTGTATACATCTAAAGAAGACTCGAGACATTGAAATGTGATGAATGTTTTCATTTCATTAAGTCCTGCTGTTTGCTTCTTGGAAGCCATGTCTTCAGATGTGCACTCTTGGCAATACATGACACCAAACCTAGGTTATTGCTGGAAGCATTTCAGGAAACCACTTTTTCTTACAGAAAAAAAGCGATGCAGTTAAGTTTTTTTTGTTTATCAAACTTCCTATGTAGCACACCACTACCTGCTGGGTAAGATGCAAACTTCTAATAGTTCTATATTATCCCAACAGAATTACGCTGAATTGCACTGAATTATCCCAACAGAATCCCAAACGTGGTTTCAGTTTGATTCTGGGTTACGATTTGTGCTATTTGGTTAAAATGAACTCACTCCCACCTATTTGTTCTACTTCAAGAGATACATGCAGGGAAATCTCTGTTTTATAAACAAATTCAGACAAGCCCATTCCCTACTTCTATGATCTAAAAGCACATTGCTTCCTTTTAAAAGTAAAAGGACTGATTGAAAAATTTTGGACTTCATGCAGGCCATAAAAATAAGTGAATTAAAAATGCACGGTAACAAAATGTAAGGTTGTGTTTTGTGATACTAATATGAAACCTATCAAATAATTCATAGGAAGCTAAACACAATGTACGTCACGCTGCTACCTGAACGATATATTAAGTTTAAGTGCATTGTAGGATCTTGGCCAGTAATGCGGCCAAAAGTTACCGCTTTCCCCCCAAGGATACTCTTTTGTACAGTAAAATTGTAAAGGCTCCTCCTTTTCTATTGGACACTGGTGTAAGCTTAGTTGTTTACACCATATACCATTTCCTTAAGACATTACTTGTTAATTGAGTAAATGAACGTTTTTCTTATTTTGGGATAACAAATGCTTTTAACATCATTATTTAGTGTTTATGTTATTTATCGATTTATTTATCTTTATTTAGACATATTTTACTATCATACTTATCTTTGTGCAACATCATAATGAAAGCAATCTTTTTTTGTAAAATGGTACAAAATGGTACAAAAAAAGGCGAATGGTAAAAATTAATGTTTAAACCATATGAAAAAACAATAGTATTAAAAAAAAAATACTTGTTTTTTATTAAAGTAATAATAGGAACTGAGGTATGACCAGATGAATCTGTGGAACATGGATGCACAGCAAACACTAATTACAAGATATAGACAAGCAGTTCCCCTACCTGCCATTAAATGATCCACAATTAATTTAACCTGTGTGACAGTGAGGGGTCTTAGTGGGGTATCGACTCAAGGAAAGGAAACTTATTTTGTTAGCTTTCCTTTTTGATGTTTTCCACCATTTCAGCTGCTGTCAGCTTTGTGCAGAAATAAAAATTATGTGGAATAAATATTTTTAACATTTGCTTCTTTTACAGCTACTTATGCTTAACTGAAGGACTATTATAAGTCGCATTATTAAAAAAACAGTGTAACTACTATAATTAATATCCATGGAGGTAGGATAGAGTACTCCTACCTTACATTCTTATACTGTGCATTTCAGCCCCCCTGGTCTTCCTTTTGGCTTCTTGTCCATTTGCCCCAAGCACAGATAGGAGAGAGTCAGAGAATTGACCAGAATGCTGAACATGCTGATACATTCTATACTTATGAAAGTGTATGATTTGCTGACATAGTAAGCAGAAATGGGACTGTTTTACTTTACCTGGAGGGTCCCATTGGACTTTTCAATGTTTTGTTATTCCTTAACTTTCATTTACTTTTACTTTACATTGGTTTCAGTTGTACAGTCACATGTTCTACTTGTTCACAAAATGTCATTTGTTTCACTTTTCTTCATTCTAGACTGCAGACCTTTTTATGAACCTGGTGTTTGAACTGAGACTCCTTTCTGCTGATGCCCTTTCAGACCTTTGGCAAAGGTCGTCATTTAAATGCAGAGATAACTGGTAGGAATGAGCATGGTGTCTGTGGCATATACAATACAGAAACATCTGTGTTTGTTGTAGGAAATGGCACTTATTATTTACTGTTTTATATCTGAAATAATAAACTTTTATATTTTATTCAAAACAAATAAAATTAATCATGTAACTGCCATAGCATAAATTAAGCAGGTGAATGCCCCCCCAGATCTTTGGGCCCCTGGATCTTGGGGCAGTAAGCAGACATAGGGCTTTATCCCCGTATTTGACTGCTGATAAACAATTAAGCCATAGATAATTTTTTGTTCGCATATAACTTTTGCAACATCTCCACCCCTTTAAAGGGTAATGTTATATTTTAAAGAAGCCTAACATTATGTCTCTAGCTTCTCTGGATAGACAGGGCTGGCCTTTGATATGGGTGACCAGGGGGATGCCAGCCGGTAGTCTTTGGTCATTGACCTGTAGTTCAAAGTAGTGCATCAGTGCCACAGTCCCTCCAGTTACGGTCCTGCAGTATGCTGTGCTGATCTGTCTGTGTTACGTAATGATGTACACATAATATACACAAGCTCGCACTGCAGATACTGAAAGACAGTAAGTGCAGGTGGCGGACTTGATTTTAAGCAGACCAAGGAAAGCAGCATTCAGCAGTGTATTAGGGGGGGTGCTAGGCGCCAATAACAAATCTTGCACAGGGTGCTGTTAATCGTAAGGCCGGCCCTGATTAAAGGCTTGTAAAGTTACAGGTTCCCAGACTACCCGATCTCTGTGCCTCTGTGACAGATAGTGTTATAAGCTGTCATAAGCTCCACCCCCCTAAAAAGGAACGCTAGTTACATACCTGCAACCATTCTCTGTGCATTCCTCTACCTATGGACACTTTAGTGAGAGAAAACATTTTCTTTTAAGGCTTGTGGCTAGCTTTAAAAATGATTAAGAGGTTTGGGGATAGGGCTTATTATACTCTTGTCCAGCAGTGGGCATGTTCCAACCTTAACTCGGGTGCAGAGCTGGTAATGTCACATCTCACAGTGCTTGCATTAAAAAAAACACCTTAAAAAACCAACCCTTTAAACTGCTGTAACTTCGGATTGAGTGCAGCTAGAAGCATGATCCTGGAATCATTTTAAAGATAGGAGAGTAGGAGAGTGCCCTTTATATAAAGGCCACTTGTATGGAAACCACTGTTCCACTTTTACAAATCAACAAACTATAAACTAACATATTTTTGCTTGGAAACCACTAAATTAGACATGTTTTAAGATAGGCCACTTGCTACGAAAGCTTTAAAGTGAGGTAGCGTCTCCATAGAAGATGAGTAGCTTGGCACAGGAACTGAATAACTCACTTTGTGCTGGATACTTTCTTTGTCATGTAAATGTAATCTTACCAGAAGAATTGTTTGGAACCTTCATGTCAAATGTTGAAGTGTCCTTTGCCTTCTGTCTGATTACTGACTGACATCTATCACACAGTGGATGCCTTACATTACAATGCATTCTTTTATTGCTGGCCTCCTGGTTGCAAGCAAAGGGAATAACACTGGGAAGAATGTAGACTCCTCAAGAAAAGATATTTAAAAAAAAAAGTTCTGCTTATATCGTGCATTTCCCTAAGCACTTTTGACCCGGCTGTTCAAAATAATCAATGCATGTCTTGAAAATATGCCTAATTGTAATTGTTCACTTTGGAATTTCAATTACATAATTACCTTGGCCAGGAAAGTACTGTATGATAAAACTTCTGATCTTTAACTTTCCCCTACTGTTTGAATGGTTCTCTGTTTCCTTTTATTAATGTAAAAGTTTAGGAAAGCAGAATATTGAAATTCTTACCAATATTTCATATAACCTCTACACCCACCAGTTATAATTTAAAGCCCCTTTCATTTTAATTAAAATTCTTAAATATTTAAAGTCTTCTGTGACTATTTTAGAAGTTTTTCTAAAGGTCTTATTATCAGTTATTACAGATGTAACAGTGAACTGTACATTCTAATACTAGGCTGAGGTATACAGGAGATTATGGATGTTTTGTTTTTAGGCAAATGGTGTAAAAAATAGCTGTGGTTGTAGTTGTCAACAGGAACCAACGAACAGTTTCTTTTTTCTGACATTATGCAGTACCCCAAATTTGATTTTAGCTCCATTATAGGGCTTCCCTAGAATGTCAGGTTTTGTTTTTGGTAGATGGTTTTCATCCTTTTTTATAGGTACATCAGTTCTGAAGCAATTCATTATAAAAAGAATCTTTATGACCATAAATGGCTATTGGAAGAACCCCTGGATTAACAAGAACTCAATTTATTAATACCAGTAACTTTTAAATGTATTTGATTCTAGAAAGACATCAAACCCTTTCATAAAACTATCCAATGATCCACATCTACTAGAACAGTGTAAAAAGCACTTTTTCTAAATTGAAGTCAAGATTTATTTTCTTCTAATTTTAAGGCATTCATATACTTTGGTTTGATATTTTAGAGAACAGTGCACCAGATCATTTATTGCGCAGCCCATTGATGTATTAGTATATAGAGATCATATCGCCACACAACCACATCTTCTCTTATGGGAATTATCTTAACATATCTAGACAAGCCTTTCCATTACAAACACTGATTAAGTTGTCCTTCTCAAAGTCTGTGTACACGTTTCAGATAACTATTCGATCAGACACAGCAGTAAATTTCAGTGAATAGTCAATTGGGTCAAAATATCTTCCCATGTGTACCCAGCCTAAACCTTCTCCATTTCCATGATGTTCTTTTTGTATACAGAAGTCAAAAACAATGCTGCAAATTGTAAATAAGGCATTGCCAATCTTTTGTGTAAGATATATTCTCCACTGAATATAAGCCTCCTCTTAATACATGACAATCTTGCTTCTACCCTGGCATTGTTTGCTAAACTTAAGTCTGTTATCTACTTGAATTGCTAAAGCCTCCAACAGTGAGTCACTTAGCTCATACCAATTTATATTATAAGCATCAGATGGAACTGTAAACCACAAATGCAACATTTATCAACCTTAAAGCTCATACGGCTTTTTTAAAATTTGGTTTTAAACATTATTTCTTCTTCGTTGCCCAAGCCATTGCCCGAAAGAGCTTTCAATCTAAAGGTGGGTACACACACTAACAATCCGATGGTATCATCCCTTTATTGTTAGTGTGCGTAGTGCATTTCCGAGCACTCTGAGGCTTTGCAATTGCTCGGAAATGCAGAAAATTCCCCTCAGCCCATTATCACCTCTTTGTACTTAAAGCATAGGGTGTCGGTCACAGGTGAGAGAAATTTGCAGTCCTGAGTGTTCTCCCTATGCTCCCTAACTGTGGGACAGTGGGTAGAGGGATCTAATATATGTAATGTACATTCTGGTTGGAAATTAATATATTTTCTTGACCTCAGGCAACCATTAATAGATGCCCTGCCATCCTGTGGGACAGAGGCCTGTGTAGGTCTGATGAAGGAGATTTTGCTTTCAAAAGAACTTGAAGATGAGAAAACTGAATCTTTCCTTTGGTCATTTGCCTTCCTGCCAGAACCTACAACTGGAATGATTGGCTCTCTTATGGTGAGAATAATACGTTTCCCACAAATGAAATGGTTGTCACGCTATTGTTCTTGTGTAAAGTTGTTCTACACTTCTAAAGAAGAATCCCGAAGGCTGAACCAGAATATATTTATTTATAAATATGAAAGGGAATACTGGATTTCGTACTGTCTTTAAAATGCTTTGTGCTTCTACAATATCAGTCCGAATGAGACAAAGAGGCATTTATAAAAGGAGAGCTATTTGCTAGAAATGTGGACACTAATGCATTTTCGTACTCTTAGGCTTTTCTGACGCTTTACTTCTAAAATCACATTTCCCCACTTTAAAAATATGATCGAGTTTTATTTTCTAATATTTCATTTTCAATTTTTCAATCATAAATCCATCGGATCCATGTATTTTTAAAACTGTCAGTTTTGCTAATACCTAATACCCACAGAACCTTACCTTCTCTTGATGAGTATCCAGGATTGAAGGTAAGTATATTTACCTTGCGCACAATACACTGCGGCTCAGTTGACAAGTCTCGACTGCTTCCTGGTTTAGTTTCACTATAGTGCACCTGTGCGATAATGCGCGCTACAGTAAACTAAACCAGGAAGTGGTCGGCAATTTTTAACTGAGCTGCAGTGGATCGTGCGGTAAATATACTTACCTTCGATCTTGGATACTGGCCAAATGATTGAAGAACAGAAGGTAAGGAATAGGTCACTTTTTGCAAGAACTATTCCTTTAATTCTATTTATATATTCTATTTATATAAATTTATCTTGGCAATCTTCAGCAAATAGTCCTGTTAATAGCACCTTGGTCAGAAAAGTGCAATTTTTTTGTTGAAAAATTACTTTTTGCTGTTTTAAAATTACCTTTTCACCATGTGTAGAAAAAAGAAATTTTGCCAAGAATTCTCTATTTTTATAAATAGAGAAACTACTTTATTGCCCAATAGTTTAGTATTTTCTGTAGTAAGACATTTATAGTTTTTTTTGTATGTTCAGAAACTGTACCAGGAAAAAAGAAATAATTGTGGTGGACTTTTTATACACATCATTTTCAATGAGTATATCTTAATTATTGTTCAGCATATGGTATGTTTTCTTCACACATTTTGTGGTTTCCTTTAGCCTTTACTACAGGAGGAAGGAGCAGGTCAAAGTGTATATTTAGCTCTTACGTCCATGGTGCATCATTTCTGTTCTGCCACCAAGGACTGTTGCAATGTGCCTGAAGTACAGAGTGTCATGAAGACTTTGCAAGGGTTTCTGGGAGACAACTGCACAGTACAGGAACCTAATGAAACACACATGGTATGCTATGGTGCACTATGATATTCTATATTACAAACCCAAGCGTTTACACAGAAAGTAGATGACTTGCAGATAAATATTCACAAATCCATTGGACCAAAGTAGAGCAAAATTTTACTTGAAATTTAGGCATTAGTTTGTCTGAGGGAATTTCAACACCAAATTTCCAAAACTAAAGCTGGGTACAACACACAGTCCAGATCTTTAAAATATGACTTTTAAGATTCTACACACAGGGAGACAGCCACAGGTGAGGAAAGTTTTCTGCCAGCTGCAATCGATTCCGATCCTGATGCCGAACGCTTGGAACTGCTGTATACACTTTACCGTCGGTACTGACAGATTGGCCCTTTATCGGTAATGTGTGTACCCACCTTTAAACATCTCTACACACATTTGCCTTTTTACAGTCATTTTGACTTCTTTTCTGTCTCTCATCAAGAGATTCTTCTAACAATCAAACAAATTAAATTTGGAGATAAAAATTAAAACCAAATATATTTTTACATTTTTTGTAATATAATTTTATTACTTTAATGTTATTTCCAGATGCAGGTTATTTTAAAAGCAACTGGAAATGCTGGTTTAGCTGCAGAGCCTTTGATCCCGATACTATCCTCCTGTGCCCTCTTGAAAAGTAATCCAGATGCTATAAGATTGGCTGCTGTGGAGGCTTTCAGAAGAATTCCATGCTCAGCTGATGTAAGTGTCATTCACTCCTAGTGACATATTTGTCTAGAAACTATTAGGGAGATTCAATAAAAGTTCTTATTGTTTAAAATGGTGCTAATTTTGCCCCAACCAATCAGATCTTATTTAACATTTGAAAGCTAACATCTGATTGGTTGGGGCAAAATTAGCACCATTTTTTAACGATAAGAACTTTTATTGAATAACCCTGTATATTTTTCCATAAGTCTATCTTTGATCACTGGTACATCCCAAGCAATAAAGTGAGCTTCCCACTCAAACATTTATAAAAATACACAAAGCCATGTTAAAGGGCATGTCCACCCCTTTTGAAAACTTTTGATATGCAGTAGGGCATGCTCCCCCAGCCCCAACCGCATTAATATTATTGTTAGAAAGTCCCCCGATCCTTACTTACCTTCCCTCTTTCCTCCTCCGCAGTGTTCATGGAATTGCAAGCAGGGGGCGGGACCGGCAGCCGCGATTGGCTGAGAGGCAGCCAATCACGGTCTCGGCTGCCGGAAGTTCTGAACAGCGGAGGAGAGAGGGAAGGTAAGTAAAGATTGGGGGACTTTTTTGCAATAATATTAATGCGGTTGGGGCTGGGGGAGCATGCCCTACCGCATACCCAAAGGTTTTAATGTTAGGGGGAGGGAGAGAAAAATGGGAGGGAGGGATGCACTGAGCATGCCTCAAACCTTGAAGAGGTTTAGGCAGACTCAGGCACGGCATGAGTCACACACTGCTTCTACACAGCAGTTTCCTGGACTTTGGAGGGGCACAGCAGGGGAACCATTTTGAGAGAAATGTAGGGGTTAAATTTTAGTTTTGGTGGTGGACATGCCCTTTAACATATGAGCAATGATAATGTTCCCTATAAGCTTTTCAAATGCAATCAAGTTATGTAAACACTGGTTTTAACTATGTAGTTAAATAGATCAAAGGCAATATAATCACTAAACACATATAAAGTTGAAAACAGCAGGAAATCATTAGAAGCCTTTGTGGAAACTTCTATCCTGTGACCTAAAAAATTCCAGGATGGGGACAGTATTGTACAGATTCAAACACTAAAGATTTGACAAAGGAAACTAAGGCTGGGTAAACACTGAGGGACTATTTGTCCCGACCAAGTACTTGCTACGAGCGAGTGCTCGGCCGGGACAAATGTCCGTTGGTCACGGCAAATTCGGCCACGACCGAAAATGCAAACCGATCGATCGAATGTTCCCATAGGGAACCGCACGATCGATCGTAATTTTCCAACTTTCCAATTGTCCAATCATTCGTTTATTCGATCCGGATGAACAAACGATTGAGGACGGTCGCCCCACACCACGAAAATATCGGCTGGTGTGTTCCCATCCTAATACAAAGATGTGTAGAATAAATAAAATGGATAAGATGCCAGATGCTACCATGGAAGGAATATTCTTTACACAGCAGCTATGACTAGGCGGATAATGTATAAACATTGCATGTAAAATATAAGGACATACTGTATTTAATATTATATGTATTATTCTAAAAAATCCATCTGTAGTTTTGTCTGTTGGAAAATGTGAATGCAGTCAGGAGTTCCCACTCGAAACGGGGTCAGATTATCATACATCCCTATTTGACATATTGGGGCATATTTATAAAGCATCGTTAACTTTTTGAGGCCGTTTTCCCCGACCTTTCCGCATAAATCGCGTTTGACACGATTTATTAATGTCGAGAAACGGCCGCGAAAAGTTAACGAGGCATTAACTCTTTGTGCCGATACTTACCTGTTACCGCCGCATTGCTAGTATCGGCTGTTTTGCCTCGCCACCTTCAAGGTGGCAAAAGCAGCCGATACTAGCCAGCCCTGCGGCGGAGATGGGCAGAAAACCCATGGCGGGTGGTCGCACCCCCCCCGGGTGGCACGCTCACCCAGCCCTCGACCCCCCGTGGCGGCGGAGACCACCCGCCGCCGCTTCCCAGCAGCCCCCTTCCCCGCTCGCGGCAATCTCAGAACAGGAGGCTAGGAGGGGCTGCTTTGAAGGGGCCGCAGCGGGTGGTCGCGACCACCCGCCATGCACCCCCCCTTCCCAGCAGCCCCTCCAAGCCCCCTGTCCTGCCACTGGCAGGGAGGGGAAGGGCCCGCTGGGAGGGGTGGAGGAACCCTCCAGCGGGGTTAAGGGGTCCCGCAGCTCGAACCGGGACCCCCCTCCCCGGCCCTCTCAGGGCCTTTGTGGCACTTACAAGTGCCCTTTGGGGCTTAGGGGTCCCGCAGCTCGAACCAGGACCCTCTCCCTGGCCCTTGTAAGGGCCTTTGCGGCACTTACAAGTGCCCTTGCAGCTCGAACCGGGACCCCCCCAGGACCTTGTAATAGCCCTCTGCTGGGAAGCAGCGGCGGGTGGTCTCCGCCGCCATGGGGGGGGTCGAGGGCTGGGGGGGCATATGCCCCGCCCCCTTAGAAGAGGCGCTGGGAAGGGATTTTAAGCATTGCGCTAAGTGCAGTATCGCCATGAAGGGACTTACAATTACCACAGGACAGCGCGGCCATGATACATATCGCAGCAATGGCGCTCGCCATTATGAAAATTTAATTTTTTGGCGTTATTTTCGATTTTTTATAAATATGCCCCATTATATTCCATGTGCTGTTAACTACTGGATTTTGAAGAATCATAAGTTACCCAAAACAGTCAAAACAGAATATTCCTAATTACATTTCCTTGTGTTTTCTGTTTGCCAGCACAACACACTTACCGACTTATACCAAAATTCTGATGAAAATGAAGAAATACGAATTGCAGCGTATTACACAGCAATGAAATGTCCCAGCCAAGAGCTTCTCCATTCAGTGCGGCAGATACTGAAACAAGAGAAATCAGTGCAAGGTAAATGGGGAATACTAGACTGATATAATCACAATATGGGGAAAATAACCTAAAAGCATTACATCCATTCAGGGAATCTTTCTTTTCCCATATTAGATTTAAGGGCAACTACTCCAGTAAACATACTTACTTTAGATAAAAGGTAAAATGCCTTCCCCATACTTAAACTCAACAATATTAACTGGAAATGTGACAAGCTATGCAGTGTGTGCGTATCACACCACGCCATAGCAGATCTTATTCTAGCATTATCATATTTTGTCTGGAACAGCTCCAGATGAATTACATTTTGTCAAAGCTGGTGGTTTTCCTGCAGATTAACAGCAGATTCTAGAATGTCTAAGGGCTCGTTTATCCTAGACATGGACCAAAACAGACCATTCCAGTTTGTAACACTGCAAAACAGGAAATGTTGTTGACAGTAATTCTAATGCAAAACTTATGTATTCTACAAGCTACAACCCATTAGTTAAAGGCACAGTAAAGATGCCCTGTGTACACCTGAACTGTAGTTTCTGGGCATCATTGAGTGGTTTGACTATGACATTGAGAAGGAGACATGGCTAAATATAAGAGTGTTGGAAACTGAACATATTACTAAACTGAACATATTATTAAACCATAAGGGAATGTTTAACAAACTTTTTAAAAATGCTACTTTTGCAATACTTATGTTCCTGTAAGTCCACACTACTGTTCTGGGTGTTAAACTAGGTACACACAGTACCAATAAAGTCCTGATACCGTCGGATCCTACAGTATCAGGGCTTTATCGGTACTGTGTGTACCTAGCTTTCCCGAATGAGTGTGCAGACTTCGGCGGCCGAGGGAAACGCACAGTGCCAAGCGTTCTCCCTATGCTATGCATAAGGAGAGCACTTGGGACTGTGTGTAGCTGCTCTTTGAAAAATGACTGACAGGATCATGCAGATCCTGTCTGTCATTTTTAAAAAATCTTTACAGTGTGTACCCAGCTTTAGCCGTCAATCACAGCCGTGACAGTCACATCACAGCCAGTGACTTAATACAGCTTCATAAACCACCTCTTTTAAGGATACACAAGCTCACAATGACACAGGCAAGAGACTTACAGACAGGTAAATATCATTTTCAAGAACACTGAAGAGTGTTGTGGGGTAAAAAATGCCCTTTATCCATTTAGCGCTTACCAGTAACTCAATACTGTCTCATATTACATTCTTAGTCTGTCTGGTATAAACAATCCAGTACAATATCCAGTACCGTACACAAACCACCACAAAATCATTTTCTTTAAAAACCCATTATCGCCATAAATGGGATACTGATGGATTCCTGTGATTGCTACTGTCTGTACATCACCCAGATTGATTTTATACTTTATATAGAGGGGGCAAAAAATCTTCCCATTATTAATGTTTTTATTTCATTTATCTCATCATTTAAGGAATCACAACATGATAAGTAGAAGTTTGGTAGCTGCAGTGACACTTTTTCATTCACTTATTATAAGAACAAAATACATTAAGGTTTTTGGCAGCGAATATAGTCTAAAAATATTCTACAGCTTGATTTACGTGACACCTCTAATAAAGAACTTAATAATTATTTCCTGTTCCGTGCCAGCACTTAAAAAGCAGTAAAAATAAAAATATAGTTGCCATCTAGGTAGGCAGTTATAATTCCGTTATACATTTAAACATGGCCAGCAATATTGAGTCAAGTATCTAAGTCTATAAGGAGAGTTAATGTTTTATTAATTTCTTTGGTCTTGCTTCTCATATATGCAGCCTGTTTTATATTTATGTAATGCTGCATCAGTATAGATAATGGAAGGTCATTACAGTAAGACCTGCAGTGCTGATGCTGCCTACTGGGGTATCTAAGGCAGAGTTCTGACAAATAGAACTGTGCCTGGGGTCACGTGGAATCTAGACATGTTTGTATTTTGATGGAATGGGCAACTTTCTGAGTTCCAGGTGTTTAAAAATTCATGGCATGTTCAGTACAAGAGAGTGATTTTAGACATTTTTTAAGCCCCAGCAGCTGAAATACTATTTTTATGAATATTTCCCTGACTCTAAGGGCATATTTATAAAGGTCGATTAACATAGCTGATTTTATATTGCCACAGTATGATTGTCATTACCGCCGTATTTATGAAGCTGATCGTTTTCACTGCAGGAATGTGCTGTGATACAGTTTTCTCTTTTTGTCAAGGTAAGTATAGTATCACACCAAAAAGAGCAAAATGGTGGAGCAGATGGAGGTGAGGTAGGGGGGTGCACACTAGCAGGGCCCCCCCATCTCCACAGCCTAAGTTTCGCCGTTTCTGCCACCCTAAAGTTGGCGAATTGAAACGCCCAAACTTACAGCAACAACCCTGTTACCGCCGCTTTATAAATACGATCGAGTAGTGACAGCGACGATATGCTCTATTATATCAGGGGTGTGTTTATGGGGGGATTCCTGGTGCCTGGAATCCCCCCTTTCTGTCTGCTCAGTGCAGTCTGCTGTTCTGCTTCTCCTGGTGCCCCTAGAATGTTACATAGATTGTTACATTGTCTATTGAGCTGTGAGTTAGAAACAGCATTTGTATGTTTCAAAAATTTATCCAGTCTGCCCTGTGATTAACAGCAGCATAACTAATAATGATTGATACAAAACTGTATCAATATTAACCCTGCAGCTGCTTAAGGTGATTGCTATGACTGGGTTTATATTCATTACTTAGGGCAAGGCCACACTGCAACGCAAACGCAATAGCATGCGATTTCATGTGCGATTTTCGTTGCGTTTGCGCTTGCGATTTCTTCAATAAGTATAGGAAAACGCATGCAGAATGCAAAACGCAATCGCAATCGCACCGAAAAACGCGCATTTTTTTGCGTTGCCGTGTTTTCAATGATTTTGTAAAATCGCAAGCGCAATCGCAAAAAGACGCAGCAGTGTGGCCTAGCCCTTACTCTACTTACCCCACTGTAATGGAGCTTATTGTTCAGGAATTAAGAAATCCTGGAGGTGGTAGCTGACTATTAATATTTCATTATATATATTATATATACACAGGAGTGATTGTTCCATATATTTCATATACAGAATGATCTTTCAATGTGCCCATACATGGTCCAATGTTATTGGTTCCATCTACTGTAGGAAAGGGAACTGGAAATGGAAATGGACCGATAGGTCTCGATACCGACAATATTCAACAAATTCTGTCAGATCCACAGTCAGTGTCACAGCTCTGACTTTGAAGGACACTAATGATAATGTAGTGTAAATGTGGATTTCTCGGTTAAAAGCGAACATTAGGCTGGGAACAAATGGGCAAATTTTTCATCTCGATCATTTGCCACTACGAGCAGTTGGCCAGGACAAAGCACTGTTAGTCGCGGCAAATGTCTCCTATGGACTGCACAATCTGCGGTGATTTACCGACATTGGCCGCTGCTGCCGCCGAAATCCCCTCAGATTTTTTAGACCAACCAACCGATACACATAAATATTGGCAGGTTGGGTCGAAAAATCTGCTCGTATGTACCCAGCCTTAATGAAGATACTTTATAACAAAAGTGATATTTGGCTAACTGATGATAATTATGGCAAGTACAGAATATATAATATTATTATATGATGCATATATAATAGAATATATGGATGTATTTGGTTATGAACTTCCTTCTGGGGTTGTTTGGTGGTAACCCATTCAGGAATCCCCCCCTTGAAAATTATGCGCTTGCCCCTGTATATTATGTTATAGAGGCGCGCTCCCAATTTACTAACTACGGGCATGGAACCCCAATATTGGGTGGTGCTGAAGGGAACAAACTACTCATATCCACAACAATTTGGGAAAAGACCCCAAATGCCCCTTCATAAAGCACTCATAACCTTTGTAGCCCTGTTAACCATATTATCAGCAGACTTGTATTCCCTCACAATCTAAAAACACCATACCATAGCTAGATACTATATAACCAAATATACTTTATTCATAAACACCACATACAAAATATATATAATCTCTAAAAAAACTCGAGCGTCCCCGATAGCAGCTACTGTGTATCCAAAATGAATCCCGACATCTTCATGAGGTAAGTATCCCATCAGGTTTTGTGCTTAATATAGCGGGGTCCCAAAGGTAAGTCCCGTAATCATAAATGTCCCACACCGGTAATCACAAAGTAATTCCACAGAAGCGGAGTTTGTCTGTGTCCAGCACCACTGCTACAGCAACTATACACTATCGGCAACTATGAAGTACAGGGGTTATACTCACGGACCTGGTTACTGTTTGGTCCAAACCCTCGTTTCCACAGTACTCCTTTTTTGCCCAAGTGCCTCCTCTTCACCCAGCTCCAGCAGTGTCTATGCGGACTCACACCTTCTGCCTGATCGATTGTACCGGTGCATTCAATACCATTTCCACAAGATATTAACAGGGTAATGCAATAAATGTTCTTATCGTTTAAAATGGTGCTAATTTTTCCCCAACCAATCAGATGTTAGCTTTCAAATGCTAAATAAGATATGATTGGTTGGAGCAAAATTAGCACCATTTTAAACGATAAGAACTTTTATTGAATCTCCCTGTAAGTATCCAAATCCATGGGATTCTACTTCACCTCAGACGCCGAACTCACATTGACTGACATGCGTTTCACCAACTCTTGTGGCTTCGTCAGGGTCTTGCATTGCTTGCTGCGTGATTCCTTTTAACTGCTCTCTGCTTAAAGAAATCGCTCCCAATTTGTTTAACCAATACATTGTAACATATAATTTATTATCTAGCTACTTGACAATACATTGACACTAATACATCTTGTTGCAAGCATGGAACTTTCTTCTCTGGGTACCCAATTTAAAGTGCAACAGACTATTCTTTCTTATTTAATTAATCTTCAAAAAACAATCTATATTCAGTCCACCAGTTCACAGAGGTTATTTCTCCTTTCCAAATTTATTCGTACAAACACGCAAAGTTAATTGCTTAATTTAAACCATTCGGTTCTTCTGTACCTAAATTAAAAATCCATTTACCCTCTATTTGTAGCATTCTCTATGTTTCCCCCTCTAGGTCCTAGGGCCACCTTGTCAATGCCCATAAATGTGAACATTAGTTTATTGCAACAATGTATATTAATATATATGTGTTTGGCCATAGCACTTTTTTCTATATCTCCCTTTTTAATTGGTCGGATGTGCTCCTGTATCCTCTGTGTTAATGGTCTTTTTATCTGGCCAACATATTTTTTCCATATTTTTTTATGTGGTGTTTCTGAATAAACAGGGTTATTCAATTAAAGTTCTTATCATTTAAAATGGTGCTAATTTTGCCCCAACCAATCAGATGTAAGCTTTCAAATGTTAACTAAGATCTGATTGGCTGGGGCAAAATTAGCACCATTTTAAACTATAAGAACTTTTATTGAATAACCCTGCTAGTATATTTGGTTATATGGTATCTAGCTATGGTATGGTGTTTTTACATTGTGAGGGAATCCAAGTCTGATGATAATATGGATAACAGGGCTACAAGGGTTATGAGTGCTATATAAAGGGTCATTGGGAGTCTTTTCCCAAATTGTTGTGGATATGCAAAACAGCGCTTGCGGCGATAATGACTTTCCGCTGCCAGATATTGCTGCTTTATGAATATAGATAAGTCCGATTTTACTGAAAATGGCGGTGATAACGGCAGCATAATGGTACGCACTTGGTATGTCACATGGTATGTCACATGGGTAGCTTGATATACAAAAGGACTCCGTGATTCCGTGATGATTGACCTACCGGCTGGACCACGTGTACCAGCTGCAGAGAACCATTGGAAGAAAAGGAATTACTGATGGGGTTTAGACATGTTAAAGGTTTTTTTACTCTTCTAAACAGAGCTTTTTCTTTCTCATTCACTTGAACTAATGTTAGCATAGGGATTATCTTTTTCTTAATGTTCTGAACATGTATATTAATTCAACCTTTTTACTTATGTGGCTTGTTAGGCTTAATTTCTAAAACTTCATAATTGTAGGCAAATGTTTGCTAAGTGTACATTGAACATATCACTGGATGTCTAAAGTTTGGTTTTGCATAAGGAAAGGAAAATGTCACTAAGGAATCTAAAAGGTAGAGTTATGGCTAGAGCTTGTTTTCTCATTATGTTGTTGAAAAAGTGAATTGAGAGTGCAATGGTTAAGTTCTGAACATGGCATTTGTAAAGCACAATCGTTTTTTTCTTACTTGGATGCGTAAATGCGATTTCCACGGAGTGAAACTACCCCAGATTTCAAAGGCTTTTTTTAGTGTTCATGCTGATGGAGATCTGTACACAGCAGGATGTAATTGCTCAACGACTCCTTGTGTACCCCAGGTCATTCTTAGTCTGCCAACAAATCATTATGGGTGGTCTGTTTGCAACAATCCATTGTGGACTTGTCTAATGTTACAGGCAATGTCCTTGTATTGCTTTAACAGCATGTCCTGCCCTTACAACAACCTACAGTAGTAAGGAATAGGGACCAGTGCATTATGTAGTCTACCCACACATGGTAAAGGGTTCTCCAATAGTCAGATTTCCCAAGGGCTACAATCCAGAGTAATACAATATTTATTGTGTGGGGACATTTAATGAAAGTTAAACTGTGATAATGTTTAGGAAGGAAGGAAATAATCACATAGACAATACAATTCATTAATTATCAGGGTTATTCAATAAAAGTTCTTATCGTTTAAAATGGTGCTAATTTTGCCCTAACCTATCAGATGTTAGCTTTCAAATGTTAAATAAGATCTGATTGGTTGGGGCAAAATTAGCACCATTTTACACGATAAGAACTTTTATTGAATAACCCTGTTAGTATATTACCAGCAGGTAAGTATAAGTAAACATGGTAAAATGGCCCTGGCTAGAATGTTTGCTCTAACATTGCCATCTATATATAAGATTTACCAGATGGCTGCAGGTATTAAAGTTTGTATTATATTGTATTACAAACTTTATATGCTGCCAGTCTATTATTACTTTGTATCTCTATAAATACTCAGTGAATAGAATTATATAGCATGTATAAATGTTATATTCATGCAAGAGTTGCAATACTGCTTGCTTGACAGTGGAAAAAAATCTATATTTTTTAAAAGCCTGAACTAAAACTTTGCCCCCAACCCCTCCCCCCAACCACACATACACGTTTGATAAACATTGTTAGCGTTAATACTGGTTGGGATAACAACTATTTACATCTATTTTTTTTCATTGACGGAAATATTTTCATTTGGTTAAAAAATGTAGAAATATTTTTTACGTAAAATGTGCACAAATAATTATTATACTGAACTTTAAAATCTAACAACTGAAATGTAGCCTTGAACTAAATAACAGCATGTTCACTAACAGTGTAGTATACAAAATGCCCACAACCAATGTGTAATTACATATATTGTCTGTTATACACCATGTAAGCCTAACATCAGTGGTAGGGAAGGTGATGGAAACTTTGTTAGTACACTGTTTCTAAATAGTTCTAGTGCCTGATAGTTTGTAAATATATCATGTGTTTATCCAGTTTTGGTGGATGTCATCACTAAGTGGAGAGAACTGGTGGCTGGTAAGTTGAATGGAAGGGCATGTCCACTCCCAAACCTACCAACATGTAGTAAAGCCCCCCAAACCCTAGAACCCATGTGCCCTAGAACTCAGATCAGCACCTACAGTAACCCTAGATATTCAACCTGCTCATTGGTGAAATGAGCACTGCGCTAAAAAATAGAAATGGAAAATAAGAATTTGAATGTATCTTGCACTAGTTACCATATATATAACCCAATATTACTGATATTTGCTTTAACTGTAGACAAGCTGATGCTTAGGATTCAAGAATTGAAGGTGTTGCGTTTTTGCGTTTTTTTATGCATACTTCTAAATGAATTACCAAACCAATTGTGTATTTTGTGTATTCTGATAATAACCCCAATATGCAAAAAAAATAAAAATATTCAACTGTGCATAATGGGCAGTATATCACATTAACCCTGGTTAATAGTCGTGCCTATAAGAATTTGTCAGAATTCTTTATCCTGCAGAGAGTGGCTTCTCCTTTGCATTGATTTTACCTGTAGTGATAAATACTGTGCTAAGATGTGATAAAGGTTAATACTTTACTGTTAGGAAAGTGTGTAGTGACTTGGCATGAATGAGTTAACTATTGGTGTTAGTTCTTTCAAAGGACCAATAAAAATGCCATACCAATAAAAATGTCATGTTTGGTATTGTAGGAATTGATAATTAATACAGGAGAGGAATATGTGGTCAATATCCCAGTACAATGTACATATCTAAAGTTATATGGAATCTGCCTAAATGAGGGGGAATGAAAGATTGATTGGTCAGATCACATGCCCAGCGAACTGGCGTTCGTGACATTTACCTTAATAAATAATTCAGTAATCACCAATAGAAACCAAAATGCACTTATGAAGGTGTTTGTTAAAGAAGAAAATGAAGACATTCAGTAAACCTAACATAATATCCACGTGTGCTATAAGGAAATAAAGAATTTGTTTCAAATAATTGAATTATTTGTTTTTTTGACAGGGCCTGAATATCCCATCACAGTCTCAGCTTAATGGGTCTCTTGTAATTAATGGGTGTGAATCAGAAATGGTTTGCGCTCTTACATTCAACGGTAACACTTCTGAACTTCATGTGCGAACTGAGTGCCAGCCAAGAATGAAAGTGGAGATGGAATTCCGACATAACCTGCTTGTTTTGAAAGGGGTCAATGAGGAAAGCAAGCTGTCAATCAGTGTAGGGAAACTGTCTAACTACAACATTGAAATGTTACTGAAGTCTGGAACATGCTCTTTGGAAATAAAAGGGGATGTTCATACTGACAATAAACTTCAGTGGAAAATGCATTTGGAGAATAAATGTAAACCAATCCAGGTAATTAAACTAAACTGTCAAGACACAAACATCTGTGTCAATCCCTGCAATCCAAATTGCTACTAAGAGAGAAATGTACGTCATTTGATTGATAAATAAATGTAATTCATTAAACTGATTCTACCAACAGTGTCAAATGGCTTATCTGCAAAATGAGGACACAATGGAAACATCTCATCACTAAAAATGTGATTATTATTTCTGCCAGTTTACAGTTTTCTTCTGTACAGCAATGGAAGATTTTATTTTTGCATTTTACTTTTCCTCTATTAATTATGATTTTTCTTTTTGTATGAATAATAGAGCATTACCATTTAACAATCTGTGAGCGCCCTGTGAATTGTGTTGGATAAAGAGCCTTGAATTCTTTCACAGACAAATTAACTCTATTATCTATATCTAAGAAATTCTTATTTGATCTACAGTAACTTTTTCATTGTACCTATTGCTAAAAGAAGACAGAACGAATCATTACCAAATAACCTCTTCTTTATACAGGACCTTGGAGCACCATTTAAAATAGACGGGTCTGGTTACAT
Source organism: Hymenochirus boettgeri (assembly GCA_019447015.1). Taxonomy (NCBI): domain Eukaryota; kingdom Metazoa; phylum Chordata; class Amphibia; order Anura; family Pipidae; genus Hymenochirus; species Hymenochirus boettgeri. The sequence continues at coordinate 59,761,920 of CM033477.1, forward strand.
TGTTGTGAACAAAAAGTCCAACCTTGATTCCCAGATGCTGATAGTTGTTGATGAAAGTGCCCTGCAGGGATTACTCATATTAAAGGCCTCAGAGGTAAATATAATTCTTTGTTCTCTCTTTATAAATGTAATTATAACATGTTTATATACAATAATATATTTTTATTAAAGGATAAGTACACTGTAAAATGAAGTTAGGGTCACGTGGAAGCTGCAGCTTTAAAAATACTCTTTTTCTTGTTTCCCTAAGCCCCTCCAGAGCCTACCTTTTTCCTTTCAAAGTTGCTTAAATCTTGTATGTACTTAGGTTCATGGTTAGCTCCACCTCTGCAAGATTTCCATCTTCCTTTCATCTTCCGCTCTGTGCAATCCGTGCGCATGACATCATGGCGCACACAACGTGATGTCAGTGCGTGCACGGACGTGTGCTTTTGCGACGAGATAGACGCCACGTACGCACACGTCCATGTGGAGTGAGGTCATACGCTTCTGCGGTGGACACGCTCCCACGCACGGAGCGGACGAGACTTACCTATTAAGGATTACCAATCAGGAGGAAGATGAAAATCTCGCAGGGGTGGAGCTAACCATGCACCTACGGACATACAAGATGTCAGCAACTGGAAAGCAACTGAATGGAAAAAGGTAGGCTCTGGCGGGGCTTAGGGAAACAAGAAATATGTACAAGAATATTTTTAAAGCTGCAGCTTTCAAGTGACCATAACTTAATTTTACTGTGTACATTAAAAAATAAATGCCTGTTAGCTTACTATTGTTAATAATGATTATTAAATGTTCTGCTTAATGTAATTCTACAGAAGAAGCAAGAGTTGGATGCAGTTCTTACTCACAATATTCAGCCAGCTGTAAACCTCGGGGTACCTACAAAAGCCATTTTGGATATGACAACAGAAAGAAGCAGTGAATTTTATAAGAGATCCGTTCAGCTTAGCCTGGATAACAAACAGGTTTGTTTTTTTATGGTTGATGCAGTGTATTAAACCTTGGAAACTGAGAACTTGTCATTTTAACTTATACCGGCTAGAGATTTCTAAACTCAGGGTTTCATTAATGAAATATCAGTAAATTGTGATTTACTGTATCAAGGGAACTTAAAATCTCATCTTTGAATCTGTTAGTTCCAGGACATTATTTATGCTAAGATCCTGAAATATGCATGACCCCTTACGGCATGACCCCTTTCATTGCACCCTGTTCTATATTGCCTTCCTTACATATAAGAAGCTTTAGCAGTTGATAAGCTGAATCCTTTTTGAATTATGACTCTGGTCAGCTGTAAAGATGTTGATACACTGTGGGTTACCAGCTGATGTTTCCGCGACATTTAACTCAAACACCAGGACCTAAAACATTTAACATAAGGTGTAACCTGGACAGGGAACATAGCGGGAATGATGACTGGTAAAAAAAACACTGGAGCAGTAGACATTACATTTAATTTGCCATTTATCAGGTTAAACATACATTCAACTGTATAGTCTATGATGTTTGGTCATCTTAATGTCCTTTGTTTTTTTCAGTGAAACAATCATTAGACTGTATGGCCAACATACCATTAACTATTTTCTGGCCCTTAACGATATCAGCCCAGTCAGCGATGATACAGACATATTATTTTTTCCTGGCTGTTAAATTAGGATTTTGTCTGATACATTGTTTGGCTTGGTGATGCCAATATTTCATAGAACCTTCAAAACTCCTTTTATAAATCAATGAAGACTAATCAAATATATCCATCTAGGACCGCAATGTAATTAAGGAATACATTTCCAGGATAACGTCCTAATTTAACATCATTTTTAGCAGGTGTGAACAGTGGGTCTTTTCTATAGTATCTGGGCTGGATACACAAATCTCACATTAAAATCTTTTTTGTGTTCTTAATTGTTAAAGCAGATCTCTGAGGAAATGATTTTTTATCAAACTGCTGACCGCATTTCATTGAGTTACACAATAAATCACAACCTGGACGCATTGAAAAAAATGAATGTAGAAGACAGACTGGATATTGAGGTATAGTTGCTGTCTAGCTAATTAAATATGTTTTCTTTGCAGAGTTTATATAATATATATGTAAAGGGACAAAGGGTAGATAAAAAAAATGTCTCAGCCAATCACTAACACCACTGCTGGTCTGTCCCCATCTGCTGTCACCATGTATGGAAAAGGAGCATGGAAAAAGACAGCCAATGGAACTAGTAAATATGTTTAAGAGCATCGTACACACTTTAAACCTAGTAAGGTCTAGGTTTTGGGGGGTTATTACTTTAGGTTTCAATTTTTGTTTGAGGGATGTATATACCATTTAAGATGTTTAAAACATTGGTTACCAAGCATTGCTTTCAGTGGTTGTCATTGTTGTTAATTAATAAACAAAGCTTCCTTTCCTTTGAGATCACGTTTTTTGCTTTATATGGTTCCTTGCCAGAGAAATGCACAGACTGATTAGTATTAATTTTAGCTGCCTAAGATTATGAAATTCATTCTTCATCCAAGTAGAAAAAGTGATTGACAAGTATAAACCGAGGGTAGAAAATATGAACACTACTGCCTTCTGATTCTGTATTGTTTTGAGGCTGTACAACTGTAGTCTGCTATGCTTTCCTACCATATACCCCATTCTTATTCTCACTTGGCTGAGAGGCAGCCAATCATGGACGCGGCTGCTGGCAGTGGAGAACACCGGGGGAGGGAGGTAAAGTAAGTAGAGTTCAGGGAAGTTTCTGACAAAACTACTATAGCGGTTGGGGCTGGGGGAGGAAGCCCTACTATACCACAAAGGGGATTTGTGCTAGGGGAGGGAGAGGAAAATGAGTGTGAGAGAGGAGAGACAGGAGGCAGTGTCCTATATGGATTCTGCTAGGCTCCCAGTGGCCAGTTTTTGGGACTTTGGAGGGGCATAGCAGGACAGACATTTGGAGCATGGATGTAAGGTAAGGATTTTTATACACTACAGAGTGGGGCCAGTAGTGGGTTAAATTATAGTTTTGGGGTGGACATGCCATTTAAGGTGAGAGGAAGCAGTTCATGTGGGGGGTCTGTACAGGAGATGGTTCTTTGATGACCGCAGGGTGCGGGCGGGAACATATGGGAACACTGAAGAAGAAATATAAGGAGGTGCAGCAGAGTAAAGGGATTAGGAGAATGCACTTTTTAATGGGGAGCCAGGTTGTTGTTCAGTAGATCATGTTTATTAGAGAGCAAAACAATACATGTAGCAAAGTTTAGTATGGACTGAAGGGGAGAGAGGTGGGAAGCAGAAAGATCAGTAAGTAGTAGGTTACAATAGTCCAGGCTGGATAGGATGAGAATATGCATATGCATAGGGGTAGTCGGGAGAGAAAAGAACCTGTGGATTTTCGATATATTGAGAAGAAAAAAATTGTCAACAGAAATAGAGAAATATGGGACAGCACCAGATTTAGATAGAAAAAGGATCAGTTAAATTTTAAAAAGATTTAATTTTGAGGCAGCGTTGCGACATCTAGGAGGAGATGGCAAGAAGACAGTCGGAGACATGTGATTGGGTGTGAGGAATTTGCGCAAGGGTGGACAAGTAGATTTGTAGATCATCTGCATATAAGTGATACTTAAAGCCAAAAGAGCTAATGACATCTCCCAAGGAGATAGTGTAAAGGGAGAACTATAAGGGTCCAAGAACAGATCCCTGCCGTACCCCCACACTAAGATACAAAGTAAGTTCAGTTAGAAAGATAGGATAGAAAGCAGGGTGCCACTTTATTCTGAATGCCCAAGGAGTGAAGTATCTGCATTAGGAAAAGTGACCATTGGCCTTTGCAACCTGAATATCATTCACAACCTTCAACAGAGCCGTCTCAGTGGAATGTGCAGGACGGAATCCAGGTTGCAAAGGATCCAATAAGTTATAAGCATGAAGGTAGCTAGTGATACGGGCAAAGACTAATCGTTCTAGAAGTTTAGAGACTATCGGTAAGAGAGAGACTGGGCGGTACTTAACTAAACAAGAGGATGCTTGTGAAGGTTCTCATTCATCCAGGTCATGGTATATCTGTTGTATTCAGTTAGATCAACTGGACTTGACGTTTAGTTCTTGAAGACGTTTCGCTAGTCATCCGACTGGCTTTCTCAATTCAGAATGACTTGTACAAGAATATGTGGCAAATTATGTACCTCGGAAAATCCCAATTAGCATATCACAGCCAGGTGTTCAGGGCATGATTGCATAGTGGCTAAGAGGATATGTTTTTTCAATACCATAATGCCCTGCATGGCAATTATACTGTGTTTAGCTGGGCTTTTTTATTTTGTGCCCTTTCCCTGGGTATAAAAATGTATGTTTCCACTTCCAAGCAGATAATTGTCAGTGTAAAAAACAGTGCTGTATATTTTCAGGGTGATGCAATATGAGCTACAATTGCACTTCTGATGTAATAGAGGTATTGTGCACTGCACTAGCTGGCATTAAAAAGTCCTGCGAAAAGTTTAAAATATTACTTCATTACGCTTGTGAAGGTTCTCATTCATCCACGTCATGGTATAACTGTTGTATTCAATTAGATCAACTGGACTTGAAATGTAGTTCTTGAAGACATTTCACTAGTCATCTGTCTGGCTTTCTCAATTCAGAATGACTTGTACAAGAATCTGTGGCAATTATGTACCTCAGAAAATCCCAATTAGCATATCACAGCCAGGTGTTAATGCAATCACACCCTTAACACCTGGCTGTGATATGCTAATTGGGATTTTCCAGGGTACATAATTGCCACAGATTCTTGTACAAGTCATTCTGAATTGAGAAAGCCAGTCGGATGACTAGCGAAACGTCTTCAAGAACTAAACTTCAAGTCCAGTTGATCTAATTGAATACAACAGATATACCATGACCTGGATGAATGAGAACCTTCACAAGCATTAATTATACTAACTCCCAAAAGGTTTTCTAGTTTCCCAAGAGCATGCTGGATGAGCTAAAGGAAAAGTGATAAACTAGCAATTTTTATAAAAGTATTTATCGCCAGGCCTTATTGATGTTGTTTGTTTTATTTTTAATGCCCCAATGTGTGAATATGTGGATTGGTAGGCTTTGTAATAGATGTAGTAGATGTTGTTGAATCCAATATAAGCAGTATTTTTTTATAATGGTTTTTGAATTTTTGATTTCAGTTTTCTAATTTTCTAATGTGATATTTGATATTTTGATTTTCAAATTTTTGATCAGTTTTGACTTTCGAAATTTCCAAATATTCTGTAGGATCCATGGATTTTCAAAACCAGCAGTTTCAAAACATAGCCAGGTTTGTTTTAAAACTGAAACTCATCTTTATTAGTTACAATATCAACCTCAAATAAATCTGATACTTTTCAAACAGTTGTTACATTCACCGAGCTGTGTTAATTTAGTAAAAGTGCAGCTTCCTAATGCATGATATGACAGATTGCTATGTCCAACAGTCCCAGATTAAATGGGTTTATTCCAATATGCACTGCAACACAAGACAGAGCTTAATATCATTAATCAATCTCAGGCTAACATTTATCAAGCTCCTTGGAAACAGTTTCCCATTGCTGTGTTAAAGTGACAGGCCTACTTATCACTTAAAATCATTTTAATTATCTAATGAAATACACTGGTGTTCAACACCATCTGATTGATAAGGACTTATCTGTCATCAAAATATCTGCTTCAAAATGTGGCTTGTTTGTTTCTAAATGAAAAAGAAGGAATATGGTGTAAATGCAACGTTCAATCCTGAAATAAAATACTCATTTTTCATTGGCTTTATGCTTAAAGGACAAGTCCAGCCCTAAAATGAAAACTCACATACAGGTAAATCACCCCCCAAAACCCTAAACGGTGATAGTTTGAAATGTGAAATATATTAGTCTAACCTGAAATCCTGCACAAAGTCCTGTTTCCCCTGTTTCTGCTTCCTGGTTCTTCCAGTTAGCAACTGTCAGTTATGGATTTGACAGTTGACATCACAGCCAATGACTGAATGTTAATCCCCTATCTGCCTCTTCTGAGCATGCCCAGGCTCAGTACAAGCTCAGTACAGGTTTCTAAAATGCTTAGTTTCCATGAGGCTTCCAGAAGCATAGCAGACATACAGTAATGAATTCATAGGACAAAGTATGATACACATATACATGTATCACAAACACATATCAACATATTTTAAAGAGGCCATTCTTTCTAAAAGATGTTCTTATAGGGTGGAGTTGTCCTTTAATGGCAATAACAAATTAGTACTCACAAAATGATTAGACCTCTGGATGTATAAAGAGAATTTTTAGGACACATATATCTTTTACTTTTATTTATCTTTATTTAAACTTATCTTTTACTGGAGAATGTGTTAATGTGTTTATAAGAATATTGTGACATGAAATATTTAAAGAGGAAAGAAAACTTCCTCTAAGAACACAATATGGAAATGATGACATTGCGCCACCTTGGACATTGGCAATATTTTGTGGTTACTTTTTAATGCTTCTAAACACTTTTCACAATAGCAATATTCTACAAATTTAACACTGCAATGAGTGGCAATAACAGTTTCCAAATGCATTTTTGGGAACTTCTAACCTGGGAAAAGGTTTTTGGTAAAGGTGCTATTACATTGCTATTGCTGAAAAAGTATCCATTTTGTCTTCCCCTATTGACATTAGTAAAGAGTCCTGGTATTGAAACAAACCTGTGTTCGATTAGAAACTGCTGGTTTTGAAAATCAGCAGAGTTTTAAACATTTTCCAAACGTATCAATATATTAGAAAATAGAAAATTAGATAGGGATATTGAGTTTGAAAATCAAATCTTTCTGTTGAAAAGTCAAAAATTGCGACTGACAGTTGGGTTCCAAACAGATTTTTGGAACTGCAATAAATTCTGTGGAACTGCTGTACAAGGAAGTCACCAGTTTTCTTCATCTTCAGTGACTTAACTGCACAAAGTCTAAAGCTGGGTACACACGATGAGATATTTCGGTCCGATCGACCGATAGTTCAGTGTATCGGTCGATCGGACCGAAATTATCGCATCCGAATGTGCCCATGTCCGATCGACCGTTCGTCCAAATCGGACGAAAGGACGATCGGACAGGGTGGAAAACCTCGTCCGATCGTGTGGTCCTCTATGGACCGCACGATCGGTCGCGGTGACTATCGGACGCGGCTGCTTTTGCCGCGACCGACAGTCCTTCCTCCTGGCCGAACGGTCGGTCAGGAGGAAAAATCGCTAAGTGTGTACCAATCTTAATGGTTTCATTTTCCGATTTAACATGACTAATGCTGAATTTTTGCCAGCAAGTGTTAGACAATTTAACATAACATCACATATGTCTCCTAAGTGTTGTCAACCTATTTAGCTTAACAATGAATATTTGCCCTGCTGTGTTACCTATTTAACATTAGAGGCTGTATTTGAGGATTGATTGCTTTTTTCCATTGAAAACTTCTTATTAAACCTTGAAACCCCAGAATTCTCATTGCCATGGCTAACAGGGGGTTGGCACTGATACAAATAGCTGCCATTGGTGAATTTGGGACATATGGCTGGATTGCTTTTGAAAATTGTGAAAAAATGGAAAAAACAAAAATCTTCGAACATTCCGTCATTTTAGAAAATTTATGAACGGTGTTTGGAAAATCCAAAAAAGCAGAATTCTGGAAAATCTGCTAAGTCCACAATCTGCGGATGTCGGAAATCCACCTCAGAACTGGGTTCGGATACGTATTCCTGTTCCGGTCCATCTGTATTCACTGTATTATTTTGACCGCTGGCAAATGTCCCTGTTTTTTAAATGATATATTTTTAATTAAAATGTATAAATATACACCATAATATAGACTGATGTAATAATAAACCAGAAAGTGACATGCAATAAATACCCATGCATCTCCTCATGTAAAAATGTTGACTACTTACATACAAAACCTTCTGCTGTTCATCCTTTTATTCATTTTGTTTTTCCTTTTGTTGTACCCTCCATTTAATTTCACCAGCTCTTAATTACTGTATAAGTGAATACTCTGTATTTTACTCCAAAAAGAAAATCTCAAATGCTTCTTAATAACCTTGCACATGTGTCTCAACTACTTTAAACTTACAAGTGACTGTCCATTGACTCCAGACACTCAACTTAGTGTTCTTATTTCCAGAATCTACAGGGGCAAATGTGGAGGCCTCATTGGTTTTCACCCCATCGTCCTTCATTCCACGTTCTGCAATGGCCAATCTTACTGTCCATGCAGTGGGCCGAGCAGTGAATTTACTAGAGGTGAGCTTCTTTGTTATTTATTCTTTAACTGTGACATGTGAAATTTTTGCTACACCTGAATGGGGGCACATACAGGAGCAACTTTGCTTAGTGATTTACTGCATTACGGGAACTTGGGCAGGTAAGCAGCACTGCTTTAGACAAATATCACCCCCATATACTTTCTAAGCTATGGAAATAGACATGCATGGAGGTTTACATACAGATACATACAGGCTCCTATACTTAGAAAGTCACTTTAAAATGTCAACTTCTAACCTACCTGCTTTATATAGCATGAAATTTAACCAAAACTGATTGTACACAATGGATAGCAAAATACAACTGTACATTTTTGTCAACCAATGAAGTTGCTATTCATTGTTTACTAGTAGCTGCTATTTGGGTGCTGGGGAGCATTTAAAAGCTGTATTGTTACCATGGTAAGTTATTGAGTGGGTTTGTAGACTGTAGGTCTGTTTAACCCCCTGTTAAAAATAAAGACACAAACAGTGACTGAATCTGCCAGCTAATATATCAGTGTTAGTCTTATATGAAAACAAAAGCCCCAACTACAGTTAAACTTCTAATGTGCTATTTTATTCTATAGAAAATTTTAACTACTATCTATTGCCAATCCAGTTTGTCTGTGGAAAACATATATTCCCTGCTTATTGGCCCATGTGTATTTTTTAATCTAGTAAAAGTAAAACAAATGCAATACAAGAATATATTCCCTATTGGTTAGGTTATGAAATATGAGTAAATAATCAGAATTTTATCACTGTGCTACTGAGTTTGTGTCTATAACTATAGGGCTCTAAATCTTAGATGATCCAGATCAACTTTAATGTTTGAAAAGCAATGCTGATTGTATGTATTTTATTTGTGCCAGTTCGGTATACGTTTAGAAAATGCTGAAGACCTTCTAAAGACTATGCTGGGTCAACCCTCCTTCTCTTCAAATGAAGCTGTTGATGATAAAGATGAAGAAAACACTGGATCCCCAATGGAAACTGTGACAAATTCCAATGACAAGAGGCCGACATCTAAGAAATACCCACATGGCGAGATCACAGAGAAAAGAAAAGATCATCAAAAGATGAAAACATCTAAGCATAGCTGTCCAACTGGAAAGTACAATAAACTAAATGAGATACAACAAAAGGTAATAGACCATGACATTAATCCAACACAAACAGTCCTTACCAAAGTGTCATGTTTAAAGGATTCATTACAGAAAAAACATGGGAGGTGGGGGACTTTGCATAGCTCTGTTCTATAGATGTAATGCAATTTTTCCAATGCAGTTACATTTGCTAACATTCACTCGATATTTGCAAATGTGCACAATCGCATAAATAAATTGTTTGTTTCCATGTGCACATGTTTTAGTCATGACATCAGCCGCCATGAATCCAGTCTTAAAGTCACAGTAACTTTAACAAGGGTTTTAGCGCATAGCAAATCTTAGCAAATTGGTCTTCAATGGTCTCCAAAGAGTTCTGTAAAAATATTACGGTTGGTACACACAAGGCGACTATTTGGCCAGGGCAAATGACTGTTTTTTGTGGCAATAGTTGCCGTGGCCGACACTTTGTGTGACTGTACGGAACCGCAAGATCGCCCATGGTATACCAACAGTTCCGATCGCCTGTTCGTCCAATCCAGACAAAAGGGCAACCAAGCTCGGCTGCAGCCATCCCCACCCACGCCATGCAAGGTTTCTGGCCGACCGATACACGGCTCTATCGTTCGATTGGCCGAAAATATTGTATGGGGTGTACCCAGCCTTATGCAACATGCTGCTTTGAAATGGTGACACCTTAAGCAATTAATGATACAATGAAAAAGTAATGTAACTTTTATAAATTGTATTTTTAAATTATTCCCTAGCCATGAGTAGGGAAAAATGAATTTTTTTTTTTTGAACTTTTTTTTGAACTACATTTTGTGAACTACATACAGTACTACCTACATTCACAGTGTTTTGTGTACACACTATTTTAACTTGTAAAGTTTCTCATTCATTCTGGTCATGGTATAAATGGCATTAGCTGTCAGATCATGACTATGGAGGAACTCAAATTCAATAATTTAATTATTGAAAAAGCACAAAGAGGGAAATTGTTGGTTAAACCTATAGTCCTTGCCTCACCTTAGCCCTTTTTGTTTATATTGCAGTTCACAAAAGGAAAGAGAAGCATCAAGAAGGAGCTTAAATGTGGTCTGAGCATGAAAATCTTTGGGAATGAGCTCAGCTTTCTGGATTGTGAAGGACTAAGACACATAATGAAACAGTATTCTTTGAGTATGGCGGAGTTAGCAGTTAAACTTTTGAAGGTAGTGTCTATTTTTCACTGGGTTTCTATTGCAATACAAAACCATGTGGAATTTGTTGATAACATGTGGCAGATAACACAACACATCAGGAAGGGATTAAAGGAAAGTAGTTGGTTTATTTGGCTTCCCTTGGGTGGATCTTTCATTCTGCAGATGGTGTTTTAAAATCTTTGTTATTTATATAAAAGGCTAAAAGTTTTGTCTATCCTTCTTTGTGTTATAAATTTTTAGAATAACATTTGGATAAAAAAAGGTTAAAAAGAAAACAAGAACACATTACTTTTTTTATTCTTATGCATCTGTAAAGTTTTGTAAAACCGTGCGATCGCGGGGCCGAACCTGGACCCACAATGTGTACCGAACAGCCATTCGGCCAAGTATTGTTTAGTGTACGGTCACAAACCTTTTTCTTCAGAAAAAATATCTGGTATATCTGTATAACGTATTATAACAGGTATATCTGTATAACGTATTATAACAGGTTATATAAGTCATCCGGCCCCTGCTCAGTGGTATATTTAGGGAGGGATTACTGCTCATTGCAGTCTGCTGTTCACTTCTCCTGGAACCCATAGATTGTTACATACAGTAGATGTGTGTAGAAAGTATGTATTAGTACTGTATATGTAAAGCTGACCAATCATTGCCAATACACAAGAGGGATTTTTGCGTATATTCTCTATAAAGAACAATTGTTTGTTCGATGCGCCCATATATGGTCTGATGTTATCAGCTCTCTCTACTGTATTAAAGGGACATTTACAATATTCCACAAATTGTTGGATCAATGTCACAACTCTGACTATGAAAGACACTAATGATAATATAGTGCATATGTAAAAATGTAGTATAAAAAGTAACAATCCTAACAGTCAAAGGGATCGTTAACTGGCTCCCTATTAAAAAGTTTGAGGACCCCTGTACTATAATATCATGGAGGCAATACAAATGCAATACATCTAGTAAAGAAAACTAAACCTGTATATTTGGCCCAATAGTAACATCAGGATAGTGCAACTGGTTTTACATACAACTTCCTCTTTTATAGTCTTCTCTTTACAGCTACTACAATAATGAATTTAAGCACAAATCAAGTGCTTAAATACCTTGGAAAACTATTAGGATGTCTTGTTTACCTTATTAAATATTTTTCTTCCAACAGAGGAATAATTACAGCATTATTTACTATAGTACAATGTGTTCAAATGTGTTGTAGGGCCAGGAAGTGCAATACAGTAAAAGACTTGGTTTAGCAACAGAGGAAATTACATTCCCAACTCTTTCTGGATTCCCAGTTCAACTTTCCCTTAATGCCTCCCTGTCAACTAATATCAAGATTAAAGGAAACATGGACTTCAAGCAGCAAAATCATTTTTTCATTAATGGATACGTTAAGCCAAGGTAGGGTGAATTTATTGTTTATCGTTGTGGTTGCTTAAGTAAATAAACATTAATATATGTGCTTTGTTCTCTATTACCCTTGTATTTAAAGATTTTTCTAGCCTAAATTCTTTTTGAAAGTCTGCTCCATAGGTTGCAAATGTTAGTTATATGATGTTATAATATTTATATTGTTATTTGAGTGTGTCTGCGCGTGGCCACAAAAACTCCTGATTGTTGAGGGACAATTGCTTCTTAGCCCAATAAACTAAGAAAAAATGTCCCTTATTCTCTGTAAAATCTGTTGATAACAAAGTGACATATCAGAACAACTAATCTTTTAACATGTGTTCCTTAAAGGAGAAGGGGAATGGCTAAATTTGTTCAATCATCAACCCTTTGGGGCTGGTCATAAGTTTAGATTGACAGTCTGTCAAATGCACTAGTGATAGTGTGATAATAACCAGTCATTCTGCAAGGCACTAATGCAGGGGGGAATATATAGCAGAGTTCAAATGTTGTGAAGGATTTACACATTTTAACCATCTCTTTATGAATTTTTTTTAAACACATATTTATTATGTTAAACACAGCTAGGTACACAAATATTGTGATAAATCAAATATTAATTAGCTAAAAAACATTCTATTTGAACATAAAACAAAAAGAAAAGAGAAAATAAGAAAAAATTATATCTGTACATCTACAATTTTTCTTTCATCAGTGCTCTAATTCAACTCTCCAGCCAAATGGGGATTGTGGGAACCCTAGGAAAAATGGGTCTACGATGGGTAACGGGTTTAAGGGCAATGAGCAGTGTGGATGGCGGAATCCAGATGAAGAAAGGGCAGGAGCTGAAAGTTTTCCTTAATACACCAGATGAGTCAATGGAGATACTTGATTTCAGGTATAAAACATAGATCTGCTTGTATGTGTGTGTACATATATAAATATACATATATGTTTATTTACATAGAGCCACTCGCATCACTGTACAATATTACAATACACTTACAAAACTTACAAAATGGGGATAAAAGTAATAAAACCAACAATAAGAACATATACAAATCATAATGAGAGATCAGTGCACACAGGGTCTTAAAATTGATTGGAAAAAGTGCTTTATTATAATAAAGTGCTTACACTATACATATATAATAAACTTACTGCCTATACATTAGCCTATGTACCGTCTGATGTTCCTGTGGCTTTCTGAAATCCACCTGTAATGATAATTTTGCAAACGGCATTATAAACAGCAGACAGATTGACTGTCAAATCGAAGTAATGTTGAGCCAGTGTAGGGCTAGCATTAGACATGAAAGAAGCCTCTGCCATTGACAACTTACAATGTAGTAGAATTGGGAATGTGCAGAGAGTAGAAAGTTTTGTAGGATGTAAGTATGCTATGTAAGTAGTGCTGCTTCATTTGTAGAAATGCAGCAATTGTTTTCTATTACTTTGATCTAATTTCTGCATAAAAGAAAACACCAGTGTAATAATATTTATCAATTAAACATCATGTCACTACACTGGTTGGTCTTCTCTTAGGAGTAGTCATTTTAAGATGACTTCATTTTCAGGCCACTCTGTCAATTGATATACCAAATCTTGCCGGGTGCTGCTGGAATCCACAGTGCACACTAGTTTATTAAATGACACAAGTAATATTTTGGGGCTAGTTAGCACTTTCTTCAGACATCATAAACAAACAAGTGTAAGGCGTGACCTTAAATAATGTGGAGTAAAATCAAACAAAGTGGGACCTCTAGTGGTCAAAATCAATCAGTGAAATGATATAACACGATTATTGACACTATAACCTACCCCTGTAGTGGATTTCTATGGGAGGAACTGTAAGATTATAGCCTTATAATCTTACAGTTCCAGGAGGAGAAGCAAACCAGAAGCCACAAAGGGGTAGGTTATAATAAATAATGCACCCCCCAACCGTAAATTATAGGGATATTAGAAGTGACCTTGGAGTTCCGTGCCCTGTATAAAAGGTACTCGGCCTGCGGCCTCGTGCTTTTATATGGTCACGGAACTCCTCTGTGACTTCTAATATCCTTATAATTTACAGTAGGGGGTGCATTATCCACTATATAAAACAACACTTCAAAAATTACATTTAGATACAATCATCTGTTTTAAGAATGTTCTAATAAAGTACTTGGTTTTTACTATATGTAGGATTGAATCGTTTCAGTGTGCACGCTCCTTCTTTTTACATTGTTTCCTGACACGTTTTACCTGACCACAATATTGTGATGCAATAATCACTTTTCAGCAGTTACTGCATTGTGAGAGCAGGAAAGAATCACTGGGGTAGTGGGGGCTTTACACCCCGATAAATTCCTGCTAGTATGTAGCACAAATCCTAACTAAACAAGCATTGTATTGGGTGCTCTGCACAGGCCTCATAAAATGAGTGCAAAACCCACACTAACCCAACATAACACGTCTGTACATTTACAAAATCAGATGGGAGTTTTGTTAAAATTTAATCAAAGTTTGTATGTTACAGCTCTGAACTCTATGAAATAGGCTCTGAAGGGACGAAGAAAATGATTAAACCTGCAGATCAAAAAGAAAGAAAACCCTGTATGAATGAGGAAGGTAAGTTGAGGTGTTACTCTTAATAATTATATATATTATATAATAACTGTATAACCTAACCTAATCATTTTAACTTGCTTACATTATGATTGGTTATGAAGGGAAGGAAATGTTAGCAAAATGATCTTAATAAATGTCTGTCAAAATACTAAAGGTGGCCATACACATTGCCGATACCAGACAAACCTTGTCAGGGTTTGCAGATTATCAGCAAAGTGTGGGGCTGAAAACATCCAACAATGATACCAACGATCAACAACGATATAACAACGATCATTACCACATCTGCTGGAAGACAGTTTCTCAGTTTCACCGTTCTCACTGTAAAGAAACCTTTCCTAACCTGAAGATGAAACTTCTTTTCTTCCAATCTTAAAGGATGTCCACAAGTCAAGTTCCAAGATGTCCCTTTTGTATATGGATTTGAAAACTGCACCACATATTCCAAATGAGGCCTTACCAGTGCTTTGTAAAGTGGGAGAATAATATTTTTCTCCCTTGAATCTATTCCCCTCTTTATACAAGACAATATCTTGCTAGCTCTAGCCATTGCTGTCTGGCACTGCTTACTTCAGCTAAGTAGTGTTATTTAACACTCCTTATATTTGAAAATCTCTGCTTTATAAATATGCCTTTATGGCGTTTTATTTCTATATGAAAAAAATTGAGAAATGTGAAGTATTTTTTATTTACTTTACCACTTACAACAACTTTACCACTTACAACAAAGTAGTTATGGTATGGTATTCACATTCTAATATTTCCAATACAATTTTATCAACATTTCTATTTTTAGGACAACATTATTTTAGGCTTTTTAAGTTTCTCAGCTACTGGGTGTATAAAAGCACTTATAGCCATAGAAGAATAACTGTAGTGTGCAAGTCCCCACATATGGTTCTTTTGTTGCCTTCAGGTATGTGCTGTGGTTGCCGGACCATCTTCAAAAAACAGACCTGACCTTCAAACATCTCTACTGTCCAACCACCCTACATAAATAAACAATTTTATTTACCGGTACGATATAAGTGGAATTTAGGAGGAAGAACCAATACTGGGTTAGACAATGAGCAGTGTAATAATAGTTTCTTCCACTAATAATTAAGCTAATTAACATTTTTAACAAGATGAAATATTAAGCAAAACATTTCTTTCTGCTAATAGAAAGAAAACTAGCAACATTTAAAAAAATGTTTAAAAGGAAATATGTTAGAAATACATTTATACCAGAAGTAACTTCTTTACTTCCAATAATTAGAGCTTTCAAAGGAAGGTTGAGGGCTTCAAAGGGCAGGTCTACCCCTACACCACCTCCTCTATCTGCTCAATGAGTTTTTTGTAACTTGAAGCATGTGCAGATAAGTCAGTAGGGGAATCAAAAGTTAATCATTGGCTTTGATGTCAGCAGTAACAGCCTTGATTGACGGCATGGAGGGAGGAGTCAGCTTACTGTGCTTACAGAATGGAGGTCATATTTATTCATAAATATCTGGTTAGTAATGCAGGTAATAAAGTGCTGAAAATTTCGGGTTGGAGGTAGGTAACAGACAAGACAAATACCCATTTTTTTGTTTTAGGGTAGTGATGCCCTTTAAGCATTTGAGAGACATTTGAGACAACATTTGTGTTTGCTGCACAAAGATCTATTGCTGCACACCAGTAAATAAGTAAGGCTGCCGGCTAGCCAATCACAGACAAGGCTGCCGGTCCCGCCCCTCTCTGCTGCTTCTGGCTAGCAGAGAGCCTGGTACAAAGTGCCGGGGGAACAAAAGACTGAAAGTAACTTTCTGGGGTTTGTTTACAAAAGTAAATCAGTGATTTTATGGGTGGAGATACCCTTTATCAAGGTAGAGTTATCTTTATATAATATATATAAACTAGATTGTAAGCTTTAACTAGATTGTAAGCTCTACGGGTCAGGGGACGCCTTACCTCCTGTGGCAAAGCTCTAGCACTTCTATTTATATAATTTATGTATTTATGTACTAAACTATCTTTGCATTTGTTCCCCTTTTATGACTTTATTATATTTTATTACTGTAGAGCGCTGCGTCCCCAAGTGGCGCTTTAGAAAATAAACTATTCATATATGGTTATTCAGGACATTTGTTTGTTGTTTAAGTAATTTTCAAATATTGTTTATTGTTACTTTTTATTTGATAAAAAGCTTAGTGATACCTTATAGTCTACAGAGATTTATTTCAATCGATCTCATTCTTCACAGTGTGTAAACTCTTTGGCTGGCAGCCATGTCTGGATGTTTCTTACCCAGAATCTGAAAGTCTCTTGCCATTTCCTCTATCTGGTTCTGTAAAAGCAAATTTCATACTCAAGAAACTGGACAAGGGATTGCGCCAGTATTTACTCGAAGCTTCCTTTAACCACATTACACAGGTAGGAGCATTTTATTGTTTTTTTACCCAGGGTCCTGATTGGATAATAATAATAAATATTTAAATGATTTTCCCATGAACAATAAATATTTTTTTCATTTATTACAAATCTTAAAAAAAGCTTTTACACTTTTCTACAGAAGGATGATTGGATTCCAAACGAAGCTACCCTGCAATTTTTTATGGGGACTCCAAAATCAGAGTTTAGAAGAAATGTTGGCATTGACCTACATTATAACATACAACACAGAAAATTTAGGATTACACTTCTCCATCCAGGGAAGAAGATTCAGTTAAATGGTGGGCTTATAAGATAATAAGTATTATAAGATAATAAAGATGTATATCTTTGAAGTACAGAGAGATTGGGAGAAATCATTTGAGACATTGAATGTTGCTCAACAGTTGCTTTTTACCTTGTATATATACCTTTATATTAACAATATTAAAAAAAAATTCTCCATTATATTTCATATAGTAATTAAATCACACCAGTCTAACTAAGATAACTATAGTATGTATAAAAATGAATATATTTTCTAATTACCGGTATGACAATCTAAAAAGTATTTCTTGAATGTAAAATTATTTTTTATACATGCTGCCCTACCCTGTAATTGGATGATCAGTTCAGCTGATCATCAATTTGTTTATTTCTATTCCATCGTTCAATTCGTAGAGGGTGAACATATTCTGGTACTGTAATCAGTTTGCTTCACAACATACTTTTCAGTGATCTAGTTGTATGACCTAACTGATTTTTACTGGCAACAGTTTGTAATCTTGCATTCTTTGAGAGATACTTTCAAATATTAAATCATACAAGTACTAATCCAAGGTCTCTGCATTAAAGCTGCTACACTGATAAGGATCCAAAAAAAGCTACTTCATTAAAATGTAATTGTTTTCTAGCTCCTAATCATGTACTTGTTATACAGTTGATATGTGGCTCAATGTTAAAATATTTACATAATATATATGAGTTTTTATATGAGCCTTAACAAGCTTTCTTAACTAAACCCCCCCCCCCCCAAAAAAAAAATTAAATTAGCTAACTTATCTGAATCTCAGAGGTAGATATTTGATTCCTTCACATTGGTATAATTCATGTTTGATGTTCCACAGGGAAAATTGAATCATCTCGAAACACAAGGAATGGACACTTAGAATTAATCTTAGATGACAAGGAGATTTATTATATGAAGGTATGTATGCCTACTTTGGATACACAGAACAAAACCATTTCTACGTTAGGATGCCAAATCTTTTGCAGGTGTTGTTGACTGACAATGAGCACAATTTACTTTAATTAAACTAAATATGGCATCTGCAGGCTTTCAGGGGACTAACAGTAATATAGCTTAGCGTTCGTGCTTTGTATATTAGTGTTTATGATAAATGAAAATGGAGTTTCATTCCGACAGCAGTTTGGCAGAACCTATTGAAGTTCCAAAGATCCGGTTTGAACCTCATTGAATCTGAATTTTTAGAATTTTTGAGCGCAAATTTAAAGTTTTTGAGTTTCTAATTTCTGATTTTTCAATGAAAAGTTCCAAGTTTTGAAAATGTTAAATAGTCCATCATGTCCGTGGATTTTCGAAACTGGCGGTTCTGGAGGTTCTTCGAAACTGGGATTCATAACTACATCAGAGTTCTCTTACCGTCTACTATACATTAATTACTGGGAAGTACAAACTGGGAAGTACTGTTCCCAGACACTGCATTGTCATGAAACATTGTAAGATCCTTTGTTGGATATACCAGACAATAATATTTAAATTAACATTGGAGTGCCTAAAGTCTAACACAGCAATACAAGGTAGGAACATCTGCTATTGTTTTTGTAATTAGACAATGTACTTCCAGAAGGAAAGCAGATGTCTCTCACAGCTGAATATATATACTTGGTGCTCAGTATGACTTCTGTAATGCAAGGAAGAATCCATTAAGGGTACTCAATTCCCCTATAACGTAATCAACATAAGAGCTCAGTTTCACTGTAGCAGTAAAAATATTTATTTAGCACAAGGGGGTAATCCCATCTCAGCATTGTCAAAAACCTTGTAGCAAATTTCTGCTCATAGAGTCGTGGGCAGGAGAGAGCTATTCAATAACAAACTGATTGCCCCTCTCTGCTGACTAAAAATGACAGTTAAGTTTCTTCCCAACATCAGCCTTTTGTAAGAAATAAGGGCCCCAAAATGTCCCTGGAACTCATGCTTTCAGGAGGAGGCTAGAAGTCCAATAAGAAATACAAAATCATCTAGAGAGGCGAAATAAATAAAAGACGAGAGGTAAAGTGCTGGCAGAAAATTACGTGGTCAGGGTACAGGCAAAGTTTGAAAACAGGAGGTGCACCCAAGGGAGGCAGGGAAGAAACCAAATCTGGAAGGTATGGGATTTGGAGCTGGATACTGGAACTGGATACCAGAGCTGGATATGGAGAGTGAAGCTGTATACTGGAACAGAATATGGATAATGAAGGTGGGTACTGGAACTGGATAGGGATACTTGAGCTGGATACTGGAGCTGGATATTGATATAGAAGCTCAATACTGGAACTGAATAAGGAGTCTTGAACTGGATACTGAAGAGGAATATGGATAATATGGATATAGAAGCTGTATACTGGAACTGGATAAGGAGTCTGGAGCTGGATAATGGAAATGGCTAAAGATATAGTAGCTCAATGCTAGGAACTGGGTGCAGGTGCATGCACAGGCTCAGGACTTGGCAGAGAAAAGGAGCCAGGGGTAGGGGTGCTACAAGCAGGCACAAGTTTATTATATGCCTTTGTAACCAGCTATTTAATCACAAGTTTTAGGTATCTGCCTCCTATTTCTGCTCAATGAGCTTTTTACAAGCTTGTGCATGTGCAGAGGAGGCAGCAGGTAAAACAGCAGTCAAACATTGGCTATGATGTCACAGCCTTGATCTACTGCATGGAGAGAGGGGCCAGCTTATTTTGCCAGAATGGGGACAATAATTAATCTTAAATATCCGGTTAATAATGCAGGTAATAAAGTACAAAATTTAATCTATATAGTTGGGGTTGGTGTTTTTTGTTTTAAGGGTGGAAATTTCCTTTAATATATTATGTATATATGAGGTATAGGCCAAAATGGAGTTTTGGTGTAGATGGATGCCTGTAATGCATTATTATTAAATCCTTTTTACCTCAGAAAACAAGCCAGACAATCTTGGGGCATATTTATAAAGGTTTGTTATTGCTGCCTTTTCGCCAAATTTGGAATGTTCATCCATTCAAATTTGCCAAGGCTGAGGTGGCGAAAATGCATAAGTGGCCATTTATTTATCCTGCCAATGGATCCATGGAGGTGTCAGTACATTGTGGAGTGTTTATCAATACTAATAAGTACCCAGGGCATTGACTTTTTTCCAGCATTTACTTAATATGATCTGAGATTTCGCTTTTTTAATGTTTTTCCCCCCGCCTTTTTAAGATTTTTTTTTCTAAGTGTCCGATTTTCTTTATTTAACAATAAAGTCAAACTTTCAACTTTTCTTATAAAGTTATTAAAAAGGCGAATTTTCAGCCAAGACAAAAATTATGTAGCAGAAAGTATGAAATGTTGAAAAAGTTCAGCACATATGATGGTAAATAGGTAATACTCCCTGGTGGATTATCAAAGTATTATATAATTGGTTAATACACACTGAAAACCTATCTTTGTTATTTAAAAATAGTTATTTAAAACACATGTGGTGTTTTTTTCAGCAAAAAAATGATAAATAGTGTAAATAGTGGGAATTTTCTCTATTTTCTTAATAGGACACATTTTTTATTATTGCTTATTTTAAGCAAACTGCAGCTAATTATCAAACCAGTTCCATTAATATGGGAACATCCCATAGTGCTGTGTAAGAAATAGTCATGTTAATGGAACATTCCAGTAAGTAATGATGTTTGGCGAAAATTCTGGTAAAACTGCAACAAAGGCAGAAAAGGGGCAAAAAGGTGAAATCTCACCTATTTATAAATAGCTTTAAATAAAAAAATGACAAAAATAGCCCTGAAATTTCACCTTTTCTGGTCTGCTAATGGGCGACGCTAGAGAGCAATTTCTTTTTTTGCTGCAATACATGCTCTGTATATACTAGCTCGAGTATCAGTGTTAAAGAAACATGTTTAGTTTATTTCATGTGGTACATTTTACCCACTGCATGAAGTTAACATCAGATATCTGCTGGTGTTAAAAGTCATTGTAAAACAGCTGAAACCACAATGTTAAATACAAACAGTAACCACGTTATTTGATTTAAACACTCCCAGTTGACTAATAAATGATTCTACTATGTAGCAGACCATTAATTAAAATTATCTGCCGAGAACTTATAACTAGTTTATCCCAGATTATTTGAAAATGTATTGTAATAATTTGCAATAATATAACCATTCCCTAGGCACACACTAACAGTTCACATGCTGTTTTGTTCACATCTTTGCAGGGAATAACAGACTTGCATACAGTTGGCGGAGAACACAGATACACCGCACTGGCAGAAGTGAAACTCACCAAATATGGGAGCCCGATTATTCTTTCTGGAAATATAACAAAACAGTTTGGAAAGAAGATGGCCTTTTCATTTGCACTAAATAACTTACTTAAAGATACAGCATTTATTTCAGGTTACTCCAACCCGTAACAGTTTGAATCAAATATACTATGTCATACTCAGACCTTAATGTTAATCTATGCTATTCCATAATTCTAAACGGCATTTTATATTAGTTATTTATTTCATATTTATTTTTTTAAAACTAGATTGCTAAGATGGTTCCTATTATCCTTGTGTTTAAATTTTTCACAACCTCTAATAAGTTATTTGACAGAAAATGATTACAATGTGTTAACTATAAATATTATCTCGAATAGAAACACTCCTGGTAGTTGCTTCTTTAATTATATTAATGTTTCAGCGCTCTGGGCAGCTAAGGAACGAACCCTAGAGTGTCCACAGTGTCCAGATGCTTTTTACTACTTGGTTTCACAGATCATCTCTAGAGTATTGTAAAATTTACAATAAAGTATTTTACTTTATTATTTACTTCAATGGCTGGTCCACAGAAAATTGTATAATAATTTAGCTGGTCCATACACAAACCACTGATATTTAGCCTGATGGAGGCACCTGGTTGAATTTGGATGAACAGAGCGTAAGGATGATTGCAGATAGAGTGTAATAAATGTTGCTTATTTATAACATTATTCTAGATGAGTGTAAAAGCCCATGATACCCGATATAATATTGGCCTAGCATTTTCACTAATTTTGTGACCTGCACCATTTCCAAAACTTTTTGTAAAAAGCATTTGCACTCGATGCAATAAATGTAGACAAGTTCATTTTTTTTAACATGTCGTCTTGAAACTGGGGACCTTTCCCACTTGCTCCTAATCCACCTAGGTCCTCCATGTCCTTCTATTGTCCTGTCCTACTATTCTCCTATTTGTCTTCTGGGCAAGAAGGTTCTCTTTCAGGGCTCACAAACAAGCTTTTTATTATTTTACTTAATGTATTTTTCTCTTCTTTGTCAAACAGTTGTACTTGACAAGAAGGCTGATGATAAATTAAAGCAGTACTCATTAGAAGGGGAAGCTTATGTTCCTGGTGTGTTTGGTTCTTATGCCATTGGACTACTGCAAAAACGAGGTGATATTTGGACAAATGCCCTGCGAGTAAAATATGGACTTTTAGGTAATGTGATGTGATTTGAGCTGAAGGTACTATTAAATCTCTATAAATGTATTAGTTACATTTTCCTCACAGCAATTAAACATTTGAAAATATCTGAATATTGTAATTATTACATCTTAATGATTTATCATGGGTCATTAACCCATGGTTGAGCTTGATAACATACACTGTTGCATGTCCTATTATTCACCAATTACTATTAGCTGTAAACCTAGAATTGCTAGAATCCACATGCCTTTGCTACTTCTTTGGTTCCACTAGTAAAGATGATGTGTTATATGTTGTCTAATTACATTATCTCTAGTAGTAACATATGTAAAGTATGCATGATAGAGAGCGGGAGATTGAAGGGTCATTGCTTTTCCAAAGACAATGCAAGATGATCCACTGTCTACCATGTTTTAAACACCACGAGATTAGCTAAAAGACACCCAATAAACATCTGAATGGACAGTGTAGGTAATAGCCAGTTATGTAAATGTACAGAAAATATTAAATATTAAATAGCATTGCAAAAACCAATGTTGCCATCTATTCCCTATGGGCCTCATACTGATCTCACCATTGTGGTTGAGCATGGCTTGCCCACTGGGTTACGTGTCAAATGCCCCACCTTGCCCTTATGTGTGGACACCCATGCTTATTATTCTTCACTAATATTTAAGTAAAATTTGTGCCTAGAAATGGGTTAATAGAGCATGTTTTGAATTAAACGTAGAAGTATAATATAAATGAGACTGATTTATAATATGTTTCATTAAAAAAATCTAATTTATCATACTCATGGGATTATTTTTATTTATCTCAGAAATGTAATACATTACTAAAGAGTCAGATTGATCTTTACAAAAAGAGAACATTTTTCGAAAGTTGGTTGAGGAGCTCCTAACTTTGTCTCGTGATTTTCTTTCCCTTTAAATTCTGTTTTAAATTTGATTTCACATAGAATACATTACTTAATGTTCACGTCTCCTCACTAGACAGATCACATTTCTTGGCGTAATGTTTCTTTACAATGTTCATTTAGCGTTTATCTTGTGCTTGGCTTGTTCAGACAGATCATTAGATGTGTTTTATGGTGCAGTTCTGTAGCCAGAAGTTCAGTGAGATCAGGGCTGTCAAATCAACTCTTGACGTATAGTTTTGATTCAAGGGGGATGGTTAGCCAAAGGACACCCTTCTGAATTAAAATACAATAAAATGCAAATAGGTTCTCATTACCCTGTGGTGCTTCAGGGATCAATTCAATCATTAGCAAAACTTAAATCAACTGAAAGGTGACCCATTAAACGTTTTTTTCCCTCAGAATTTTAGACATTAACATTTAAGGAAAACTAAAGCCAATCAATAAATTATGTTCAGGTCTTCCATCATTTAGTATTGATGGAAGACCTTAGTCAGTAAAAACGATTCAGTTGTGGGTGCAGAATACTTTTCAAGCTACGTTTCTAGATAAATCATCAACAACCTTGTAACAACTCTATTCAATTACAGGTGATGCAAAGCATCTTCAACACGAATGTAACACTGGGCAGAAACTAAAGATGGACACCAGTTCTGATGATCAGTATAAGATTGACGTGGAACATGAATTTCATTGTACCCAGATTCCATTGTTTAACCACAAGGTATTAAAAACATAGGGCCAGAATTCACTGTTGCACGCAGCTCTCCAACATGGATTTGCCGGTTAACTCCTTGCATGTGGCGGTTTAATGTAACAAAATGAATGTTATTTCAATGAATCCTGTGATACTTAACCCTTCTGTTGGCTGGCCAGACATGTGAGTAAAACTTTGTTTAGCACAATCCAAACACTTTTTATGGAGGTGCATTTGATGGAATGGACCATTGGGACAGTAGGTAACATTCATTTCCATTTGTGAATGTTGCCACCATTAGACCTGTGGCAAGTTGCACAATTTGCTTTAGGATCCTGGCTGCTTAGTGATTGGGCCAAATCACATGAAGCTCGGTATGTCTGTGTCCATTTGTACATCACTGTGAAAATAAAAAGAGAAGCTCACCCTAAAATATATTTCCCCTGACAATTCTGAAGCTGGTGTACATTCCATTTTTGGAATTATTGGTTAATTGCTTATTGGTTAATTAAATTGATTATTTAAATAATTGATTACATGACGGTTTCTTGTGTTGTGTAGCGCAATGTATTTCGTGACGTGTGATGATAAATTATGTCTCTCTTCCAGGTGCATTTAATCCATGAAGAACATGTATCCCAGATCCATTCATTGATGGAGGTGAGCTATGGAAAACACTGGGATGAAATGAACAACAGGAAAAAACTGTTCATCAGTCAAACCTTTAAAAACATTTCCAGCCAATCAGCAGCCAACTACTTCATGGAGGTAAATGTTATTAAAGGATAAGTAAAAGAATGGAGAGAAAGGAAATAAAGATTTTAATCATTTTAATTCATTAGAACTTTCATAAAACCGTAGGGAGAATACTCCACCTTCAGGCAAAGTTTATTATTTGTTTCATTGACGCTTTGTCAAATATTTATCAAGGTGTTTTCATGACATCCTAATAAAGGTAAAATATTTTGTATACTGGTAGTAAAATGGAAGGGAGGAATCTTACATTTATAAATAATGTTATTCCATTCTATACTTTCATAATTGCTGCTCCTGCATGGGCCTATCTGATGCTACATTTGATTTACAATATGTTTCCCATGACAGATATTGAGAGTAGAGATGGACCAGATCGCAAATCCAAACCCACTTTCGCGGCGGATTTCCGAGATATTTTTTTAACTTTAGTTGCCCTTTAAATAGGGCTGCCTTGGAAATAGAAGGGTGGGTCAGTAGGTGTGTTTACTTATGTCTGTGTGGGTATCATTATGCTTTAAAAGTGTAAAAATAACTTTTTTATAATTTATCAAGATATAAGTTTTTACTATAGTTACCCTTTACATAGGGCTGCCATGAAAATGGAAGAATGGGTCAGTAGGTATGTTTACCTGTGTCTGTGTGGGTATCAGTTTGCATTTATTAGTGCTAATGTAACTTTTTAATAATTTTATTTTTTACTTAAGTTACTCTTTAAATAGGGCTGTTACACAATAATACAAAGGATACGTGCCTTCTTATCTCTTGCCAGAAGGCATTAATGAAATGAGACCTCTGCCTCTTAAGTGGTTTGGATGCCAAAACATTGCGCTAGTCGCTCCATTGTAGTGCGTTTGCGGCGCTGTACATGCCTAGTGACCATTGGGAGGTATCATATCCCTTGGCCAGGAAATACCGGGACATGTAGTGCTGCATCCCAAAATTTGCCATTTTAATGAAAACCTGCCTTTTCTGGACTCTATGCGGGAGATTCAATATACCAAAAATAAGAGTAAAAATGGGTTTTACACTGATTTTAGGGCACTAAAAATCAGTGTATCCAGTGAAACTTAAAACTGAGTTGGATCAGGTCTTTAAACCCACACAACTCCCGGCTTCATACCTTTACATTATCCCGCTTTGTAATACCAAATGTGATCCCATTTACGTCCGGTATTGCATTGTGGGATCGCGCAAAGGTAAATAGCAATTTTTTTAATATTGAATCTCCTCATTTACACAAGATTCAGAATATCCAGTTCTGATCTGATTTTTCAAAATATTTAGAATTTTTGATATTTGTAGAAAGCATAAATTAAGGTGGGTACACACACTAACAGTATCGACGGTATTGGCCCTTTATCATTAATGTGTGTAGCGCATTTTCAATTGCTCCCGAGGCCAACAAACATTCACCGTCTACCTCCTGATCGTTCGGAACTATCCGAAAGTTTCCCTCGCCCCTGGATCTGAATCTGAATCTGGTTCCGAAGTGGATTTCACGGATCCGCCAGAACTCAGGTCTTTGCAGACTTTTTCATATTTTTCTGAACCGTGAAACTATTTTTAAAATGTTTTTAATATTTCTGAAAATACTGCGCGGAATGCAAAAACAGGAAGCGCTTGAAGTTTCCAGTACTGGACAGTGTTTTTTTGAGGATTGTGCCCAGGTCCCTGAGCCATTTACAGTCAGTTACCATTGCTATTTACACCTTTATTTTACGTAGAAATTTTCAGATTTTCCCCCCCATTGACTTTAATGCTTCTGCTCGAGAATCCTCGAGCGGACCTGATTTTTGAAAGTTTAGCCATCTCTAATTAAGAGGTAGGGAGACAGACACATAGGTATACTGATAATTAGAATAATAAGTAAATAAAGATAAATTATTGTACAAGCACAACACATTATATAACATCCAGTATATAGGTGAATAGAGCAAGCCATAAATCATAGGAGCCTAACACATGGCCCGTAGGATGCATTTGGCTCAAGAAATCTTGAGTGGAGGTAGATGGAAGAGCCCAGGGGATGGATTAGTTTGGACATCCCTGCTATATGAACAGAAGTCACTGATTAATTCTTTCATTTTATCGCATGTAAAACACCATTGAGAACAAAATTCTGCAATTAAACTGATCTCCTTGCTCAATTCTATCTCCAGTAAATGAGTGATTTTATGTATCTCTCTTTTTTTTCTGCTTAAGTTCACACTGCAAGTGTCTGAGAAGCAGGTGAATTATCGGACCCAGCTTATTCATAGTCATTCTGCTCTGGAGAGTAATACTAACTTCAAAATGCAGTATAATGACAGAATACCTTTGGTAGCCGGTCTGCAGTGGAAAGATGCCACAAAAAATGACCTTCAGAAGTGGGAAGGTAATGTTCTGGGAAATTAAAAAAGGTATAAATGTTTAGTGGTATACAGGGCATGTTTCCATGTTTAAAAAAAAAAGGGGGGGGGGGGAAAGAAATAAAATGTAGCCATCTTTTATAAAGCTTATGTAATGGGCCTTCCCTGGTATTTACTTTAGAAGATTAAGTCTTGAAGATGTTTCGCTAGTCATCCTACTGGCTTTCTCAATTCAGAATGACAAGAATCTGTGGCAATAAGTACCCTGGAATGTCTCAATGTCTCAAGCTGCATAGAACAGCAAGGTTAATGCATTAAGAGTTTGTACTAGACACACAAGAAATATTGGTGTCTTTTTACACTGTACATTCCCATTAATGATTTTGTTTTTAATAATCTGTCTATTACTCTTTCCAGGTGCATTCACAATGGATACTCCTTGGCTATATTTTTACTCAGCTCTCAAACGCTATCAGCCACAGCGCTATGCTTACCAGACAATTATAGAGATGTCTGCAGGAAAGATCTTGACCATAAAAAATCTAGTGCTGGAAACATTCTACAAAAACAAAGGAAATGAGAAAGAAGGAAGAATTCATATTCATACACCTACTGTTACATATCTAAGAGTGAGTAACATTTAACTTTCTTTTTGAAGAACAACAATACCTATCTACACCCCCCTCCACATAATTATAATGGATTTCAGGGTTGTGGCTTAGGACACAGCTGCTTATGAAGTATCTTCACTCTCTCCCAGCATTAGAATACAAATGGGCATGCTCAAGCCAGTGGTAAGGGGATGAGAATAAAGCTGTCAAGCTATGGGCATGAGCACTAACATTAGACCATTAGTAGAAGTACTGAAAACTATAGCGTTTATCTAAATCTAAATTTAAAATAACAAATTTATTGTTCCTTGTATTAAATATCTGTTAAATATTTCTAATTCCAAAGTTTTCTTTATTTCTAGGCTTCCTCTGTGAATTTTGTCGGAGGAAACTCTTTCAGAAGCTACAATGAAATGGTCTCTTTGTGGAATCAGTTACTGAAGAATGAAATTCATCTAGAAAATTCTGAGAAAATTAAGTTGCTTAACGTTAAGTTTAAAGGTTCAAAGCAGGAATTTAATTTTACTGCAGGTTACAGAAATATAGATTCGGTATGTATGATATTTACTAACCTTTAAAGTGAAAAGCACTCAGAATAAAAAGCCAATTGATTAGTTGTATTGGTTGGTGTATAGTAAAATGTATTGGTTTTACATGCAATTTTTCTTTATTTTTCCAGAATTACTAAAAAGGTTGTTTTCGGATTCGTTTTCGGATTTACGGAACTTGGAAAAATCCGAAAAATGAACTTACTTTTGAGTGTTCAAAACATATTTTCAAGGGTTACCGAATGTACAAAGTTATTTTTGGTAACCCTCAAAAATAACCTTGAATGTTCCAATATTATTGGAAACTACTTTTGAGTTTCTGATCGTATTTTCGAGGGATAGCGAATGTTTAAGGTTATTTTTGAGGGTTACTGAAAACAACCTCGTACATTCAAAAACCCTCAAAAATATGTTCCAAAGTCCCGAATTCAGAACAATCCGCCCAGTTTCGACCAGAACGTTCAGATTTCGGAACTGAGGGGTTCCGAGTCAGATCCGTGTCGACCCGCATCCCATCTCTAACTACAATAGTAATATTAAGTAAAATGTAATTATCAGTGTTGGAAATGTTTTAATTATAATTAGATTTAATTATAGTTTATCATTTTAATTGCAGCCAAAGAAATCCAATTTCTCCATTAAGGCAGTGTGGGTGGACCAGAGGGACCCGCCTATTATCTTACAGTTGGATGGACAGGTTGAGGAACTGAAAAAGGAAAAAACGTTATATCAGAAACAAGGTCTTCTTCATTTCAGGTGTAGTGTAACCTAAATGATAGCCAAACCCTATGCTGATAAATGGCTGAAGGAGGGTAATTCACAAACATATATCTACAGGTAGTTGTGTTCTAGAAAGGGTTTGGATTTCCTTAATAAAGGGCCCCACACACTACAACCAATTATACACATAGTAAGGTCTGATAAAAGTTTTCTAGGGTTTTTGATACTGGGAAAAAAATAAGATGATTGTCGGACAATTCACCAGACTCGATTATATGATGTTGTATAATCCTGATATTGTCCAAACAGGAGGTTAATAGTTTGTACTTATCACAACACAGTACTGTATATGCTGTAATAAGCCTGATTACTACCCCTTTTCTTTATTATAATGTATTTAGTATTAATCAGTATTTATTTTCATTATTTTTCTTTACATTTAGACATCCTTTTAAACTGCCAGTACCTCAAAATGTTCTCCTTCAAGAGACATTTACAGTGGATAAGCAGAAGAGAAATTACATACTTGAAACAAAACTTGTGCTGGATAGAATGGAAGAGATAGTTCAGACTATTGTTCTTGGATACAATGCAGACAATCCATATGTAAGTAAGGCTTTGTAAAGTTAGTATAATGTTACAGTGTTTAATGTATCAACTAGAAATGTTAGTTACATTTGTACAGTGTAACAGGGCTGGATTAATATTATTTTGTTCACGCTATGAATTTGTCAACGCAGTGCGTTTGTGATTTAGTGCAATATTCAGCTGAGTTAATGCTTAGCGGTGGCCATTATTTTCAATGGCAAGGCTGTGCGTTTTTTTTTACAATGCAATACATTGCACTATGGAACAGATCTTCAATGTGAATGTTACAGTTCACTTCTATTGCACATGCGTTTTGGTGCACCAAAAAAGCAGAATAGTGTGAATGAGGCCTAAGTTTTGCGTTACTTTGCAAGACTTTTCTATGAAATAACGCAGAACTTAACTTAAGATGTAATGAATTTTCAAAAATATTTGCAAAGCCCCACGTTAAATAACTGTAAAACCCATGCTAACCTAATATTGCACCGTGGAGCATGGATTTTTCATTTTCCCAAAAATGAAAGAAATGACATCTCTCGGATACAGTTAAGCCAGAAATGTAGTTTTAATGCAATCAGTCTAACTGTGGAACTGTGCTAATAACATTGTATTAATAGTCATCCAGTCCCTGATCTCATATTATGCAAATGAACACTTGATAAGGGCCCAAAAGCTTAAACGTTGTGTTTTTTTTTTGTTTCTGCACAAATAAAGTGGGATTCCCCCATAAAAGCAACTGAAGACAGGACAGCCCTATTTTGTTCTATTAAAGGGCTAAAGAGCGATGCTCAAACTGGGACTGGCTAGTGGCCACAAATCTTTGTCTTATCTAAGCATTGTGTCCTACTGTACTGTGGCTCTACAGCCTGCATTCAGGGGCACTTCTAGGGTTTTTGCTGCCTGTTTGAGCTAGGACCGAGCGACAGGAAAGCCCTTCCATATCTAGGTGATACGTTTTGGTTGCCTGAGCCAAACTTGGCGTGCCATCATGTTCAGGCAGTTTTGTCGATAGGCGTGGCTAAAATTTTACGATTTTGAACTTTTTATCCCATAGGTATTTAAACAGTTCCTCACAGAGTCAATTAGCAATAATGTAAATTACTTGAAACAGATATTAAATCCCTTTCTCAAAACAGCTTGTGTTGCCACTACCATATTGCTCCTTTCAGGTATAACTTGTTAAGAAATACCATACTTTCTGTAGTATAAAAGATTTTAGCCAAAAGATTTGTAAGCCTGCCACCATGTCAGGTCCTAACAAACTAACTAAAGCTAACCTAACCATATAACCATTTTAACAACATCATATCTGTTATCAGGGGAAATTCTTTTTTTTCTTGACTGGTCAAGTAAACAATATTTACGGGGGAGATGTCTCACTCTGCCTCATAGTAGATGTGGCCCTGTCTGCATTGCTTTTGATGAATCTCTGAGTTTAGAAGTAGGTATTGTCAGTAGAGTTGCTGAAGATGTGCAATTGTTGCATACGGATTTAGATAGATTGTCACATTGGACTGCTAGGTGGCAGATGAGATTCAATTTTGATAAATGTAAGGTGATGCATTTTGGTCTTAAAAATCCTCTGTGTTAAGTGAATCCCTGTTGGAAAGTGATCTTAGAGGTATGGTTCATAACAAACTAAAAGGTAGCAAGCAGTGCCAGACGGCAACAACTAGAGCCAGCATGGTATTGTCTTGTATAAAGAGGGGTATGGGAGAAACTCTCAGCTATTCCATCTGGTACTAGTGCTCCTCTGCCAGCTGCTATTGGTATTATATTTTTTGTGTGTGTTATTATAGGTTGTTTATGGGATTAAAGGGATGTGTAGGACTCACACAACTGTGTTCTTTTGGCCAATAAAAGTATGGTATAATTTTTACCGAATAGAAAAAATTGTGGAATATTTATAGTGAGAGTGCCTCTTAAGTGACTTAATAGTGCTATTCGGGGGATACACTTATGGTACCATTCTGTGTATAAGCAGGGAGGACTACACTACCACCATTTTTTATATTAACAATTTACTGGAATAAGAGCTTGTTGTGATTCTGTCAAGCTACTGTTAATAACCTATAGCAATTCAAAATGTGCTGTCTCATGAGATGCAATGTTTTTATTTTGCTTGGGTTATGCAGGGTGTTTAGTTAGATTCAGAACTGTGGAAAGGTGCAAAGCAGGTTAATTTACTTGAAAAAAAATAAGAGATACCTTTGGTTTCAGTGCATACTTTATCAGTGCAAGCAAGCATTACGGGGAGATTTTAGTGTGGGTTTTGCACCTGATGCAAAACTTTTCTAATGAGATCACAAGTGCTCTGGGCAAATCTCCCATAGTGGATTTACCAGATGCTGTGCATCTCTGGGTGAACCTCAACTGCACGTAAGTATTTAACGCCAGCTATCTGCTTATGTGCAAAAATCCCATGCAGCCGCCACAAACTAAGGCTTAAAGTTGCACTAACCAATAGTAAATCGGTTAGCAGGACTTTAGGAGCAGGAGAGAGTGCTGCATGGGCGCAGAGGTCCCCCGTTAATAAGCCTGCTTGTGTTGAATTCTGGTCTACTATTTAGTGCAAAATTCAATTTCTTTTAAATGGAGGCATAAAAAACACACTACTTACCTGCCCTATGCACACAATGAATACTGCATACTGCCTTTCTCCACTGTCATTTGCATGAGCCATACAGGGAGATTTATCCAGAACCGCTATTGCTCTGGGTAGAACTCCCTTATATGATTCAATATATTTATAATGTCTTAAACGCTGGCAACAAAATTGCATACACTCCTAAGTTAAAATTGTCCAAAAAAGTGTCAATACTTTGTGTAGTCACTATTATTTTCCAGCACTGCCTTAACTCTATTGCCACTGAAATCATCTTCCACTCCTCCATGATGACATCATAGAGCTGGTTGATATTAGACCTTGCACTCCTCTACCTTCCGTTTGAGAATGCCCCACAGACTCTCAATAGGCTTTTGGTCTGGAGACATGCTTGGCCGGTCCAAGTTCCTTTACCCTCAGTAAGGCAATGGTCATATTGGAGGTGTGTTTGGGTTCTTTATCATGTTGGAATACTGTCCTGCATCCCAGTTTCTGAAGGGAGGGGATCATGTTCTGCTTGATTATGTCACAGTACATGTTGGTATTCATGGTTTTTGGAATTGTAGTTCTCCAGTACTGGCAGTACACATGAAGCCCCAAACCACCACTATGCTTGACTGTAGGTAAAACACACTTGTCTTTATACTCCTCACCTAATTGCTACCACACACTCTTGACACAATCTGAACAAAATAGGTTTATCTTTGTTTAATGCGAGCACAGGACATGTTCCAGTAATCCATGTCCATTGTATGCTTGTCTTCAGCAAACTGTTTGCAGGCTTTCTTTGTGCATCATCTTTAGAAGGGACTTCGTTCTTGGACAACAGACATGCAAACCAATTTGATGCAGTGTGTGGTGTAGGGTCTGAGCACTGACTGGTTGACCTCCCACCCCTTTAATCTCTGCAGCAATGGTTACAGCACTCACACATCTATTTGCAAAATACAACCTCTGGATATGAAGATGAGCACATGCACATAACTTTTTTGGTCTTCCATGGTGAAGCCTGTTGTGAGTGGAAACTGTCCTGTTAAACCACTGTATGGTCTTGGCCATCATGATGAAGCTTATTTTTAGGGTGTTGGCAATCTTCTTCTAGCCTAGACCATCTTTATAGAGCAACAATTATACCAGTATGAGAGAGTGTGAGATAGCCCCAAATTTAACACACCTGCTCCCAATTCACACCTGAGACCTTGTAACACTAATGAGCCACATGACACCCTGTAGGGAAAGTGGCTAATTGAGCATAATTTGGACATTTTTCACTTAGGGTGTACTCACTTTTTTGCCAGCAGTTTATACATTAATGGCTGTGTGTTCTGTGGACAGTAAATTTACACTGTTATACAAGCTGCACACCGACTACTTTACAGTGTATCTTCGGTATTGACCCATTAAAAGACATAATAAAATATTTAAAAAAAATATGAGGATGTATTCACTTCACATTATATGTATTAAATCAATTGCACCAGCTTTGCGGATGTCTTTTGCGATAACCACACAGCTGGCACAAGCAAGTGGTTAAAGCCGTGCTAAATGATATTAAATTGGTTAGAGCAACTTTAACTCTAAAAAAATAGAGCTGCAGCTCTTGTAAATCAGCCTATAGTGTTAGGATTCCAATGTGTTTATTGTTATTGTTTTCATTTCTACATGAAAAATGACTGCAACAAAATCTATTTCTATGCAAGAAAAAAATGATTAACATTTTCGTTTCTCTTAGATCTGTGCAGATCTTCGACATCCCTACAAGCATCAGGTTTTTCCAAGCTCCTTTGAAATTTGTGCCTCATGTAAAAGACACACAGTTGTAAGTGAATATTGCAACAGGATTGTGTAATAATAATGATTAAAATATTTATCAATGATTATATTTTAATTGCTCAATATAACACATCTCTGTATATTCAATAGATCATCAGCCCACTGAACCAATGCTAATTGGAAAATAATACAGGAATTCATTGCTTTTATTGTGTGAGAAATATTTAAACAGAAATGTTTTTTTTGTGTGTTTTCTTTACTCTCCATTGAGTAACCAAGTATTAATGTCTTGCAGGTTAAATCAGAAATAGAAGCAAATGTTAAGGCAAACAAGAAAACCGTATTTGGCCTTTCAGGCACATATCTAAATAAATCTAGTAAAAGAGAATTATGGCAGGTTTTACGGATGGACATGACTCACTCTTTCCAGGTATTGAACATTTCTATTGATTTTTATGTCAGAGTTAAACTAGCCATATGTCATACTCAGATGGTATTGGATCCAGTGCTTTTCAAATTTAGTGCATTCATACACACAATACAGAATCCACCATGAAATATTATATTGTATAGTTCTACTTAAATGTATTGCTACAATCAATAAAAATATACTGACATTCCACCAAGCAACTGTCTAAGTAGATCCAATCAGCACAGTTACAGAGCTGCTTAAAGAAAATGATTGGTGGCCAAGGCTTCTTTTTTCAGATATGGAATGTGCCAAATATTGTGTATGTGTGTATGTATGTATGCATTTACTTTATTGGCACTGGACATATCCCACAGTGCTCTACAATGAATTTAACTATTTACACCAAGCCTTGCACCTAAAATCTTATAATCTAAGCACCGTGTCTTAAAGTGCCCATGCACTACTTAGATATTAGATAGATTAGACATTTGTTATAGATTGCCTAGTCAGTTCTTTTATGCAATCAACTTGCGATCACAAAACGAATAGGCCAGATATGAACGCCTCAAGGTAAGAAATGCTGCTTGGGAAATTTGGTACTGGATACTCACAAGCAGATTTTTCAGGCCAACCGACCAATATTTCTGTGTATTGGATGTTCGGCTCGAAAAACCTAAGGTGGTGGCGACCAGTGTCAGTCGGATGGACATTTTACCGCGAGTCATGACTACTGCGATTTGTCCTGGCCAACTTCTCGCTGGTGGCGAACGGTCGGTTGGGATGTGTACCCAGCCTTAAGCTGGGTACACATGATTAGATATTTCTGTCCGATCGACTGATAGTTCAGTGTATCGGTCGATCGGACCGAATTATCGCATCCGAATGTAGCTATGTCCGACCAATCGTTCGTCCGAATCTGACGAAAGGATGATCGGACACGGTGGAAAACCTCGTCCGATTGTGCGGTCCTCTATGTACCGCACGATCGGTCGCGGTAACTGTCGGACGCGGCTGCTTTTGCCGCGACCGACAGTCCTTCCTCCTGGCCGACCGGTCGAAAGTATCGAACGGTCGGTCAGGAGGAAAAATCGCTAGGTGTGTACCTAGCTTTACACACAAACCAATCACTATGTGAATCTATTTTGTATTGTTATGTTATGTCTGTCTATCTATTATCTTTATAGTATATATGTATTTTTAAGATGGTATCAATGATTCAATTGTACTTGTAAAATGCCAGATTTCTTTCTTATCTTTATTCATCATGTGACATCTAACCAAGACTTCTGTTTGAATAGTGAATTCTATTCATTCTAATGCATTGCAATAGAACATTAAAATGTGTGTAGCTACAGACGTATAACAATGTATCTATTTACACATGTATTTGGTATTTCCAAACAGCTAAAGATCCCACGTGCCTTAGTGATTGAAGGGGAAGTTTTTTCCAGAAGTAACAAGCATGAGGAAATTGATCATGGATTATGGGGGAAAGTAATTATCAACAGAAATAATACTCTGCAGGTAAAAGGCTTTTCAAATCCAATCAAGATTTAAAGACTTCATAACAATGCCAGGCAAAATGCACTATAGAGCCATCTATTCTACATCTATTGATGTCATAACAGGGAAAGCAAGTGCCAAACGTAGAAGTATAAAAAACACGTTAACCCTATGGTGACAATTTTCAATTCTGAACTTTATTCACGCACTGTAGGATATTATTGTGGGTTTAATGTTTGTGCACCTGTAACCTACATTTTTTGTTATCCTTTAACACAATATTGTATCTTTTCTGTTCCAGTTGCATGTTAATCTAAATCGAACACTGAATCAACTAGGATTTACTTCCCAGCTTACACATCCATTTCAGCTGAGAATTCCACAGAATGTCCAGGTATGGTTTTGTTCACCTTGACATTTAAAACAATAAGGCAATCAAGGTGATTCAGTCTCTGTCTCCCTCCCCTTCCTCCACTGTAGCACAGGAGGATGCAGAGTCACTCAGAGAAGAGCTGTTCTCTTTGTCCCTGGAACATATGCATTCAATCAGGGGATGAAATAGCCCCAAGGGGTTTGTTTATGTTTTGCTGCATAACTTGGCAGCTGAAAGAATTCTCAGAGATAATACAGAAATAGAAAAACATTAAAGAATTTTGTTAGGAAGAACACAAGACAAAAACAATAAAATGGCAAAGATGAACAAGATTACTGAATGAATAAATAAACACTGTTCACTTGGCATAAAACATCACAACTAGACTTCAATAAATTATTATCCAACAGGGCAGCACAGTGGCTCAGTGGTTAGCATTGATGTCTTGTTGCATTGAATTGGTTGTGTTTCCTCGGGGACTCCTGATTTACCCACAATCATAGAGAGACTGAAAGGTTGTATGTGTCAAATAAAAAGTGCTTAGATCGTACATACATTAGTTCTTTTACCGATCTGCAATATTCAATCAATATTCCTGGAACCGCCTTTCCCGTTATTCTTTTGGGACCGACATAAGTTCACAAAACGTCTTTAGGCGAAACCTATATCTTGAGAACACAATATTGATAGACCACATTTAGCTTAAAAAAACTGGATTGCATTATTATATGTGCAGTTCATAATAATAATGATAACTTCCTTATCACTTCCACTTACTATCACATTGAGTCATTTTTACGGGAGTGTATTCTGCAAAGCAGTAGTGTAACCTCAATCTTTACCTTAAATTAACCTGCAACATTTCCACACACTTGTTTAAAGGGTATCTCCACTCATAATTTCAAGGTTTAGGCATCTAAGTTCTATTGAAGAACGGGAGGTAAGGACTGTGCCTTACCTTCCGTTCTTCAATAGAACAGCAGGAGACTGGTGAACATTAGGAAACTTACCCGCTCGCTCGCTCCCCCCGGCTCTTAGTCTGTCAGACTACGCGCCGGGGAGCGAGCGAGCAGGTAAGTTTTCTTAACTTCTCACCAGTCTCCTGCTTGTTCTATTGAAGAACGGAAGGTAAGGCACAGCTCCTTTACCTCCGTTCTTCAATAGAACTAGATGCCTAAACCTTGAAATTATGAGTGGAGATACCCTTTAACTATTTGCTATTTCCTCATTTTGCTCAATAAGCATATATTCTTTATCTTTAAAGGGACACTAAAAAAAAATAATTTTCCTCATTTTAATCTATAATAAATACTTGTAAGTAGCACTTATTCTGAGGTGTGTGTTGCTGCATGCCTTCAATACAGCACATGTTTTGCTGTTCGCGTATCTCTCCTCCCACTTTTAAACCACTCCCCACTCTATCCCCCCTCAAACCAATTGTCAAAACAGCACACCAGCATTCCAACTGTCAAAACTCTGTCACATTCCATCTACAGCAAAACTGAACAGAAGAAGAGTTAATGAAAGGAAGGCACATGATTGACAGCTTAAATGTAAGATGATCTAGTGCATAACTAAATAAATAGGGAACAGTTAATAAAAAAAAAGTTACAGTGGTGGGTGGGACGAATTATAGTTTCCAGTAACGGTCATTAAAACTAACTTTTTTTTTTAGCATAGCTGCCCTTTAATCAACCTTACATCTAATAAACCATCCAGATATGATGTATGCATACAATTCCCTGCAACAGATTTAATTCCATTCTGTGACTGTGGGTGAATCCCAAAAGAATCTACCTACTCATATCGCAATTTTATATCAACAATTAGCTGGTGTTACTAACTTTAGCACAAACAAATTTAAATTGCTTGTGCCAGTTTTGCAGGTGTCTTTTGCGATACCTGCACAGCTGACGTAACAAAGGGATTAAAGTCGTGGTAAATGATATTAACTTTAACTTTAAGAATTAGCAGGGACGATCAGGGTAAATGAGCCTGTATATCTTTGTACTGATATTATTTTAATTTGCTTAATTGTCTATCGGTTTGTGTTACATTTTCCCTAGGGCTTTTGTCACAGTTAAAAGATATTCTGCAAAAATATAAATGGAACATTCTCCCTACACTGGGGTAAAGAGGCTGTGGAAATTCGATGTAGATCTGAGCAATAACAGCCGGACAAACATGGGAATGTTAGGTCTCAGTGCATCTTTGTACCAAAACGTTGTAGCTGATCCTTTGTCTGCTCGCTTAAGAAATAACTGGCAAGACTTTTCCTTCAAGGTATAGTAAAATATCCTTATTGGTTATTTTCTGCCCTTGTGTATCACAGTATCCAAATTAATATTAAAAAATATTGAAAATTGCAGCATTAAAGTTAAGATGAGGCTATAGAAGTTCATAGTGAGGTTTCCTGTTAGATGCTAAACTAATTTAGTCATTTCAGCCAGATGTGTTGTTGTTTTTTTTTTTTAAATATTGGTTTTAGCTTTAAAATATTCACAATAGTAAGAAATATCCCCATAAGAGTACGGTATGTTTGATCCTGTGGGCATACGAGAGTCATTATAAATAGGACTCTGCATTGCAAATACTAAACCCATACACTGCTAGGTAAGGGTTCAAAATGTTAATGTGTATTTCTTTCTCAATGTCTCCATGGCCTCCTGCTTTAGATTTGTATAAACAACAACTATATCCCTCTTTGCTTGTTTCATTGCAGGTTTTCTTTATTGTCTGAAGTTCATTTTAAACCAGTCTATGTGGGTTGATCTCTGGGTTCTAAGGAGCAAAACGTTTGGTTTGGGGTTATCATTTACTGGAAACATTAGACACAACGTGAATGACTTGGTGATTAACCACAACAACTGCTCATGGTGGATCAATTAAGCAAAAGAAAATATTAATGAGGGTGGGTTTAAAGATATCTATACTCTAAAAATTAACTGTTTAAAAATGGAAAGTATCTGCAGCAGGGAGTTGGATTATATTCCTACCTAACAATATCATTTCATTGAGGAGCTCACAGCATGTACATTTTTTATTTGCCAAGTTAGACCTGGACTATTCCTGTATTAAAGATAGTGCTAAAGCCAGGAGGAAGACTGGCAGAATCAGTTTTCATTGGCTGGTGCTCCTCACAGAAACAATATTGGGAGGTAGGAATTACCAATCCTATTTCCTGTCCCAAGTACTTTTCAGTTTAACTGTTTTTTAAATAAAATTTATACCACGATATTTTTTCTTTAAGGCTATGATTTGTAAAGCACAACAAAACAAAATGGTGAAAACAGGATTGTTATTTTGAGGCTCAATCTGTTCTCTATCTACTTTGTGGTCAAATTGGTATAAATGTATTTGTAAAATATTCCATTTTTCATTAGAATGGACTAAACCGATAAATATGGTGGCAGCATTTGGTCTTACTGAATAATACATTTGAACGTTAATAATCACAAAGCCACAAATCAGAGAATGGCCCACTACATTTTCAAATAAATACAAATGCTATAAAATGTTTTCACTCAACATTTCATAGGATTAGGATTTATAGGACTATATTTTTGTAAGAACATGGATGAATCCTGATGGATTTTTCCTTGTATCTGCCTGTATATGTTTATGGAAAGGCTCATTCTGATAACATTGGGCTCTCTCTCGCAGAAAGTGCTCCTAGTGTGTAGGGTCAATTGGACAGATGATTTGTGTACCACAACTGATCCCCGAGGACACCTGTCCATGAATGTATATTGTGTAATTGCCAGCTAAAAATCTATTTTTGATTGGAACAGGCATCTGAATGAATTAGCTCAATTACAGCATTAAAATAAAGACAAACTGAAAGGGTAAAAAAATTACACTGCATGCAATGGTTTGTGTGCAAGTTTCCTGAAATCATTCATCTATTCTTTAAGTGCATTGCAAACTTGTGCTACCAGCAACAATAGGAAGTGATATTTGATAATATCACAAGATCCCTAATTGGGTGTCTAAAAATTATGTTTTCAAATCTTCTTTATAGGCTACTTCACTTTTCTAAAGAATCGGGACTGTACAGAATTTACCTTCGAAACAGGAATGTTTTCAGCAATCCACAGTGCACAACATGACTTTCATCTTCGTTCAGAATGGAACTCGAGCCTTTCCTGCAGAAACAAGCTCAGGGCTCATATCCAGTTAGAGGAACTGAACAAAAATGTGGAAGTCTGCATTCAGCAGATGAAAATTGTTCTGCGTGGATCTTTCCAATGACAATAACCAAAGACAAAAGTGGGGTTAAAGCAAAACTATCACAACATTGTCTTATTACAGAATGCAGGTATGCCAGCTCTCATACATGTTTATCAGAAAGTGCATTACTAAAAAAAATCATAATGGAAAGGTACATGGGAGGATGTTACACTTGTTTGCATAAGAAGGTTCTTTTACAGCGTGTCAGTATTTGAGGTTGCCAAGCCGTGAATTTCGTAGAAACTAAGTTAAGCGTAGCCATGCATTCTGGGATGTATTGATGCAGAAAATGAGTTTGATTTGTGTTTAAACTGTGTAGGGTTAAGAAGACCAGGCACATTTTCCTGGTATTGTCTATTACATGTTACAATAAACTTGTGAGCAGTGATAAACAATATTGTCAATGTCTTTTTCCAGCCAAATACAACATAATATTTATATTATTGTAAAGTATTTGTACTGTTTTGTGCAGGAATTCCAAAGGAAAGTGCTGCTGAAGTTATAGTTAAAAATACGTAACAACCGGACCTTTGGAATTACACTGGATAATGGAAAAGGCGAAATTGATGTTTCTTTAGGGTTAGAGAGAACCTCAACACAATCCCAGCTAACCACTAGACTAAAGCACCACATGCTGATCTGAAATACCATGAGTGCCTTATTATATAATGGGATTGTTACTTTCAGTAAAATCTTTATTATTCTTCCTCAATGTTTATATTTTTTAATGTGCGCACAATTGAAATAATTTTCAGATTTATCCATGGTCTTGGATATTTTAGCTT
Organism: Hymenochirus boettgeri; assembly: GCA_019447015.1. NCBI lineage: Eukaryota > Metazoa > Chordata > Amphibia > Anura > Pipidae > Hymenochirus > Hymenochirus boettgeri. The sequence continues at coordinate 59,803,492 of CM033477.1, forward strand.
CTGTTATTATGCAAATACAGGGAAGTGAAAGTTATAACCAATGCCATTTGTAGCAAGTATACAGATTACAACCACATTGGTAAAATGGTTGGCAAATTAGTATGGGTAAATGTGTTGGCGGCTGGTGCAAAGACACTAGTCAAAAGCAGCAGGTACTCTTGGCAAGTGCAGTGGTAAATTCTTATTCCTAATAGTGGAGCTGTGTGTGGGTACAGCTCAGATTATCTGGCACTGTTGTGGGCACCCCAGGTAAACAGGCCTGGTCATTATTGCGACGTGTCAACCCTAGTACCTACCCCCAGTTCCTCCTCCGCTGACTGCTCTGGTTTGGTCCCGACTGCTTCTAGGCTTAACCATACTAAAGCACGCATATCGCCCAAGTTAACTGCATCTGGCAGGTACACAAAGTTTACCTGGTTTGTGACTTCAGGACTTACCATAGTGAGTTTGAATGGATTCAGGTTAGGTTCAGTGCAGGTTGCTGTAGGTGCTGTCAGATCAGTAGCGGTGTTGTTACGCTTGCAGGTCTGGTTAATCTCAGGTGCAGTTTGGATTGCAGTCTGACTACGTGCAGGTTGGGTGTGGGTAACTATTTTGCAGGCCCAGTTCGGGTTACGGTCTGTTTAATTTCGGGTGCTAATAATGGTTTACAGATACGGTCATGTGCTGGTCTGAAAAATTAGACCCATGCGGACTGTAATCTGACCTTTCTGCTGCCATCTGTTATAGAATCAAGTGATTACCCACTGATAAATGACTGGCCCAACAAGGTTTTGATTGGGGAAAAACAGGCAATGCCGGGTTTACTTCTTAGTTTACTTCTTAGTTTACCCCACATACAGGGAGATTCAATAAAAGTTCTTATCTTTAAAATGGTGCTAATTTTGCCCCAACCAATCAGATATTATTTAACATTTGTAAGCTAATATGCTTTTGAAGGTTCTTATTCATCCAGGTCATGGTATATCTGCTTTATTCAATTAGGACTTGAAGTTTAGTTCTTGAAGACATTTCGCTAGTCATCCGACTGGCTTTCTCAATTCAGAATGACTTGTACAAGAATCTGTGGCATTTAGGTACCCTGGAAAGTCCCAATTAGCATATCACAGCGAGGTGTTAAGGGCGTGATTGCAAAGAGGTGTCAAGGAGCCATTTATGTGAAAATAAGAAACCAAGCCTAATTAGAGGTGGGGGGTTCGACACCAACAGTCTGCCATGTACAATGCTGTTTTGACACCTTACTCTGGGCGTTCCTATAACACCTCTTAGCCACTATCCAATCACGCCCTTAACACTTGGCTGGATATGCTAATTGAGATTTTCCAGGTTACATAATTGTCACAGATTCTTATACAAGTCATTTTGAATTGAGAAAGCCAGTCGGATGTCTACGAAACGTCTTCAAGAACTAAACTTCAAGTCCAGTTGATCTAATTGACTACAACAGAAATTTGTATGCTAACATCTGATTGGTTGGGGCAAAATTAGCAGCATTTTAAACGATAAGAACTTTTATTGAATAACCCTGATAGTTTAACAAGCAAACTCCAGAAACCTTTGCTAACTTACTGTTCTACTAGTTTAAAACAGACTTTTCTCGTCACTTGTGCTGAATATATACTGTCTATATAATGGTTGGTAAAAGACTGTATTCCCCATCTGCCCATTAATACAGATTTTACATTCTTAGCATTAGCATAGATCCGACATCTTGAATTGCCAACGAGGCTTGGGAGATGTCACACATTTTCTTTGACAGTGCAAAATCTCTTCAACTCTCAAGCTTGGTAACCAGAAGCTTCGCACATCGGTCATCTTTTGTAGCTGAGGGAAGGGCTTATATGCTGTAGATGGACAGATGACATCATTTCAAGACCCTCTGCACTGCTGGGGCTCTATATCTTCTAAAATCTGAAATTCAGACAATAATAGCAGAAATCTGGACAAGATCATTGCCTATTCCTCTGCAATTTGCAGTTAGGTTGCCATGTGTGCACAAAAATAGTAAAACCTAATTTTATGTCATATTCTTTCTTCCTGTGATTTTTTTTTTTTCATTTTAGAATTCAAACAAGGATTTGTAACAGAATAAGCATTCACGCAGAGAATGAACACATCAAAGCTGAACTAATAAGAAAACTTCTGGAAGTGCTTCTACCATTATCCTCTCTCTCTCTCAAAATGACCTCAGTGCAATTAATAACATACTCCATCAAACATGAAGGTTGGCATCAATCCAGGCTAATCGTGCATATATTCTGAATTGTTTTAACACCATTTGTCATTCCTGGCTGTGTATGCTAGATGGTAGGCACAAAGGTCATGTTCATTAAACATATTAGCACATCCGTTACTCGTCGCATATGGTAGTTGTATAGCAGAAAAAGTTTTCACCCATAATATTCATTTGTACAAGCAGTAAGAAATGACCATGTCCTTTACAAAGATGGAACAAGTCGGGGTCAGTAAGTTAGCTTAAGGTACATTCACACTATATCCTATCAAACACAAATGCACAGAAACAAACTACTGTCATTTTCTTAATTGTTATTTTTTTCCTGTGCGTTTTCCATTAATATATAATAGAAATACATTACTATCTTGATAAAATAGGTCCAGTTCATTCTATAAATACATTGTATCAGAGTCATTAGTTAATGACTATGACTAATATTATATTGCAATCGTATGGGGATAAATGTCCTTGTGTTTTTCAAAAAATATCAGTGAGAAAAAGTTCAGTAATAAAAAATTCTTGTACAACACAGGTTGTTTTCCCCCCCACATAATGCATAGTTAGTTGCCAGCTATCGCCCCACAATATGGCATGTCCTATAGCTGACTCCTATGTCAACAAATGGTTTTGTCCAAACCACTTGATTATACGGTCCCACCCTCTGCAAGCAGCAACATTTAATAAAGTAAACATTATACCTCCATGCACCCTCAGATTTAGTGCATTTGATGTAGGAAAATCAACGTCCATTCTGATCAGAGGGTTGCTGTCAATACCATTGACTTCTATTACAAAGGATTGCTGCACCCTAAACAGAATTTTCAACCCTGCTTCATGGGCGATGTGCCCCTGATTAATAATACATTATCATCTATTGGGTAGATTGTACCAAGATTGACACCAATAGATAAACATAACATGGAAAATTACTTTTCCATTTAAAGCAACCTGCCATAGAATAGGTAGTTGCAGCATTGATTGCCACAAAATATGGACAGACGAGAAATGTGATTAGTTTACACTATCTTTTGCTTATGAAGGTTCTCATTCATCCAGGTCATGGTATATCTGTTGTATTCAATTAGATCAACTGGACTTGAAGTTTAGTTCTGAAGACGTTTCGCTAGTCATCCGACTGGCTTTCTTAATTCAGAATGACTGTACAAGAATCTGTGGCAATTATGTACCCTGAAAAATGCCAATTAGCATATCACAGCCAGGTATTAAGGGCGTGATTAGATAGTGGGTAAGAGGTGTTTATAGGAACGCCCAGAGTAAGGTGTCAAAACAGCATTGTACATGGCAGACAGATGGTGTCGAACCCCCCCACCTCTATTGGTGTTAAGGAGGCCATTTATGTGAAAATAAAGAAATCAAGCCTAAATAGAGGTGGGGGGGTTCGACACCATCTGTCTGCCATGTACAACGCATGGCAAAAATCTACCTGAGGCCAGGTAGCAGGCAGAGCCCTGCTAGCCTCCTGGTGGGCAGTTTTTTGGGACTTTGGGACTTTGGGGGGGACTACAGGAACCCTATGGAGCTGGGATTTGAGGTAAGGATTACACTACACTACATGATGGGGCCGTAGTTGGGGGATTATAGTTTTGGGGTGGACATGCCCTTTAACTTTTTGAAATTAATTAAGACCCTGTAGTAAATTGCCATTGATGTTCAATGAATATGTGTTTCTGTTGGCTCCTCCCTTCTTTTAATGGTTACAAGATTTTAATCTATTGAATTGTTTTCAATTTAAAAAGAAAAAATCATAGTGTATACTGTTCTGGTATTACAGGTATCTTCAATGGAATTCACATCAAGTCTTATTTATGGGCAATGCCACGGAGATATTTCAAAGAAAGCTTCACAGGTACAATTCTTTATTCATATATAAAATAATTACATATACACCAATATCCTTATCTCAGTGTCAACATGAAAATGGTATCATGTAAAACCACAATGAGAACTCTTTACAGCCATTCACTGTGTGTTCTATACAGTCATATCCTGTGTGTTCTGCTTGTGGTTTTCATTTGATGATTTTTATTAGCAACAATAAATAACTATTGCAACCAAAGAGGAGGAATACACAATGGATTAAAAGTTATGGTCTGTAATGGAAATATATTTTAATCTGTTTACTGCTTTTATTACCATAGTTTACCTACAAAATAAATCTCACTATAGCTTGTGATCCATTGGCCATTTTCATTTGTTTGGTGGTGGGGTGGGGGCAAACCTGTACTCTACTCAGATAAGATGTGTTTTGTAGGTTTTCTGCCCCCTGAAAGCTACGTTTAATGGATCGCTTTGTCAAATGGTTACAAACCAACTTGTTTGGAATTGCTTCCTCTGGTGATGAATTTGGCCGTATAACAATTAACACAGAAAGTGGTTTGCAAAACACAATGGAAATTGGTTTTAACACTCATTGCAACAGATCTATGCACTAGGGATCTCCAAAGAAACAAAATAAGATTTCAAACAATGAGGCATGGCAGGAATGGCACATTTCTAGATATCACCATTGGAAAGTGCCTGATCAAAGCCATGTCTGAGGCCAGAACTGAAAATATGAGAGTGACGCTTCCTTTTTAAACTGGACTACTGCGTTTCTTATTCCTGCAGCCTTCTTGAGGTAACCATATCTGAGAACTTACAGTTATTTCTGTCATTTAAGTGTATATTCTTAAACTCAATCTTTCCTTTTCAATTCTTTTCCCTTTCTTTAGAAACTTAATTTACCAAGAATTATTTATGAATGGATCCCTGCAGAGAGATTCGTGTGGGTTTGGATTAGCTACAAAAATTGGCTATGATGGAAAAGATGCCAATCTGCGTCTGAAAACATTGTGTAATCAATTTGCTTTGCATGGGTCCTTAATCACTCCATTCCTCATCTGCAGAACTTCGGGTACCGATTGTAAATCAGATTTCACTGTCTACATCAATGTCACCTTCACTTGGTGGTCATCTTCTATTGCAGTCTGGGGAATGCAGAATCAATACTAAGGGGGAAATCATGTCGGACACAAAACAGAATGGGTATTTCTTGCTGAAACAGATTGCAAGCTGTTAAAGGTAATGTGTGGCTTAAAGGAAACTGCTTTTTCCCAGAGCAAAAGCTGTTTTGTTGTTTACTGCATTGCAGGAGCATGGAAAGAAACTGCAAAATGGAACTTTGTAATATTACCGTATATCTCGAGTATAACCGACCCGACAGTATAAACCGAGGTATCCAATTTAAGCTAAAATCCTAATAAAAGTTGTTGACTCGAGTATAAACCGAGGGTAGAAACTTGGCATTCAAGATGTTTGAACTACAACTCCCAGCTAATAAAGCATGCTGGGAGTTGTAGTTCCAAACATCTTGAATGCCACCCTCACTTGGCATTCAAGATGTTTTGGGAACTACAACTCCCAGCATGCTTTATTAGCTGGGAGTTGTAGTTTCCAAACATCTTGAATGCCAAGTGAGGGTGGCATTCAAGATGTTTGGGAACTACAACTCCCAGCATGCTTTATTACTGGGAGTTTTTAGTTTCCAAACATCTTGAATGCCACCCTCACTTGGCATTCAGATGTTTGGAAACTACAACTCCCAGCTAATAAAGCATGCTGGGAGTTGTTTTCCCAAACATCTTGAATGCCCCCCTCACCCTCCCCACCCAGTTCAGTTTTGTACCTGTCTCTTCTCCCTGTGGTCTCTTCTCCCTGTGGGCTCGGTCTCTTCTCCCTGGGGGCTCTCCTCCATCCTTCCTGGCAGGTACGGTGCGGTACCTGAGCATTCCGGCAGCCGCGCGATCTTTCTGTGCACTGTGACTGGCGCGCCGGCTGACGTCACTGCCCGCGCCGGCTTGGGCGGCCGGCAGTGACGTCAGGCCGGTGCGCCAGTACAAACGAAGATCGTGCGGCTGCCGGTGCTCAGGTAAGCTAGTGACTCGAGTATAAACCGAGTCCGAGTTTTCAGGCTGATTTTTCAGCCTGAAAAACTCGGTTTATACTCGAGTATATACGGTACACTGTTTCTAAATAGTTCTAGTGCCTGATAGTTTGTAAATATATCATGTGTTTATCCAGTTTTGGTGGATGTCATCACTAAGTGAGAGAACTGTGGCTGGTAAGTTGAATGGAAGGGCATGTCCACTCCCAAACCTACCAACATGTAGTAAAGCCCCCCAAACCCTAGACCCATGTGCCCTAGAACTCAGATCAGCACCTACAGTAACCCTAGATATTCAACCTGCTCATTGGTGAAATGAGCACTGCGCTAAAAAATAGAATGGAAAATAAGAATTTGAATGTATCTTGCACTAGTTACCATATATATAACCCAATATTACTGATATTTGCTTTAACTGTAGACAAGCTGATGCTTAGGATTCAAGAATTGAAGGTGTTGCGTTTTTGCGTTTTTTTATGCATACTTCTAAATGAATTACCAAACCAATTTGTGATTTTTGTGTATTCTGATAATAACCCCAATATGCAAAAAAAATAAAAATATTCAACTGGGCATAAGGGCAGTATTCACATTAACCCTGGTTAATAGTCTGCCTATAAGAATTTGTCAGAATTCTTTATCCTGCAGAGAGTGGCTTCTCCTTTGCATTGATTTTACCTGTAGTTAATACTGTGCTAAATGTGATAAAGGTTAATACTTTACTGTTAGGAAAGTGTGTGTGACTTGGCTAGAATGAGTTAACTATTGGTGTTAGTTCTTTCAAAGGACCAATAAAAATGCCATACCAATAAAATGTCATGTTTGGTATTGTAGGAATTGATAATTAATACAGGAGAGGAATATGTGGTCATATCCAGTACATGTACATATCTAAAGTTATATGGAATCTGCCTAATGAGGGGAATGAAAGATTGATTGGTCAGATCACATGCCCAGCGAACTGGCGTTCGTGACATTTACCTTAATAAATAATTCAGTAATCACCAATAAACCAAAATGCACTTATGAAGGTGTTTGTTAAAGAAGAAAATGAAGACATTCAGTAAACCTAACATAATATCCACGTGTGCTATAAGGAAATAAGAATTTGTTTCAAATTTGAATTATTTGTTTTTTGACAGGCCTGAATACCCATCACAGTCTCCTTAATGGGTCTCTTGTAATTAATGGGTGTGAATCAGAAATGGTTTGCGCTCTTACATTCAACGGTAACACTTCTGAACTTCATGTGCGAACTGAGTGCCAGCCAAATGAAAGTGGAGATGGAATTCCGACATAACCTGCTTGTTTTGAAAGGGGTCAATGAGGAAAGCAAGCTGTCAATCAGTGTAGGGAAACTGTCTAACTACAACATTGAAATGTTACTGAAGTCTGGAACATGCTCTTTGGAAATAAAGGGGATGTTCATACTGACAATAAACTTCAGTGGAAAATGCATTTGGAGAATAAATGTAAACCAATCCAGGTAAATTAACTAAACTTTCAAGACACAAACATCTGTGCAATCCCTGCAATCCAAATTGCTACTAAGAGAGAAATGTACTCATTTGAGTGATAAATAAATGTAATTCATTAAACTGATTCTACCAACAGTGTCAAATGGCTTATCTGCAAAATGAGGACACAATGGAAACATCTCATCCTAAAATGTGATTATTATTTCTGCCAGTTTACAGTTTCTTCTTTACAGCAATGGAAGTTTTATTTTTGCATTTACTTTTCCTCTATTAATTATGATTTTTCTTTTGTATGAATATAGAGCATTACCATTTAACAATCTTGGCGCCCTGTGAATGTGTTTGGATAAGAGCCTTGAATTCTTTCACAGACAAATTAACTCTATTATCTATATCTAAGAAATTCTTATTTGATCTACAGTAACTTTTTCATTGTACCTATTGCTAAAAGAAAACAGAACAATCATTACCAAATAACCTCTTCTTATACAGGACCTTGGAGCACCATTTAAAATACGGGTCTGGTTACATTGTTGTGAACAAAAAGTCCACCTTGATTCCCAGATGCTGATAGTTGTTGATGAAAGTGCCCTGCAGGATTACTCATATTAAAGGCCTCAGAGGTAAATATAATTCTTTGTTCTCTCTTATAAATGTAATTATAACATGTTTATATACAATAATATATTTTTATTAAAGGATAAGTACATGTAAAATGAAGTTAGGGTCACGTGGAAGCTGCAGCTTTAAAATACTCTTTTCTTGTTTCCCTAAGCCCCTCCAGAGCCTACCTTTTTCCTTTCAAAGTTGTTAAATCTTGTATGTACTTAGGTTCATGGTTTAGCTCCACCTCTGCGAGATTTCCATCTTCCTTTCATCTTCCGCTCTGTGCATCCGTGTGCATGACATCATGGCGCACACAACGTGATGTCAGTGCGTGCACGACGTGTGCTTTTGCGACGAGATAGACGCCACGTACGCACACGTCCATGTGAGTGAGGTCATACGCTTCTGCGGTGGACACCTCCCACGCACGGAGCGGACGAGACTACCTATTAAGGATTCCAATCAGGGAGAAGATGAAAATCTCGCAGGGGTGGACTAACCATGCACCTAAGGACATACAAGATGTCAGCAACTGGAAAGCACTGAATGGAAAAGGTAGGCTCTGGCGGGGCTTAGGGAAACAAGAAATATGTACAAGAATATTTTTAAAGCTGCAGCTTTCAAGTGACCATAACTTAATTTTACTGTGTACATTAAAAAAATAATGCCTGTTAGCTTACTATTGTTAATAATGATTATTAAATGTTCTGCTTAATGTAATTCTACAGAAGAAGCAAGAGTTGGATGCAGTTCTTACTCACAATATTCAGCCAGCTGTAACCTCGGGGTACCTACAAAAGCCATTTTGGATATGACAACAGAAAGAAGCAGTGAATTTTATAAGAGATCCATTCACTTAGCCTGGATAACAAACAGTTTTGTTTTTTATGGTTGATGCAGTGTATTAAACCTTGGAAACTGAGAACTTGTCATTTTAACTTATACCGCTAGAGATTTCTAAACTCAGGTTTCATTAATGAAATATCAGTAAATTGTGATTTACTGTATCAAGGGAACTTAATTCTCATCTTTGAATCTGTTAGTTCCAGGACATTATTTATGCTAGATCCTGAAATATGCATACCCCTTACGGCATGACCCCTTTCATTGCACCCTGTTCTATATTGCCTTCCTTACATATAAGAAGCTTTAGCAGTTATAAGCTGAATCCTTTTGAATTATGACTCTGGTCAGCTGTAAAGATGTTGATACACTGTGGGTAACCACTGATGTTTCCTGCGACATTTAACTCAAACACCAGACCTAAAACATTTAACATAAGGTGTAACCTGGACAGGGAACATAGCGGGAATGTGACTGTAAAAAAAACACTGGAGCAGTAGACATTACATTTAATTTGCCATTTATCAGGTTAAACATACATTCAACTGTATAGTCTATGATGTTTGGTCTTAATGTCCTTTGTTTTTTTCAGTGAAACAATCATTAGACTGTATGGCCAACATACCATTAACTATTTTCTCGGCCCTTAACGATATCAGCCCAGTCAGCGATGATACAGACATATTATTTTTTCCTGGCTGTTAAATTAGGATTTTGTCTGATACATTGTTTGGCTTGGTGATGCCAATATTTCATAACCTTCAAAACTCCTTTTATACAATGAAGACTAATCAAATATATCCATCTAGGACCGCAATGTAATTAAGGAAACATTTCCAGGATAACGTCCTAATTTAACATCATTTTTAGCAGGTGTGAACAGTGGGTCTTTTCTATAGTATCTGGGCTGATACACAAATCTCACATTAAAATCTTTTTTGTGTTCTTATTTTTAAAGCAGATCTCTGAGGAAAGGATTTTTTATCAAACTGCTGACCGCATTTCATTGAGTTACACAATAAATCACAACCTGGACGCATTGAAAAAAGAATGTAGAAGACAACTGGATATTGAGGTATAGTTGCTGTCTAGCTAATTAAATATGTTTTCTTTGCAGAGTTTAATATATATATTTAAAGGGACAAAGGGTAGATAAAAAAATGTCTCAGCCAATCACTAACACCACTGCTGGTCCAAAAGGAGCATGGAAAAAGACAGCCAATGGAACTAGTAAATATGTTTAAGAGCATCGTACACACTTTAAACCTAGTAGGTCTAGGTTTTGGGGGGTTATTACTTTAGGTTTCAATTTTTGTTTGAGGATGTATATACCATTTAAAACATGGTTACCAAGCATTGCTTTCAGTGGTTGTCATTGTTGTTAATAAAAACAAAGCTCCTTCCTTTGAGATCACGTTTTTTGCTTTATTGGTTCTTGCCGAGAAATGCACAGACTGATTAGTATTAATTTTAGCTCCTAAGATTATGAAATTCATTCTTCATCCAAGTAGAAAAAGTGATGACAAGTATAAACCGAGGGTAGAAAATATGAACACTACTGCCTTCTGATTCTGTATTGTTTTGAGGCTGTACAACTGTAGTCTGCTATGCTTTCCTACCATATACCCCATTCTTATTCTCACTTGGCTGAGAGGCAGCCAATCATGGACGCGGCTGCTGGCAGTGGAGAACACCGGGGGAGGGAGGTAAAGTAAGTGAGTTCAGGGAAGTTTCTGACAAAACTACTATAGCGGTTGGGGCTGGGGGAGGAAGCCCTACTATACCACAAAGGGGATTTGTGCTAGGGGAGGGAGAGAAAATGAGTGTAGAGGAGGGGTGGGGAGGGCTGCAGTGTGCATGCAAATTCTCCCGGAGGAGAGACAGGAGGCAGTGTCCTATATGGATTCTGCTAGGCTCCCAGTGCCAGTTTTTGGGACTTTGGAGGGGCATAGCAGGACAGACATTTGGAGCATGGATTAAGGTAAGGATTTTTATACACTACAGAGTGGGGCCAGTAGTGGGTTAAATTATAGTTTTGGGTGGACATGCCATTTAAGGTGAGAGGAAGCATTTCATGTGGGGGGTCTGTACAGGAGATGTTCTTTGATGACCGCAGGGTGCGGCGGGAACATATGGGAACACTGAAGAAGAAATATAAGGGGTGCAGCAGAGTAAAGGGATTAGGAGAATGCACTTTTTAATGGGAGCCAGGTTGTTGTTCAGTAGATCATGTTATTAGAGAGCAAAACAATACTGTAGCAAAGTTTAGTATGGACTGAAGGGGAGAGAGGTGGGAAGCAGAAAGTCGTAAGTGTAGTTACAATAGTCCAGGCTGGATAGGATGAGAATATGCATTGCATAGGGGTAGTCGGGAGAGAAAGAACCTGTGGATTTTCGATATATTGAGAAGAAAAAAATTGTCAACAGAAATAGAGAAATATGGGACAGCACCAGATTTAGATAGAAAAAGATCAGTTAAATTTTAAAAGATTTAATTTTGAGGCAGCGTGCGACATCTAGGAGGAGATGGCAAGAAGACATCGAGACATGTGATTGGGTGTGAGGAATTTGCGCAAGGGTGGACAAGTAGATTTGTAGATCATCTCATATAAGTGATACTTAAAGCCAAAAGAGCTAATGACATCCTCCAAGGAGATAGTGTAAAGGGAGAACTATAAGGGTCCAAGAACAGATCCCTGCCGTACCCCCACACTAAGATACAAAGTAAGTTCAGTTAGAAAGATAGGATAAAAGCAGGGGCCACTTTATTCTGATGCCCAAGGGTGAAGTTCTGCATTAGAAAGTGACCATTGGCCTTTGCAACCTGAATATCATTCACAACCTTCAACAGAGCCGTCTCAGTGGATGTGCAGGACGAATCCAGGTTGCAAAGGATCCAATAGTTTATAAGCATGAAGGTAGCTAGTGAACGGGCAAAGACTAATCGTTCTAGAAGTTTAGAGACTATCGGTAAGAGAGAGACTGGGCGGTACTTAACTAAACAAGAGGATGCTTGTGAAGGTTCTCATTCATCCAGGTCATGGTATATCTGTTGTATTCAGTTAGATCAACTGGACTTGACGTTAGTTCTTGAAGACGTTTCGCTAGCATCCGACTGGCTTTCTCAATTCAGAATGACTTGTACAAGAATATGTGGCAATTATGTACTCGAAAATCCCAATTAGCATATCACACCAGGTGTTCAGGGCATGATTGCATAGTGGCTAGAGGATATGTTTTTTTCAATACCATAATGCCCTGCATGGCAATTATACTGTGTTTGCTGGGCTTTTTTATTTTGTGCCCTTTCCCTGGGTATAAAAATGTATGTTTCCACTTCCAAGCAGATAATTGTCAGTGTAAAAACAGTGCTGTATTTTTCAGGGTGATGCAATATGAGATACAATTGCACTTCTGATGTAATAGAGGTATTGTGCACTGCACTAGCTGGCATTAAAAAGTCCTGCGAAAAGTTTAAAATATTACTTCATTACGCTTGTGAAGGTTCTCATTCATCCAGTCATGGTATAACTGTTGTATTCATTAGATCAACTGGCTTGAAATTTAGTTCTTGAAGACATTTCACTAGTCATCTGTCTGGCTTTCTCAATAGAATGACTTGTACAAGCTGTGGCAATTATGTACCTCAGAAATCCCAATTAGCATATCACAGCCAGGTGTTAATGCAATCACACCCTTAACACCTGGCTGTGATATGCTAATTGGGATTTTCCAGGGAACATAATTGCCACAGATTCTTGTACAAGTCATTCTGAATTGAGAAAGCCAGTCTGATGACAGTGAAACCTCTTCAAGAACTAAACTTCAAGTCCAGTTGATCTAATTGAATACATCAGATATTACTTCATTACATTATGGTTGTGCCCTAAGTGTGTAACAAAGCCAACCTGACAACAACTCCACTAGTCAGCTTGCCAGCCAGTCTACATTGCCTCTCTCTATATATCTGTACACTGTTTTGCCCTGCATAATATTTTTTTTAACAACTGTTCCTGTTGTTTGCTAGGATATTTTCCAGCTTCCTATAAAGTGTTTACTTTAATTATAGCTATTAGCCTTTGTAAAAATAAAGCAAGATAATTGGAATATGTGTCCTCTCGTTGACTTGTCATTTTACTGGGAAGTTTGTCCCTGAATGTCTTGTCCCTGAAATGAATACCAAATAAAGTTTTAAATTATTACACACATTAATAGAATTGCTAGGTTTTACTTTTATTAATGACATTTTCTGGGGAAGGGGCCCTGGCCTCTTGGATAGTGCAGACCATAAAATCCCTTCTGAAATTCCTATAAACAGTTTTATATACTTTTTGTGATGCATTTCTGCATAAATATTACTTGACTTCCATACCAGTGTAAGATTTTTTTACATGCATTGTTATTAGATATGCATTTGTGTTATGGCAATTTTACCTCATTCTCAGGCTACTGTGGATCTGAAGGAAACTAGGAACATAAGTGTTTCCACTCAATATGGGCTGTGGTCTGTGAATGCATCAATGCAAGTAATGGCTAATGAGACACAAACCAGCTTGGCAGGAACTGTGCTGCACAACTGGCCTTGGTTAATTCAAAACCGAATCCCAGCTCGTGTGAAGGTGATGGCTTTAATGTTTCTTTTTCCTTTACTTGTGTGACTTGTGTGGCAAGTGTCAGCATGTGTCTAGAGAGCAATGGCTTATTTAGAAATGATCTCCCATAGGAAAAGTACAGCTGCTGGCATGGGGCCCTGTACCTCTAGGAGAAATAGTAAGAAATTGGGGACCTTCCTGGCCCTGCCCCTTGTGTTTGCTGGGGCTGCTCCCCAGGTAATCATGTTTCTGATAGGGAGTGCATGCAGCACAATATTATGAAGAAACAGGAAATAATCATATGATGTTATCACTGATTGTGGCATCACTCTCAGGTGACATTATGAACATATATCCCATGTCCCTTAGAAAATATAAAATTGTTACCATGGACAAAAGCGTTATTTGTGGCACATTAAGGTCATGACCCATCACTACACTTCCAAAACTACATAGCAGTTTTCAGCATTTTTCTATTTTATTCTAAGTAATGAAAAAACATTGAAACTGTAGACTGTCAAGAAATTCCTAACCACTTAAAAACATGTATGAATAATAAACATGTATGAATAATAAACATGTATGAATAATAAATGTCCCAAAATACCTAAAAATATGTCTGTGTTTTAATTAATTTTCTCCAGAATTGTAGAAAACACATGTATGACCGAGAATTGGAAATGTGGGTTTATACAGATTCCCCTTAATTTAACATCATGGTGATGAGACTAAGGGGAAAAAAAGTAAAACGGTTAATATCTGCAGAAAACAGTGACCAGTGAGAAATCCCAGTGAAATTAGAGCCCATTTGAGATCAGTGGTGAGAAATAAAGGAATAGTCTTGGTAAAATGTTCCCTCTTTTTCTTTAGGCTTTTGTGGGTATTAAAGCAACAGATTACAAGCAAGAAATGACTTTACAAGCTGCAGCCGCAGAGGAACAGGTCACATGTACAGTCGCTGTTCTAAGCGCAGTTAATGAGGTCCAAGTGCTCTTTAGCAGCAATCACAATAGTGACCTTGTTCAAAAATACGGTTATCCAAAAGTTGTTAGTCTTAATGGGACTTCCTGCACATTATGTTTAGATGGTAAGTGTTAATTAACTGTATTTTGCTCTATGCTTTCAAAGTAGTGCAAATTTATTAATGGATTCCTTACCCAGGGCTTGTTCCTTCACAATTTGTTATACAGTAATAATTCCCATTTTGTCAGTAATTTCTTTACATTGGGATAACAAAGTACAATAAATTGGATAAATAATTCTGTAGGTTACAAATGGTTTTAATTGCAAGGAGAAAGCGTATTGCTGATAAGGGGTGTGTGGTGTTTCCGAGTCATATGTCTACACACATATTGTTCTGTCTTATACAATCAGTAATGCTAGCTGTAAATCTATCTAAATGCCACTGTTTTTGTCTCCTTTATACAATTGTATATGGGATTTATGCCAGACCTCTTGTATTTACAGGATTCTCTGTCCTTTCAGTGGTTGGTGTACACTAATATATAAAAATGTATATGTCTATTTATAAATGTATCTTTTTCAGCCCGTGGCACACTATCAATGCAAACTTTTGTCAGGGCACACCTGTGTTCTTAATGTTGGACTTAATGTTTTACCCATATTTAGGGCTAGGCTCCACTAGCATGTTTCAGATCGCATTTTGCGATCCAATTGTGCTAGTGTGAACGAATATATGTGATAGCCTATCTGAGCAGCCCCACTACATGTCATGCACATCCTATCAGAGCACATGCTATCACCATTTTTGGTCCATGTCGAATGCTCACCGATAGTGTTAAATTACAGGAATCGCAGTGCACAGAAGTGTGACATTGCAATTCTGCGTGCGCTGCTAGTGGGGCCTCACCCTTAAAGTACAATTATACTTACCTCCTCCCTGCTCCTCTTCTTATATGCATGCTTTCTACAAAGGGTGAGGACCTAAGCCGCCAGGTCCTTACCCCTGGGGTGTTTGCATTTACACTGATATACTTACACAGCGCTGCTCCCCTCCGTAGTCTGCTTCCGTGATGGGTCCAATAGGAAGCCCCGCTCCTTGCAGAGCGTATATTCCTATTGGCCTCATCACTGATGGAGAGGTGGGGGCAGAGCTGTGTAAGTGTATCAGTATAAGTGCAAACAGCCCAGGGGTGAGGACCTCACCCTTTGTAGAATATAAGAAGAGGAGTGGGGAGGGGGTAAGTATAATTGTCCTTTAATGTCATGCACAGTGTATATTGTAATCACATTTGATTATAATCAACATAATACACAACATTCACTACAATTAAATGTTACGTTATATAGTTTTAGAGCAGAACATGTAAGATATACTGGTGAAAATATTCCTACCACCAACATTTTTGGCACACCTCTGTCTCTCTGAAGTCACACCAGTGTGCTCCAGAAACACCCTTTAAGTAGTAATTCCAACCATATTTCATCAGTCAGCACATTCCTGTGCTTGCTGCAATGCACAGTATAAATCTAAGTATATCTACTTTAAAATGGACGTTTTGTATATCATCCAGCCACCAAGCAGGGTGTTTTTGTTTACTGATATAAACTGAATTCTGTAGTGACCTTGTTGTTGAATTTCACTGTATTCAGTCCATTGAAAAGGTAGTGGTGCGCATGCGGACAGTCAATAGCAAAGAGTTTTAACAATGTCATCTAGTGGAAGGCTGTGGTAGTGCAAACTGCTGTAAATTTTACACATTTTTGGGGACCATGTATATTTTTATTTAATTAGTGGCACTTGGGGACGCTGTGCTGTACATACATTTATTTTTATTTTCTTCTTATTTGTTTGTATAGGAGTATAGGGGTATAGGAGTTTGTATAATTAATATATAGCAGTGATGGCAAACCTTTTAGAGGCTGAGTGTCCAAACTGCAGCCCAAATCCCACTTATATATTGTGCCAATACGATAGTTTAACATGAATAATGAGCTTTTACTTCAGAAAAAAACAACTCAAAACAGATAGACAGATACAGTAGATAGAATTTATTATAGGTTAACATTGAATGATTGCACAAAACAGTTTAATACACTGATGTAGTGTGCTCCTCTCCCTTTGATTTGAGGTTAGATCAACCCCAGGGTAGGGGGTGTTTTGAGGATTACACCTAACGATTATAGGTAATTGCTAGCCTTGGTGTGTAAAAGTGAATCTATACTTGTTTTGCTCTCTCTTGTTAACAGAAAGGCCATGTCTCTGCCTTTCTGGTAACAAATGCTGGTGAATTCTGCTGTGCCCACAGAAAGGGCTCTAAGTGTGGATTTATATAGTGCCAACATCTACATACATACATACATACATACACTCCAGGTACTTCCCTGATAAGCTTACAATCTAAGCACATTTATTTGACACATACAACCTATCAGTATGTCTTTATGATTGTGCCCGGAGGAAACCCACTCAAGCACGAGGAGAACATACACACTCCTTGCAGATGTGTCCAAGGGTGGAATCAAAATCAGCACTTAGGGGTAACCACTGAGCCACACAAATCTCCATTCAGTTCATTTGTTTTCCTGCATTCAGTGTGTACCGTATATACCGAGTATAAACCGAGTTTTTCAGGCTGAAAAATCAGCCTGAAAACTTGGACTCGGTTTATACTCGAGTCACAGCTTACCTTATCATTCCGGCAGCCACACGATCTTTCTCTGCACTGGCGCCCGGCCTGACGTCACAGCCCGGCGCCAAGCACGGCGCCGGGCAGTGACGTCAGCCGGCGCGCCAGTGCAGAGAAAGATCGTGCGGTGCCGGAATGCAGAGGAGACTTCAAGCTTCTTCAATGTGGCCCAAGGATTCTTCAATGCTGGCCCTTTGGATGGAGAAGAGCCCACAGGGAGAAGAGCCCACAGGTACTGAACTGGGTGGGAGGGGGAGGGTGAGGGTGGCATTCAAGAGTGTGGGAACTACAACTCCCAGCATGCTTTATTAGCTGGGAGTTGTAGTTTCCAAACATCTTGAATGCCAAGTGAGGGTGGCATTCAAGATGTTTGGAAACTACAACTCCCAGCATGCTTTATTAGCTTGGAGTTGTGTTTCAAAACATCTTGAATGCCAAGTTTCTACCCTCGGTTTATACTCGAGTCAACAACTTTATTAGGATTTTTAGCTGGAAATTGGGTACCTCGGTTTATACTCGGTCGGTTTATACTCGAGTATATACGGGTAGTTGTGTATAAACATGGTTTGTTTGCAAGCTTTCTCTTAAGCTAGGTACAACAGTGAAAGATGACAGACAGGATCTGCAAGATCCTGCCTGTCATTAGAGATGTCCGAACTTCGCAAAACCTTCGAGGATCCGCGAATTTTCGGAAAAATTCGAAAATTTAAAATCCGCGAGCGGACCCATTAAAATGAGAAAAATACGAGCTTTTTCGTATTTTCGAAAATTTTCGAAATTACGGGTTTTCGCGGATTTTCGAAATTCGAAAATACGAGAAAACTAGTATTTTCAAAAATATGTATTTTCGAAATACGAGTAACCTCGTAATTTCGAAAATTTTCAAAAATACGTATCTATGAAAATAAGAGAAATCCTTGTATTTTCGAAAATTTTTGAAATTACGTGTTTTCGAAATTTCCAAAATTTTCGAAAATATGAAAAATCCGCAAATCGGAAGTTCGGAAGGCGGAAAATCCGGAAAAATCCGCCGTTCGCTAACGGGATAAATTCACGGCGGATCCGGGTTCAGATCCGCGAACCGGCCATCCCTACCTGTCATCTTTCAAAGATCTGCATACACACAGTCCCGAGCGTTCTCCCTATGAACATCATAGGGACAATACGCAGGACTGGGTTTCATCGCCACGCTAGACTCCTCGGATCCGACAGTATCAGGACTTTATTGTTGCTGTGTGTACCCAGCTTTAATCAGATACAGACGTACTGGGGAATTGTGAACGGTAAATTTTTTGTGTATGAAGAGAATAAATACAAAATGATGTTTTATTGCAGAAGGCGAGTGGAGAGTTTGGGGAACACAGTTCCCCCCTTTGTTTTTTGTTCTCTGCATTTGAACTGTACACCACTTTAAGGAAATACACGGAGTAAGATCTTCCTTAGTTAAAAATGGTAACACATGCTTAATATGATCATGACCTTGATTGGACTTGGCCTTTAAAATTAAAGCACAATATATCTGTGTTAATTATCTAGATCACCCGTAAAATGTAAATCCCATGTTAGCGAATTATGGCTAAATAGCATTTACTGATTATAAAGAGGAGCAGATCATTTCGATAAGACACCATACACATAAATGTAATATGCAGTATATACATATATATAAAAGAAAAAAGCTGTTACCTGTCAAAACCAGCACATAAGCAATTGTTTTAACAAACAAGTATCCTACTCACTAGAGGTCAGGAAATATAATAGATAAAAGGAGTAAAGTGTAATATAATAAATAGGTAGTAATATAATAATAGATAAAATTTGTCAGCATTGAAATAAATTACATTTATTGCAGTTAGGAAAATATAGAATTGACCCATAGGGGTTTGCTTAAAGGGGAACTGTGGTCCAAAAATGACTGTAGGTAAATTGATAGGAATTGCTCTCCTGAGAATTTTTGCAATTTATTTTCATTGTTTATTTTGCATAGTTTTGAAGATATTTACATTTTTGTGTGTGATATGGAAGCAGAATCACCAGGTCCCCTGCACTTCCTGCTTCCTGCTCTGAAACCATGTCAATCAATCTGCCCTGTGTCTTCTCCTCCCCTTTGCAGTCCCCCCTGGTCCCTCCCACTCACAGACCCCATGGTCCCTCCAGTTGCAGGCCCCCTTGGCCCATTCTCTTACAGACCCATGTGGCCCCGGCCACCCGCAGATGCACAAGCCCCACCCACCCATGGGTGCATAGGCCCCGCCCACTCACTGGTGCACAAGCCCCACCCACTCGTGGGTGTACAAACCCCGCCCACTCACGGGTGCCGTGGGCCACTCAGACCCCCCCCCCCCTACAGAAAACTCTGTGGAAACAGCCTGCCTGAAAAGGCTGTTATCACATAGTGGGAAAGAAGGGCTGTAGATTCCCTTACCTTCCCTGTCAGGACTTCACACAGCAGAGAGGAGGAGGGACTTTCTGTCTCCCTCACACACTAAGGGAGTCTAAGGCTGTGCTCGCCAGTGGCACTGTGCAGGAGAAGCCTTAGGAATGTCACATGTCAGCCTCCCACCCATTAACTTTCTGGTCAGTCATTTCTTTATATCTTGATCAGGTAGAGAGATGGTTGATGGCTCGTTTTAAAGGTAGGAAACTGGCCTTTCATTTAAACTCAGCTTGTTTGGAGACCACAGTGTCCCTTTAAATAGGATGTAGTTACATACAACTTTTTTTGGTTTGGAATTTTTTCATTATTGTTTCTCTTTGTATTAGGTAACAAATCAAGTGCCACTTTGGATCTGGTACTGAATAAGAACATGTTAAGAATCGACATGAATGCATTTAAAGAGCAAACTGGTAGCTTTAATGTAACTGCTGGAGTTAAGCATTCAGTTCCTACTTTCCACATCCTGGGAATACCATCCATAACACAGGTAATAACTTTGCACTCACAGAGACAGATTTAGAAGCAGAGAGAAGGAATGGTGAATTCAGTAACTATACATTGTAAAGGCTTAATATCAAATACTGTTTCTTTGGTGATATTTGTGGTTTCAGCAGAATCTCACTGCCAAAACATCATTAAAGCTAAAAATTGAGATTTATCTCTAATAAATGTAAAAATCCAGAAAAATCTAGTTTTACCATTTATTGTATTTATTCACATATTTAGATGGATCTTCATTTCATTCTGACCAACAAGGGCATTGGTGGAATTTGGAATATTTTATGTGACAGAAAAACTCTAATGTTAATCAGCGCAAATGCAAGATCTAACCAGCAGAGGTCAGTGTTCTCATAAGATTAATTATAGTTTAGCCTAAATGCATTTTATTGTGGTTTTCCCAATGCACAAAATCACTTAAACTATTAAACCATACACACAATACATCACTAAAATTATTTCTCTACAAAGAAATACAGTTACAGTCCCCTACCGTAGTTCAGTTATTGTAGTAGTTTCTGAGTGGATCTAGATTTTTAGTGGCAGAAAAATGCTACATGTGGCGGTTTGTCAATGGTGACTGGTCTAAAGGTTCGTACACACGCATATCGGCCGAAATGGGCGCTCGTACGAAGATTCGCCTGGTGGATCGGGCAACAATCCCCGAACGAGTGTCCATTTCGGCCAATAAAGTTTCCATACACAGGCCGATTATCGCCCGAAACGGCCGTTCGTACACATCGTACATTGCGGATCAGCACCTGCGATCGCACGTGTGTACAAACCTTAAGTCCGGGCTGATTGCTAAATGATTGAAAACACTGCTTATGTGAAACTACGCTTACCCAGGGAGAGATGGGGATCCTCCTAATCTCAGTTACTTAAGGTAAGGGAGGTAAAACTGAAAGTAAAAGTACTGTAAATTGTGGGCTTTGTATTGAGAAAGATTTTATTGATTACAAACTTTAGTTATTAGTTAATCTAGGCTATGAGTCAGGGAAATGTGTTTCCTTTAATCTAACAATTTAAAGCAGCACTAATACCTTGGTAGTATAATAAAGCCTCATACAAACATGCAAACGCACAATGTGTATCAACGTCAGTTTCACTGGACATGTATGGACACTTCCATTCAGTTGGGCCTTACAACAAGCAGAACAAGGATTTTTAAGTCCTAAATGCATCACCTTTTATCAACATTGAATCTCATTTGCCACTTAGCCGCCCAATATAAGCCCTTTAAAGAGAGGTGGCCTAAAGAGATTGTGGCTTTACCACATCAGCCAGTACAGTATAGGCAGCATGATATCTGATATGGACCAACATCATCTGGTATGTTTCAACAACCAGGAAATGCCTAAAACCCAAGGATATAACGAGAGATTCAATAAAAATAGGCCTTATTTACCCAGATTCGCAAATTGCTCCAAGCAAATGTGCTTCCAGTATTTAAAGGGTATGTCCACCCTTAAATTTTTTTTTTTACCAGACATTGCCCCTGTCCCCCCCCAGCCCCACCGCTATGTTAGTTATCTCAGAAAATGACCCAAACTTTATTTACCTTCCCTCTTGCCTCCGCCGCGCTGCCGGCCCTCTGCTTGCTAGAAAATGCAAGCAGAGGGGTGGGACCGGCAGTCGCGTCTGTGATTGGCTGAGCGGCAGCCAATCACGGACGCGGCTGCCGAGAGTTCAGTGCGGTGGAGGCAGAGGTAAGGTAAGTAATGTTCTGGCATTTCTGAGATAACTAACATAGCGGTTGAGGCTGGGGGACAGGGGCAATGTCTGGTGAAATGCTTTTTACGGTAAGGGGAGGAATCTTAATCGGGAGGGAGAGGGAGGGGGGAGGGAGGGGAAAAGGGCTGCAGTACGCATGCCAAACTCTCCCGGAGGCCAGGTAGGAGGCAGAGTCCTATAGGACTCTGCTATCCTCCTGGTGGCAGTTTTTTGGACTTTGGGGGGGACTACAGGAGAACCCTATGGAGCTGGGATGTGAGGTAAGGATTAAACTACACCACATAATGGGGCCAGTAGTGGGGGGGATTATAGTTTTGGGGGTGGACATTCCCTTTTGGTCCTGGGGGTAAATCCCAAAAGGAATTTTACTCCAGCACCACTTTAAAGGGTCACTATACTCATTCAAACAATGTTAGGGTATTAAAATGATGTTACTTACATGTGTGCCTGTGCCTGCTTTGTTAATGAATTTACAATGTTTAGTAACTGCTCCTAAATGGCCCCCACCTCCCTTAGTCACTGCCCACTTGTAATCCAGCCGACACTGGATACATTCATTTACATAATAATTAGCCTATTCAGCCCGACATTATACAACTCATTAACATATCTTTCTGAGACTACTGAGTGGGTGTGGCTGCTGCTGTTAAACACTTTCTCCCTCTCCCTTTCTAAGAACATGCTGCTGATAATGGGAAGGGCTGCTGTGTGAGACACTTCTCCCTTCTAACATTCTCCTGTAAGTGATCTTCTGTGACACACTCCTGTAGATAGATAGTTAGATAGATAGATAGACACAGACAGGCAGATAGAAGATATATAGATAGATAGATAGATAGATAGATAGATAGACACAAACAGGCATATAGATAGACAGACATACAGACAGATAGATGGACAGACACAAACAGACAGACAGATAGACAGATAGATCGACAGACACAGACAGGCATATAGATAGACAGCACGAATGAGACAGACACAAACAGACAGACAGACAGATAGATATTTAGACAGACAGACACAGACAGGCATATATAGATCTATAGATAGAGATATAATAGATAGATAGATAGATAGATAAATGATAGATCGAAAGACAGATAACGAAACTTTGCTCTGGGTACAAGAACCAGATAGTGTTGAACTTGGCAAGACAACCTATTTTGCTTTTCATTTTCTAATGTTTGTCTATTTTTATTTTTTTTTTTGCAATGAACACCTGTTGCTTATGTCATCTACAACCAAATCTGTTATTTGTCCTGAAATAGAATCACTGTTCTGAGAAATCTTAATTCCAGTAACATGGTAAACCACAGGTCTCTTCAAAGTAAAAATGCTTGCTAATACGTTCTACAGAAGGAAATATTTGCATAGACCATTAATGCCCACAGACATTTTCACACTTCAACATTACATTATCTTATCTTTACAGCTATTGTATCTAGCCAACTGAAACAGCAGTGAATTTTCTTTCTGTTTGAATCAATCAAGAAAGGAATGATAATGACTGGCATTATAACACATATGGCATTATAGCACGTATCGTATTATAACACGTATGGCATTATAACACGTATGGCATAACACATGTGGCATTATAACACATGCAAATGGTAACATTTTCTATGGTTTATTGCTGGCAGACATGAAATCATTTGGTTCAAAAAACCTCAAATTTATGTTCTTTCTATTTTAGGCCGAAGCCCCACTACAACGCACTAAATCGCGCACGCAATCATGTGCGTTATGGCATGCAATTGTGTGTGCGATTCTTGTGCGTCTTTCATTTGCATGTGCATTTTGCCATTTTCCGTAATGGTAACGCATGTGTTAACGCACCAAAAATGGTGAACACATGCGTGACAAAAACAGAAATGTATGCACATCAGAAATTGCGGGGATTTTTGCGTTCTCGCGAATTCCATTGTAACCAAATGGTAACCGCGAGCACAGTAGTATGGTCTAGCCCTTATTCTGTTATTCCACCCATTTTCTGAACTGTGTCTTCTCACAGTTTTACAAACTAGAGACACAAACGTTGGCAATGACATGCAGGACATACAGTATTTTAGAGGTTTGCTGTCTTTTAGCTAAGGAATCCTTTAAATCGTTTCAGAGTTACCAGCAAATTTTCGTACAGTTAAAACCCATTTGCTTAAATGGACATGTGTTGCAGGCATAATCAAAGCGGATTATCTCTCTCTCTATTCATTCACCTGTTTGGCAGACACTGATCAACACTGATTTCCTCTCTCTTCATTAAAGGTTATGTCCACCCTTCTTTTTAATTTTTTATATAGTGTAGGGCTTAGTCCCCCAGCCCCAACCGCTATATTTTTATAGTTTATAGACTTATAGTTTATAGTTTTTAGTATTTGAGGTTGAATAAAGACGTACATCCATCCAGTCCAACCCATCTAGCAATATCCTCATTTCCTGCCTAACTGTTGATCCAGAGGAAGGCAAAAAACCCCACCAAATTTATGAAGGGGGAAAAAATTCCTTCCTGACTCCAATTGGCAATCGGAAATTTCCCTGGATCAACTCTATGTATCAATACCAGTAACTTGCAACATTCCTTCTTTGTGGAAACTTATCCAGCTTTTTTTTGAAACTGACCAATGAACCTGCCATAACAACGTCCACTGGAAGACAGTTCCATAGCTTTAACGTTCTCACAGTGAAAATCCCTTTTCGAACTTGAAGTATAAACCTTTTTTCTTCAAGTCTTAAGGGATGTCCTTGTGTCCTCTGACATGTTCTATTGGTGAACAATGCCACCAATAGTTTATTGTATGGCCCCTTAATGTATTTATACACAGTAATCATATCCCCACGCAAGCGCCTTTTCTCCAGCGTACATAATTAAACTTTTCCGTCTCTCTTCATATTCAAGTTCCTTCAATCCCCTTATTAATTTAGTTACTCTCTAAACCCTTTCCATTCCAAAGATGTCCTTTTTATACACAGGATTCAAAAATTGCACTGCATATTCCAAATGAGCCCTTACCAATGCTTTGTAAAGAGGGAGATTACATTTTCCTCCCTTGAATCCATACCTCTCTTTTACAAGACAACCATGCTGGCTCTGGCTGTTGCCGCCTGGCACTGCTTGTCCTATTAAGTTTGTATCCACCAAAACTCCAAGATCCCTTTCCAACAGGGATTCACTTAACACAGAGCCATTTATAGTATAAGAGCACAAGGATTTTCAAGTCCAAAATGCATCCTTACATTTATCAACATTGAATTTCTTATGCCATTAGCAGCCCAATGTGACAATCTATCTAGATCCCCCTGCAATGTTGCAAATCTCTGAAGTTTTTAATGGTCGACAAAGTTTTGTGTTGTCAGCAAACACAGAAACCTTGCTGACAATACCCACTTCCAAATCATTAATAAATAGATTAAATAGAAGCGGCCCCAAACAGAACCCTGTGGCACCCCACTTAACACTTTAGTCCATAATGATGAAGCCCCATTAACAACTACTCTCTGCATCCTATTCATTAAACAATTTTCTATCCATGTACAAATGTGACTCCCCAGACCAAGGACCTTAGCTTATACATTAGTTGCTTATGGGGGACGTATCAAAAGCCTTTGCAAAATCCCAGTAAACTACATCTACTGCTATGCCAGGTCTAAATTTCTACTTACTCCTCATAAAAGCCAAGCAATTATTTTGACAAGATCTATTCCTCCTAAAGCCATGCTGGTACTACTTATAATGTCAGTCCTAAAACATACTCTAGAACAAGTTCCCTTTAAACTTTAAAACTTTCCAGGATCTTTTATAATCCCTAAAGGCCCTTTCCGTTCCTCGGTCTTAAAGGTTTTAAATGCCTTTTTCTTCCTTTCCATTTGCCTCTTTACATCAGAATTCAGCCACATGGGCGCAGATTATTTTTTTTACATTTTATTCCCAAGGGTATAAATTTAGATGTGAACTGGCTTAAAATCCCCTTGAACACAGTCCACTTCTGTCAGTACCTTTACCTGATAATACATTATCCAGTTGACATTCTGAAGAGCTGCTTTTAACTGGGAAAATTTGCCTTCCCTAAATTAAAAGTCTTGTTATCGAAAGGAAAAGTGCGCTGGGTTAACAAAGTCCAAACGCCACTATTTCATGGTCACTATTCCCTAAGCCTCCAGTTACCTTTATATCTATAATGCGCTCCACGATGTTAGATATTACCAGATCCAACAGAGCTCCTTTTCTACTAGGAACCTCAACCACCTGTGGAGAGAAAATTATCCTGCAGCAAATTCAGGAACTTTTTGCTTTTTCTGTGATGGCAGTTCCACCACAACCAATCAATGTCAGGGTAATTAAAGTCCCCTATAATGAGCACCACTCCCCAAACTTGCAGCCCTTGCCAACTGCATATGAAGTTGACTCACCTCCTCTCTGCTAGCATTTGGCTTCAATTCTTTTTTAACAAAACAAAACTCCTCCCCCTTTCCTTTTTTCTCTGTCCTGCCTAAACAAGGCATATCCTTCTAAATTTCAGCCCAGTCGTGAGAACTGTTCACCACGTTTCTGCTATACCTTTACATCAAACTTTTCATCAACGCCATAATTTCCAATTCACCCATTTTGTCAGCCAGGCTTCTCGCATTTGCAAACATACATTTTAGATTATGATCCTGTAATTTATTTGTACACTTATACACATGCCTCCCTATCCCTATGCCCACCCCCCCTTTCCGCTCACCATTGGCCTATCTACACCCTGCTTCCTCCTGGGCTATCTATCCCAGTGAGACTGCTAATACCCTCCCCCCCAAACCTAGTTTAAAATCTCCTCCAACCCTTAGCCATCTCTCCCTAAAACAGGCCACCGCCATCAGTGAGGTGCAACCCATCCCTACTAAGAGCCTGTAGCCGACAGCAAAGTCTGCCCAGTTCTCATAAACCCAAACCCTTCTTCCTTACACCACTCTCTAGGCCACGCATAATGCTCCTAAGCTCCCGCTGTCTCTCCTGGCTTAGCACGTGGCTGAGGTAGTATTTCTAATACACTACCCTGGAGATCCTGCTTTTAACTTGGCCCCTAGCTCTCGAAAATCATATTTAAGGACCTCACCTCCTCCTCTAACTTTGTATTGGCACCAATGTGAACCAAGACCACCGGGTCACACCGGCCCAACCCAATAATCTGTCTACACGACCACCCACATGCCGAACCCTAGCACCAGGCAGGCAACACATAGTTCGGCATGTAGGGTCTTGGCGGCAGATTACCCTATCTATCTTCTTATAATGGAGTCCCCTTACCACTAACACTGCCTGCAGTCTGTGCCGGCAGCAATTGTGTGTGCGATTCTTGTGCGTCTTCATTTGCAGTGCATTTTGCCATTTTCCGTAATGGTAACGCATGTGTTAACGCACCAAAAATGGTGAACACATGCGTGACCAAAACAGAAATGTATGCACATCAGAAATTGCGGGGATTTTTGCGTTCTCGCGAATTCCATTGTAACAAATGGTAACCGGAGCACAGTAGTATGGTCTAGCCCTTATTCTGTTATTCACCCATTTTCTGAACTGTGTTCTTCACAGTTTTACAAAACTAGAGACACAAACGTTGGCATGACATGCAGGACATACAGTATTTTAGAGGTTTGCTGTCTTTTAGCTAAGGAATCCTTTAAATCGTTTCAGAGTTACCAGCAAATTTTCGTACAGTTAAAACCCATTGCTTAAATGGACATGTGTTGCAGGCATAATCAAAGCGGATTATCTCTTCTCTCTATTCATTCACCTGTTTGGCAGACACTGATCAACACTGATTTCCTCTCTCTCATTAAAGGTTATGTCCACCCTTCTTTTTAATTTTTTATATAGTGTAGGGCTTAGTCCCCCAGCCCCAACCGCTATATTTTATAGTTTATAGACTTATAGTTTATAGTTTTTAGTATTTGAGGTTGAATAAAGACGTACCTCCATCCAGTCCAACCCATCTAGCAATATCCTCATTTCCTGCCTAACTGTTGATCCAGAGGAAGGCAAAAAAACCCACCAAATTTATGAAGGGGGAAAAAATTCCTTCCTGACTCCAATTGGCAATCGGAAATTTCCCTGGATCAACTCATGTATCAATACCAGTAACTTGCAACATTCCTTCTTTGTGGAAACTTATCCAGCTTTTTTGAAACTGACCAATGAACCTGCCATAACAACGTCAGTCCACTGGAAGACAGTTCCATAGCTTTAACGTTCTCACAGTGAAAAACCCTTTTCGAACTTGAAGTCTAAACCTTTTTTCTTCAAGTCTTAAGGGATGTCCTCGTGTCCTCTGACATGTTCTATTGGTGAACAATGCCACCAATAGTTTATTGTATGGCCCGTTAATGTATTTATACACAGTAATCATATCCCCACGCAAGCGCCTTTTCTCCAGCGTACATAATTATAACTTTTCCTGTCTCTCTTCATATTCAAGTTCCTTCAATCCCCTTATTAATTTAGTTACCCTTCTCTAAACCCTTTCCATTCCAAAGATGTCCTTTTTATACACAGGATTCAAAAAATTGCATGCATATTCCAAATGAGCCCTTACCAATTCTTTGTAAAGAGGGAGATTACATTTCCTCCCTTGAATCCATACCTCTCTTATACAAGACAATACCATGCTGGCTTGGCTGTTGCCGCCTGGCACTGCTTGCTACCTTTAAGTTTGTTATCCACCAAAACTCAAGATCCCTTTCCAACAGGGATTCACTTAACACAGAGCCATTTATAGTATAAGCAGCACAAGGATTTTCAAGTCCAAAATGCATCACCTTACATTTATCAACATTGAATTTCTTATGCCACTTAGCAGCCCAATGTGACAATCTATCTAGATCCCCCTGCAATGATTGCACATCCTCTGAAGTTTTTAATGGTCGACAAAGTTTTGTGTTGTCAGCAAACACAGAAACCTTGCTGACAATACCCACTTCCAAATCATTAATAAATAGATTAAATAGAAGCGGCCCCAACACAGAACCCTGTGGCACCCCACTTAACACTTTAGTCCATAATGATGAAGCCCCATTAACAACTACTCTCTGCATCCTATTCATTAACCAATTTTCTATCCATGTACAAATGTGACTCCCCAGACCAACGGACCTTAGCTTATACATTAGTTGCTTATGGGGGACTGTATCAAAAGCCTTTGCAAAATCCAAGTAAACTACATCTACTGCTATGCCAGAGTCTAAATTTCTACTTACTTCCTCATAAAAGCCAAGCAAGTTATTTTGACAAGATCTATTCCTCCTAAAGCCATGCTGGTTACTACTTATAATGTCAGTCCTTAAAACATACTCTAGAACATGTTCCCTTTAAACTTTAAAACTTTCCAGGATCTTTTTATAATCCCTAAAGGCCCTTTCCGTTCCCTCGGTCTTAAAGGTTTTAAATGCCTTTTTCTTCCTTTCCATTTGCCTCTTTACATCAGAATTCAGCCACATGGGCGCAGATTTATTTTTTTTACATTTATTTCCCAAGGGTATAAATTTAGATGTGAACTGGCTTAAAATCCCCTTGAACACAGTCCACTTCTGTTCAGTACCTTTACCTGATAATACATTATCCCAGTTGACATTCTGAAGAGCTGCTTTTAACCTGGGAAAATTTGCCTTCCCTAAATTAAAAGTCTTTGTTATCGAAAGGAAAAGTGCGCTGGGTTAACAAAGTCCAAACGCCACTATTTCATGGTCACTATTCCCTAAGCCTCCAGTTACCTTTATATCTATAATGCGCTCCACGATGTTAGATATTACCAGATCCAACAGAGCTCCTTTTCTACTAGGAACCTCAACCACCTGTGAGAGAAAATTATCCTGCAGCAAATTCAGGAACTTTTTGCCTTTTTCTGTGATGGCAGTTCCACCACACCAATCAATGTCAGGGTAATTAAAGTCCCCTATAATGAGCACACTCCCCAAACTTGCAGCCCTTGCCAACTGCATATGAAGTTGACTCACCTCCTCTCTGCTAGCATTTGGCTTCAATTCTTTTTTAACACAAACACATACTCCTCCCCCTTTCCTTTTTTCTCTGTCCTGCCTAAACAAGGCATATCCTTCTAAATTTACAGCCCAGTCGTGAGAACTGTTCAACCACGTTTCTGCTATACCTATTACATCATACTTTTCATTCAACGCCATAATTTCCAATTCACCCATTTTGTCAGCCAGGCTTCTCGCATTTGCAAACATACATTTTAGATTATGATCCTGTAATTTATTTGTACACTTATACACATGCCTCCCTATCCCCTATGCCCCACCCCCCTTTCCGCTCACCACTGGCCTATCTACACCCTGCTTTCCTCCTGGGCTATCTATCCCAGTGAGACTGCTAATACCCTCCCCCCCAAACCTAGTTTAAAATCTCCTCCAACCCTCTAGCCATCTTCTCCCCTAAAACAGCTGCACCGCCATCAGTGAGGTGCAACCCATCCCTACTAAAGAGCCTGTAGCCGACAGCAAAGTCTGCCCAGTTCTCAATAAACCCAAACCCTTCTTCCTTACACCACTCTCTAGGCCACGCATTAATGCTCCTAAGCTCCCGCTGTCTCCCTGGCTTAGCACGTGGCTGAGGTAGTATTTCTTAATACACTACCCTGGAGATCCTTGCTTTTAACTTGGCCCCTATCTCTCGAAAATCATATTTAAGGACCTCACCTCCTCCTCTAACTTTGTCATTGGCACCAATGTGAACCAAGACCACCGGGTCACACCCGGCCCCACCCAATAATCTGTCTACACGATCCACCACATGCCGAACCCTAGCACCAGGCAGGCAACACATAGTTCGGCATGTAGGGTCTTGGCGGCAGATTACCCTATCTATCTTTCTTATAATGGAGTCCCCTACCACTACCACCTGCCTTGCATTCCTGATCCTTCTTTCCTCCTCCCTTGTATCAGAGATGGCAGTCCTCTAGGTGCTCAAGGGACTTGCCCCCTACATACACGCTAATTCCGAGGTGTCCTCCTCCACTTCATTACCTAAGGCGGCAAATCTGTTGGGATGGGCAATCTGGGAAGAAGCCACCCTACCCTTCCGTCCCCCACTTCCCCTAGTAACCCTAACAAAACTACCTCCCCCCTCAACCTTCCCTGTCTCACTTCCACCCACCGCTGTACTGGCCCCAGCCAGTGCCTGCTGACCCCCCAGTTCTGCCAATCCCTGCAATGCAGCAAGCTGCCCCCTTAGACTCTCCACCTCAGCTTCCAAACGGGCAATCCACTCACACCTGACACAGACATAGGTTCCCCGGATGTCTGCTCCAGGTTTCTATACATGTGGCAGGACGCACACTGCATGGTACCAACAATACAGTCCCTTCTAATACACCACACCAGCACAGGGATGCACAAACCTTGTTTAATTGCCCTTCTTGTTTCAATGTCCTTCTTTTTCTATGTTCTTGAGATCAAGGTCCTTTAGAGCAAGGGACACTTTCACACTAGTTCGTTTCACTCACAGGAAACTTCCATTTGTTAGGTCCAAAACCCAAACATTACTTACCTTCCCTCTTTCCTTCGCCGCACTGCCCGGCCCTCTGCTTGCTCGAAAATGCAAGCAGAGAGGCGGGACCATCAGCCGCGTCTGTGATTGGCTGAGAGGCGGAGGACTCTGCTATCCTCCTGGTGGTCAGTTTTTGGGACTTTGGGGGGGGATTACAGGAGAACCATTTGGAGCTGGGATGTGAGGTAAGGATTTTTATTTACTACAGAGTGGGGCCAGTAGTGGGGGGAATGATAGTTTTGGGGGTGGACATACCCTTTAACAGTGGCCATACACATGCAATTTCCATATCATGTTTGTCGACAGATCACATTGGTATGTGTTGGCACACATGCAGTGGGAACCACACACAAGGACCAGACCGATACCCATTCACTTTATCCGTTCACTTTATTAAAGTAAAGGGGGCTGATACCGACCGATGGATATTTTCCATCTTTATCGACCAACCGGCACTCCGGTTGATCAGGAACAGCCCATATACACTGACGATAATGGGTAAATCCTGTCATTCCCTGATGGGATTTACACATTATTGTTAGTGTGTATAACCACCTTAAGGTTCATTAAAGACGTGCGATTGCAGACCCACAAAGCACAATGTGTATGAGTGTTCATTTCAGCCGGAAATCATGTTGTGTATGGGCACTTGTTGGCTGAAGTGGGCGTTCATTTGACCAAATGTCCATTTTGGCTAACGTATCACCCATACACGGCATGATTACCGCCCAAAATGCTTATACACATCGTGCAGCACGGGTTAGCCTCTGCGATCACACATGTGTCATCTGAATTTGCAGACTGAAAGGGCATGTCCATGCCCAAATGAAAATTTAAATCTAGCCTAATTTCCCCCCAATCCTAGACCTAGAACAGGAAGAAAGAAAAATGTACTTAAATATCATAGATATGTAACCAAATTGTATAGCGGCAAAGAGCCGTTCACAGGGCTAGAAAGGACAAACATGTCCAATACTACAAAACATTGAAATCTCAAACATGGTGTAAAACAATTTATAAGTTAATCATTGTTACATAAATGAAGGTGACACTATATGGAACACTAGTGGAAATTAGATTCTATTCAATTTATATACCTTTATAATAACATGGTACTGCCTGTACACATGAAGTAAGGAATAGGAAGGGCTGCTTAGTGTCCATCCTCTTCAAACAAGTATGGTAGAATGAAATGGGTATAGAATTACCATAATCATTGCAAAAACAATTTTAATGTGATGAAGTAGAGATCAATCCTTTATTTATGGCAATTTGTTTATGGCGCACACACAGTCATTTTGTCCTTATGTTGTCATTAAGCTTTTGTCAATTTCTGTAAAATGGTTTGAACAGTGCTTAATGTCTTTATTTAGAGATGAACTCCATTTTAAGGCAGTGCACGATATACAGTTATTGCAACACGTCCTACCGAACTCCAGCAATCTCGTCACAAGGGTAAGAAGATATTCAGTACTTGGTTATTTACCCAGTACCTTCTGATTTGTCTCAATGACACCTCAATCTTTATTAAATGGTTACTTTGCATTTATCAGATGCAACATTCTGTGCTAAAAATATTACACAATTAATGCACCTTTTCTTGCATCCTTTATATTGACCTTATGAAAAAAAATCATGTTCACATATATACTGTAAGTAAGCGCTACGGAAGATGTTGGCGCTATATAAATCCACAATAATAATTATAATTCTTTTCTTGCATACTTTATATTGACCTTTTGTAAAAAGGTATATAGATATATATTCAGATATGTAAATCTATTTCTTTGCACATATTTGTTTAGAAACACACCACTGGTGATATTAAATATATATTGCTATATTACTAGGAAAATATAAAAATGCATTTTCCTTTAAGAGCTAGTTTTATTTTATCTGTAAAGTGCCTCAGGCCTGCTGTGCAGAAAGTGGCAGATGGGAAGCTGTTGGAATGATCTAGAACATATGAATCGTAACCTTTGCTGAGGACACATTTTTGTATATAGATAAATAGCTCTTATGTGTCTGCTTGAGAAGATAATAAGGTCTCGTGCACAAAGCCTGTTAGTCAGAATTGAAGGGTCCACCCCTTTTGATAATTTTTAATATGTTGTAGGGCTAGTTCCCCTAGCCCCAACCGCTATATTGTATTATCAAGAAAGTCCCCCAATTGTTACTTACCTTCCCTCTCTCCTGCCCTTCTGCTTGCAAGGAACTGCAAGCAGGGGGCCGGGCAGGCAGCCGCGTCTGTGGTTGGCTGAGAGGCAGACAATCACAGGCGCGGCTGCCGGCAGTTTAGAATGCCGGAGGAGAGAGGGAAGGTAAGTAAAGATCGGGGGACTTTCTTATAAATATTTTATAGCGGTTGGGGCTGGGGGAACTATCCCTACTATCTGGGAAAGGGATTTTACACTAGAGGGAGGGAGAACAAAACGGAAGTGAGAGGGAGGGGGAGGGAGTGAAGGACTGCTCTGAGCAAGCCAAAAACCTCTGAGAGGACAGCTCAGAGGCAGAAACAAATTCCCTGGTGGCCAGGCTCCTGGTGGGCAGTTTTTTTAACTTTGGGGGGACATTACAGGAGAACCATTTGGAGCTGGGATGTAAGGTAAGAATTTATATACACTACACAGTGGGGCCAGTAGTGGGTTAAATTATAGTTTTGGGGGTGGACATGCCCTTTAAAGATGACAGGGCTATAAGTTATTGAATTCACTTTAAAAAAATATCCGGCTGGGTGATCAATTGGGACAATGTATTGGCCTTTGTGTACTAGCTCCATAGTTTATTGTTAAAAACAAGATCAATTAATTCAATAAAATTTTAAAGGGCAATTCCACCCCTCAAATGAGAAACGGTATATAGGTTAAAAACTTTCTGAACCCCAAACTGCAATAGTTTAAAAGGACTAACCAGGAAAACGTTCTTCTCCGCCTTCCCTCTGCCTCTCAAAATGTTTATTTCTACTTTCTGAGCCTGTTATGAGCTTGCACACGCTCAGAGGAGGCATCTACGGGAATAGAGTTCAGTCATAGTCTGTGATTTCAGCTGTCACATCTATGACTGAGAGTGGCTAAATGGAAAAACCAGGTAGTGCTTTCAGATTTATAAATTATTGAAGTTTTGGAGATACAGTTTTTCATTTCAGGGTTGGACAGTCCCTTGTTATAAACTTAGGTAAGGTTGCATGGCCGTTCATAAATGGAAAATGTCACTGCAGTTTGGAGAACTTCTTGGAAGAATATTACAAAATAATTGGAGAAACAATTCAATGCAAAATATTTTGTAGACAAGCTAAAGATTTGGAGTTTTTATGGACCATGACATCATCTTCTTAAAGGGACACTATACTGAAAAAATGACTTAATCTTTAATTGAATACATGTAAGTAGCACTTACTCTGATTTGCGTGTGTTGCTGCATGCTTTCAATCCAGCACACATTTTGTTTAGGAGTAGTATCCCCCCTCCCTCTTTTAACCACTCCTGCTTCCATCCGCCCTGACTTTTCCCCCACAAACCAACTGTCAAGCCTGCACACAACATACAGCATTCCAACTGTCAAAACTCTGTCACCATTCCAGCTACAGTAAAACTACTCACAGAAAATTAGTTTCTGACAGCTGAAATATAAGAAGTTTTAGATTGGATATCTAAAGAAATAGGAGGCAGATCAACAAAAAGTGGTGGTTGGGAAGAATTAAAGTTTCCAGTTGTGATCAATTTAAAATAATCTATTTTTCAATATAGATGCCTTTTAAGTCTTATATCTTTATTCCTAACCTGAAAACACATGTTCATTTGTACAATGCTTTATTAATCAGGCAAATCAATCTCTGTTGTTTTGCTATAAGGTGAGCTACTCAGTGAATGAAGCCTGGGCAAGTGTGTTCCTGGGGATGGATGAAAAGGAGTTTAAGTTGTTCACCATGATAAACCTTACAGGACCCAGCTATGTAGGCACAGTCGCAGCTGGAGCACACAGCTGCCAAAGGTTGTATACACATTGGAGAGAATGTTTAATTATATAAACACTAACAGTTTTACCCGGTGTTTCCCGTGTACACATGTGGGTATAGTAATTGTTATGTACAGGTGTTTGGCTTAGATGGAAGAGACAGAAGCGCACTGTTAATGTTAGTAAGGTGACATTGCTTGAGGGAAGTATAGCACATATGTTTATAGCAAAAATTTTATACAACATTATCAATTTTTCTACTTGGGTCGTAAATATACAAATGTTAAAATGCTTTATGTAATTTGCTGAGCGGGCTCTTTGTCTGTGTTTTTAAAGTCGGGCTTCTTTCTGTTGCGCTGTCTGTGAGCTTTGTGTTTTTATTAAGCATGCTCTATTTTTTGCACATTAGATAGACGTCTGTCACTTTGTTTGCACTTAAAAGCTAGGTACACAGATTTTTTGAAAAATGACAGACTGCAAGACAGGGTCTGCAAGATCAGGATACACACAGTCCCGAGTGTTCTCTCTATGCACCCAAGCTTTCTCCCAATGCACAGCATAGGTAGGACATTCGGGACTGTTTCCCTCAACTGCGGCTGACCCCCGCAGCCAGGGGAAATTTCCGTACTTTCCCTAACAACCGTTCATCCGACCCAAAAGTTCGGCAGCCGCGTGCTTGTAACGGAAAGCCACCACACACAGTGCCAATCGGATGCAGTCAGATATCGGGGCTTTATCGGTACTGTGTGTACCTAGCTGAACACTTTATCCTTGCACAAGAACCACTTTATATTGACTATTAGATCCCAATCAACAAAGTAACTTTCTGGTCCGATTCGAAAGTGCCATGATGTCTTCTTTTAGTTGTAACTGTCCATGAAGTGTGTAACTTGCAGGCATTGTGTGTATGGTGCATAAGTCAAGGTAATGAAGGTAATGCCGTGTAGTCCATGCCCCCCAACTGTTCCGGTTTGAGTAGGTGGATGGGGGTAATGTTGTGGTGGGTGGGGGCATGGCATTCTGGGATGTGGATGGTCTGGGGGCATGTCCATGAAGTTGTGGTGTCCAGGAGATGTGACATTAGGGGGCGTGGCTGTGATGTTTGGGGGTATGATCACGGTGTTTGAAAGCATGGGCGTGGACGTTCCTTTTGGGGGCATGGCCACAGTTTCTGGGTGTGATGTTTTGGGTCATGGGCCTGGTGTTTTGGTTTGGCTTTTGATTTTTGGGGGCATGATGTTTGAGGACGTAGGAGAGATTGGGGGCGTACCTGTGATGTTTGGAGGCATGGCCGTGATGTTTTGGGGCGTGACCATGATGTGTGTGGCCGCAATATCTGGGGGCATCATCACAACATTTAGGGGCATGGTTGCAATGTTTGGGGGCTTATCAGCATCCCTCCCGGGGGCAAGAAAGGAGGCAGAGACCTTTGGACAGGAAGACAGCTCCTACTCAGTTTCCTGGACATTCTTTTCTTTGGACATTGACTGCAGGAGAACCATAAGGAGTAGGAATATGAGGTAAAGATTTTATAAAACTATACAGAGGGGCCAGTACTGGGGCAAATTTTAGATTTGGGGGTGGACATGCCCTTTAAATAAGATCTGATTGGTTGGGGCAAAATTAGCACCATTTTTAATGATAAGAACTTTTATTGAATCTCCCTGATAGTCTTTCCAGGGTTAAAATTTGACACTTTCCAGGAGCAAATTGTAATGTCTCACAGACTTTACGGTAAGGTAGTGTCTTGTTTCCTGTGTTGTAGAAGCCGGGTGTGATGCTATTCTTCTGTGTCTGCGGCTCTCTCAAGTTTTGAACTTTATATAGTAGATAATAAAAACCTTAATATTACCTAACTATGTTAATATCACTTACTGTATAAACATACAAACAGTATGACAAAACTGTATTTGTCAGGATTTTGATAATATCACATGCACATATTACATCTCCCTGATAGCAGCTCACTGGACAGCCCGTCTCTTTCTAGGTTAAGCACTTTAAGCATTCCTAAGCAAGTAGCTTGGAGGAGGGGTTGGAATTGGCTGGAGGGCTTGAAATGTGTACCTGGATAGGAAAATCCAGTGATGTGTCCTTTTAATCAGCAGTTTTTTGGTTAATATTCAGGAAAATCTATTATAGGCTGTAATTCTATTTTAAAGGGCATCTATAGTGGGAAAATGACCTTTTTTTTCTTTCTTTCCATGTGTTCTATAATTCCCCACAACCCCCAGAGTGTCTTCACTTTGTTCTGATTCCCTCTCTGTCCTGAGATACTCCAGTTAGAAGACTACGTGATTGCATTCCTCTACTCCTACTTGGACTGTCAATTAAATGCCTGTGACGTGATCCCCCCTCCCTGCTCTGTAATAAACATAGAGATAAGAGCATTAGCAGGGGGAGAGAGGTAGCTTTCATGGTAGATATAAGGCTGCACTTGACACCCCCTTCTTGATAGACTTCACTGATTGATGATGGGTCACAAAGAGAGAGATCGTAAACTGTACTGTTCTCCTTCTTCTTCCGTGTCTCCAGGGCAGCTTGCTTTCTATTGGCCACTGTGCGTGGGTGTGTTTTTCAGGATGTTGAACTTTTAACTCCTACTGCACATGATAAGCTTGACGGTTAGCAGGAGTTGAGACATGGAGGAGGTAACAGAGGGGAGGGGGAAGGGGGGAGTGCTGCACACAGATCTGGCACCATGGTTAAACAGAGTCACTGACATAGATAGGATTAAGGCAGCACAGAGTACATGAATTTAACTTTGCAAAGGGGCAATGTGTTTTTTTCACTATAGATGCCGTTTAAGTTTATTTTATTGATATGTGCACACATAGACCTTACTCATCCAAATGCTCACTTTTCATTTCTATAGTATATTGAAGTGCAGGCCTATTGTGACAGAAGTCAGTGTGGTGAAACACAAATCCATTCATAAGACACCAAAACTGAATCATATGACACATTTTCTCTGAAAGTAATTTGTCAGCCTTAATTTGGAAAAACCCAGTTTAGGGCTATGACACTAGAAAATTTTGCTGTGCAAAAACCTTGATAAATAGTATTATTGCGGGATAAATTAACATGTGTTCTAATTTGCAGCACATATTATGCTGATTGATACAATGAAAATAAGAGTCCAGTAGAATAAGTGATCTCCTGCTTTACTATTACTCAACTTAAGGTCCATACACACGTTAGATAAATGTCAGCAGAAATGTCTGGCAACAACCGTTGTGGGAGATAATCTAAAAAGGACAGATCACTCAGTTGGTGCCTGGTGGAGCAATCACATAGTTCTCCATGACTGTGGGAGACTTTGCAATCTCTCCCCGTCTCCATAGAGCAGTACAGATTGCTCGTCTGTAACAAGTAGCCTGTCTGTATGGGTGTTAGGTGATAAATCCAGTTTGGAGTACTTGGACCAAACTAATTTTTTCAAATGTGTGGCTTTACTCTACAGCAGGCATCAGAAATTGAGGGCAAAAAAAAAAAAACATCTGTACCATGTCAGCAAAGCTAAGTACACATGTGAATGTGCACCAAACTGCTAATGAGTGGCCAATAATCCCGTGTGTGTTATTAGAGGTCCAAACCGGTAGATTAGTGAACATGCCTGACCAAGCAGCCACACCTGTATGAAAGGATTCAGTATCATATCATGCCTGATGAAGAAACAAAAACAGCGGAATTTAACGCCTGCCGCATCGGTAGAATCTGGGGTTAAAAGGTGCAATAACAAATTTTTGTTTGCGACAGGTGCACAGATATTGCAAAAGAAATCTGAGTACCCACCACAAACGATTCAATATCCTTTTAGGGCACGGCCACACTGCAACGCAAACGAAATCGCACATGGAATCACATGCAATTTCATATCCGATTTTGTTGTGTTTGAAATCGCATGCGTTTTTTTTGCGATTTATAATGCAGAATGCAAACCGCAAGCGCAATCGCATTGCACCTGAAAACGTGCATTTTCGGTGCGTTTTGCTGCGATTCCAATAATTTGAAAAAAACGCAAACGCAAGCGCAAATGCAGAAAAATCACAGCAGTGTGGCCTAGCCCTTAGCAGCTATTCCTGTGTGACTATTTAACGGCAGCTAATAGCTGTGTTCAATAGTCATGCAGGGATTAATCACATTTGAGATTTACCCATTTATCAGTACAGTATGTGCCGTGAAAGCTTGAATTTATCAATCATTTAGGGAGTCATTACATTTAGCAATGCCTTAAGGTGGCCATACACACGAGCGATAATAGGTAAATTCCACCGTGGAACGACGGGATGTACCTATCATCGCTCGTGTGTAGGGGATATTCCCGATCGATCGGGAAAGACAGAAAATTTCCGTCAGTCGGCTCCCTTTAGTTTTATAGAGGGAGCCGATACTGATCGGGCAGTGTATGGGGATCGGTTGGTTCCATGTGTGCAGGTTTCCATTGCAATGTGCCAACAGATACCAATGTGATCTGTTGGCACATTGCGATGGAAATCGCATGTGTATGGCCACCTTAACAGTGCAATTCTCTACTGCTCCTCCTGTAATGAAGTTCACTTTATTTCCCATTAAAAAAAAATAAATGTTAATGTAACTAATATCACCAAACTCAAAGGGAAACAGGAAGAGAGACAGTGATCCCATTGTATTTTAACGTTAACAGGGATCTCCAGTTTTAGGTCCTCACCCTGGATAAATCAGTTATGTATGTAAGATTTGGGAATGAACTGCCCTTTTAAAAAACACGTTTCGCATAATACTAATAAGCAGTTTCCGGGCTGGGTACACACAATATAACGATATTTCCATGTATCGATCAGTGTGACCACAAAATCGGAGTTGATGTTGTGGCGAGCAATGCTGGATCGATCAGCAAATGGACAATCAGACATGTTTTAAAATCACTGCCAATTGTACAGTTTCCTATGGACCGCACGTTCGGTCACATCAAACAGTGTCGGCCGCGGCTACATTCGCCATGATTGACAGTGATCCGTCCTAGCCGATCACTTGCTAGTGGTGAGTGGCTAGTGGTCAGTTGGGGCAAAAAATCCACCTAAGTGTTGTAGGCTGAGTAACATAGCAGCTCATAGGGAATCACCTTTGAATATTAGACTTTAAAACGTTATTTTAGTTCCCTTTTATCCCCAAAATCAAGTGCCTATTGATGAATAACACAATTAAGGTGCAGTTGATAATAGTTATTCCCATTGCAAACAGCTATAAGGAATAAATACACCGTAACCCATTTGAGATCTACTTTTCCGGCTAATTTACTGAAAGCTGCAGCGTTCTATTTCCTGCTTACCGATTTACCAGAAGTTGGCATGACTTTAAGACAGGAATGTGACGGGTTTTCAGGTCATTGAAAATGAAGAAAAATAAGACTTTTTCGAGCACCAGCATGGACTGCAATGAACACAAAGATGTACATTTATTTCTTTTTATTCCAGCTCAGAAATATCCCAGCACAGGTAGAGATAAGGACAGAATACGAAAAAAGCCACAAAGCATGCGGACTGAGACATGCCACGATTTGGGGTAGCAAAGAGGTGACATTCGTGGGACTTTACAAGGGGCATTTCCCAAAGTTAACTGGAGGACATGAAATAATGGGTAAGTATTTTAATGATACACAATTCAAGCAGGGGTTCCTGAGATCAGTGCTGAATTTTTGCAGTGGCTCAATCTGTAATCAACTTTAAAACCGATCTGCGCATTTTACCTAAACGATTGTATGTATACGTCCTGGATTATACAGTGAATAAACTAAAAAATGATGTTATATCTACTAATACAACACTGTATCACTGTTAGTGTTGTGGATGATTACCTATACTATTAGTATTTTCTATTTCACCTTGAAGAAACATTAAAAGAATAGAGAAGCACAGCTTGAACTAAACTTGGTTTGAAACTACCGGTTTCATGTTGTTGATATTTTGTCGGATGAACTTCTGCCTCAAACCTGGGACATGCATCCTTAAGTTTAGGCTAAAGGTACGTACAGACACAAGGATCCCTGCAAGATGTTCACCTAATGTCTGGGCGCGAGAATCAGTTTGTGTATGGATGATTAGTTGGGCTCTCTGGCAGGTCGTGGATGAACTATTAGGTCGGATCATCAACAACACCTGACAAATTGTTCATTCGCAAACCGATTCTCAGCCGTAATGGGCATTCGTTAAACAGTTAGAAGTTTGGCATCGTGCAGGGATCCTTGTGCCTGTGCTAAAGCTTAAAACAACTTTTTTTCTGACTTGCCCAAAGTAGCTCATTGGACAACCTCTCCCTCTCTCCCTGGAAGAGAAGAAAGAAACTGACGATGAAAAGTTTTTCGAAAAATCTGTCAGATTCACGGATTTTGGAAACCGGCAGTTCTGAATCGAAACCAGGTTCATTTCGAAACCGGGATTCTTCTCTAATCCCTGGAAATTTTACCTGGCTATGCCACTTCCTATTGTCATTTCCAGAATGCACAGAATGTGTCAAGATACCTTTGTCAATTTAATTGGACTATATATTTAAAATGATGTAATAGAGTATGTTATTTTGCAGGTGAATTCTCTCAGTCACTCTTTCATAGAAGCATCAGACATGGCAGGATGAAGATCTATTTGGAGCATTCAGCCCACAATCACCAGGATCATATTTCCATTGGCTGGGATGGTAAAGAACAGGTATCCATTCACATGATTTACTCAGATTTGTATTACCACAGAATAATGCTGTGTAATTTGGCAACATGTTCATAAGGTCCATACAATGGACAAGGCAACCAAAATAACAAGCCACGTTCCAGATTAGGAATTGTTTTGACAAACTTCTTTGCCTACAGTATTTAAGCTGTTCTAAAATACAGTATATACCTTTAAAGGATAAGTACACTGTAAAATCAAGTTATGTTCATTTGGAATCTGCAGCTTTAAAAATACCGTTGCCATATTTTTTCCCCTATGCCCCTCCAGAGCCTAGCTTTGTGCCTTGAAAGTTGCTGACATCCTCTGAGATTTCCTCTGCTTTCTCCTGCTTGAGCCTCAAACGCTAATGCCTGTGACATCGCGTGCACGGAACCCACAGGCATTAGACACAAAGGTAGGCTCTGGAGGGGCATAGGGAAAAAAATATGGCAACAGTATTTATAAAGCTGCAGCTTCCAACAGAAGATAACTTGATTTTACTGTGTACTTATCCTTTAAATATTTTCCCCTGTAAAATGGTTTCATCACATTTTTGGTATCGTAAATTTACGATCATTAAACCGGTCAGAGATTAACGATCGGTTTAACGATTGTAAATTTCCGATACCAATCGTAAATTTCCGATACCGATCGATAGAATACCATTGCAGTAGTTTACTACCGCGCGGTATTCTATGATCAAACATTCGTTAATTAATGAACGTTCTGTCGTAAATGTACGATTGCGATCGTACATTTATGAACGCAACTGTAAATTATCTAACCAGCGTTATTGCTAAAAAACAATACTGTGGGTTTATAAATATGGCCCTATGTAGCTTATAGATATTTAAAAGTTATCTCCAACCCCAAATAAAAAAAAAATCTGCAGTGTAGGAGACCCCCCCTCCAAAGCTTAAGTAAAATATACTTTTTAAAACTAAACTAACATAGTGGTTGGGGCAGAATTGCTCTTTTGATGGTAGGGGGTGAAGGAGCAAGAAAAAATCCAGGAGGGAGGGCGGGGGGAGAGGGAGCAGGGACCAGATGACTCACAGACAACTCCTACTCTTCACTTTTCTTCAGGAGAACCATTTAGAGCAGTGACATAAGGTAAAGATTTTTGAACACTACACAGTGGGGCCAGTGGGTTAAATTTTAGTTTTGGGGGAGGACATGCCCTTTAAAAAGTTCCCAGAAATAGACTTACCTACCTTAGTTTCTCTTAGCGTCTGCCTCTACTGCTATTTCCAAGAACAGAGTAGCAATAGGAGCCGGACCGGCAGCCTTGTCTGTGATTGAGAGAATTTTGAGATCTGAGGGAATGAAGGTGGATAAATATATTTTTGGGCACATTTTAAAGTTAGAACCCTAGCGTATAGGGTTGGGGGGTCCCCCTACACTTCAGAAAAGTGTATTTATTTCTAAAAGATGATTCAGTGCTGAGGGAACCAGAGGGTGGGAGGTGGGAGAGCTCCCTTGCACATGCCAGAGTCCTCCAGGAGGACAGGGAAGTGACTTTCAGCAGGCACTGCAGGACAACCATAAGGCTATGTTCACACAACAAAAAACGCATGAAAAAAACCCTGTTAAATTGCATTGCATTTTTATGCGTTTTTCAATGCTTTTTTATGCAGTGTTTTAGTGCATTTTTGGTTTAAATGGAAAAAAATGCATGCGTTTCTATGTGTTTTTATGCATTTTTTCCTCTTCCCCATAGACTCTTATTGAGTACGTTAACGCACTAAACTGCTGCAAAAATGCAACGCACAAAAATGCAGTAGTGTGAATGGTATTATGACATTCCTATGTCCTTTTCTAACGCATCAAAAAGCAATAAAACGCGTCTATTGTGAACGAGCCCTAAGGAGCAGAGGTGTAAGATAAGGATTTTTTTACACTACCCAGTGGGGCAAATTTTTGCTTTTTTCAATGATGAAACAAACTGTAATCCTACATGCATAACATAAAGAAAAGTTTTTCTTGGAATCTGATACATTTTCCTGGTACTTTACATCTTTTGCTTTATTTCAACATCACCAAACAAGTGATAATTCTTTGGTAAATAATACCAAAGAATAACTAAATAAGTTAGCTAACTAAATAAGCTTGCATTTCAGTCAGTTAAGTAATTGATAATGTAAGGGATAATGCACCCCTTACAGTGTAATATATAAGGCATAATGCACCCCTTACAGTGTAATATATAAGGCATAATTCACCCCTTATAGTGTTGCTTACAGTAGATAAAGTGCCCCTTACTGTAAATGATAAGGATATGAGAAATCACAGCCGCAGGGCTCAGAACTCCAAGGTGTGGTAGAGGCTCATTCATAAAAACAATTTAAAGGGACAGTTCAGTGGAAATGATCAATATTTGTTAAATTGTTAGTTTGTGTAATGCCTTCTTAGTTATTCTACATATTCTATTCCATTTTGAAAAATCAGTTGATTTCATACCCTTTGCTGTTCCCTGCTGTTCGCATTAG
This sequence comes from Hymenochirus boettgeri, assembly GCA_019447015.1. NCBI lineage: Eukaryota > Metazoa > Chordata > Amphibia > Anura > Pipidae > Hymenochirus > Hymenochirus boettgeri. The sequence continues at coordinate 59,848,176 of CM033477.1, forward strand.
TGAGCTGACATTTCAGGTTCTAACGGTCCTTCTTCTTCCCAGGATGCACAGGGGCGTGTTTGGGGGGGGGATTCCTGGTGCCTGGAATCCCCCTTTCTGTTTGCTCAGTGCAGTCTGCTGTTCTACCTCTCCTGGTGTCCATAGACTGTTACATCGTTTGTTACATAGTTTGTTATACATATTGTTACATTGTCAATTGAGCTGAGTGAGAAGCAGTATTTGTATGTTTCAAAAATGTATCCAGTCTGCCCTGTGATTGACATCAGTATTGAGATCTGTATCTACATTAACCCCGCAGCTGCCAGGGGTGATTGCTGAGACTGGGTTTATATACATTACTTACTACTGTACTTACCCCACTGTGATGGAGTTAGTGAGCAGGAATCGAGACATTAAGAAATCCTGGAGGTGGTTGTATAGCTGATTGTCAACATTGGATTATAATATATATATATATATATATATATATATATATATATATAAAATCATCCAACACCGCTGCACTCAATACATATCAGAATGTTTATTAACTAGTACAGCATGTCCAAATTTTTTTTTGTCACCTGATGAAGGGGACAAACTACGCCATTGGTGGAGTGTCCCCTTTTTAAAGGAATTACTCTATTTGTGTTGTGTGTTATCTATAATTTAGATATATATATATATATATATATATATATATACACAATTCGTATAATCACAGCACTCCACCAATAAGTCCAATAGTCCGGTGCTATGCCTAAGGGAATATGGCTGTATTGTCCCCTAAATCACATATAAATCGTAAAGTGCTGCCTTTACGATTTATATATAAGGGCAATACGGCTAAGCTCTATTGTATGCTTTGCTCCCTGAGTAAATTTATTCCCCGCCCCTTTAAGGCAGTCCAGCTAAAAAGAAGGTTTAGAAGCTCTGTAAGCTCCCATGATTCCCTGGTATAGGCCATACTAAATAAAGAGAGAAGCAGGTATGGTCTTGTTCCCCCAGGGATTGCACTTTACTCATTAGGTTAGGACTGATGCTGGGATACTGCCTTGAAGTGGCGCATCAGCTGACGCAAGTTTGTACAAACTATGTAACTTAATGTATCCATTTTAACTTTAGTGCAGGTAATTACCCTTCATTCCTTGCATATATGTTTGATCGTAATATTTAATTAATTTACGCTTATATGTATAGTTGAGTGCTGGAGTTTTTGTGTAATGTATAAATTGCCGGTTCTCCTTTGCACCGCACCTGAAAGTAATTTAGAATAAAGGTTTGAGCTCGCATGAGCCCTTGGTCGGGTAAGTAATATCTCATAGATGTATGGCCTCCTTTAGGGATAGAATTTTGGCAAGAATTTTGATGTCAACCTGGAGGAGGGAGATTGGTCTGTAGGATTCAGCACGGGTGGGGTCCTTCCCAGGTTTAAGGATAAGGGTAATAAGAGCTTCGGATGTGTTGAATATTGTGTTGTATAAGTTATAGAGCTGTAGGATCAGGGACCCGGAATAGTGTAAATAGTGTATGCCATCTATGCCCCGGGTTTTAATTCTGGAGGGAGATGGCCTGTTGGATTTCAAGTTCTGAGATAGGGGAGACTAAAGTTTGTTTTTGGTATGTGAATAGTTGTGGAAATTTTATGAGTCTATGGCCTGTGGCTGGTGTTGCAGGGTGGTAGAGTATAGTTGATGGAAGTAGGAAGCAAAGTATTCTATAACCTGTTGGGGGGCTGTAATTAATCGGGTATGGGGGGGGGGGGGTTGAGAGCAATCACAGTGGGTGGGTTTGTCTTCATGGTTGGCAATGTATGCCAAAAGTTAACCACATTTCTATCCTTGTTCGTAATAGTTTTGTGCTTGGAATTGTAAATTTTTTGTCTTTTTCGGTAAGTAGTTGGTCTGTTAATGTAGTTTGTAGCATAAAGGATAAGTGCACTGTAAATTCAAGTTATGTTCATTTGGAAGGTGCAGCTTTAAAAATACTGTTGCCATATTTTTTTTTTACCTATGCCCCACCAGAGCCTCCATTTGTGCCTTGAAAGTTGCTGACATCTTGTTACTGGTTTGCTGAATGTTAAGCTCCGCCCCTCTGAGAGTTCCTCTGCTTTCTCCTGCTTGAGCCTCAAACAGAAATGTCTGTGAGTTCCGTGCACACTCCTGCTTGAGCCTCAAACAGTAATACCTGTGAGTTCCGTGCACTCTCCTGCTTGAGCCTCAAACAGTAATGCCTGTGAGTTCCGTGCACTCTCCTGCTTGAACCTCAAACAGTAATGCCTGTGAGTTCTGTACACGTTCACAGGCATTATCGATTGAGGCTCAAGCAGGAGAAAGCAGAGGAAATCTCAGAAGGGTGGAGCTTAACATTCAGCAAACCAGTAACAAGATGTCAGCAACTTCCAAGGCACAAAGCTAGGCTCTGGAGGGGCATAGGTAAAAAAAGCCATGGCAACAGTATTTTTAAAGCTGCAGCTTCCAAATGAACATAACTTGAATTTACAGTGCACTTATCCTTTAAGGCTTGGGATTTCTCAAGGGTGGGTTGGCAGGTGGGTTCCAGTTTTGTTGGTGAAGTCTGTCTAATGACAGGCTGATGACAGTGTTGAAGACTACCATCAAAATTGTGGGTGTGGTCCCTTTTCTTTAATATAGTGCATAGAGTCTGATGGCCACCTGAATGATCTACCTATACATATGGGGTCATCAGGTATATGTCTAGGATTTTTTTTATAGCCGATGACAGACAGCTTCCAATGGAATCTGTCAGATATCTGCTATAAATTTGGCATTTATGTATTAAACATAAGATTAGCCCACATAAAAGGGAAACAATATCATTTCAAAGCTTGACCTACATTTCAGACATTGCCCTACACCCTTTACCATAGTCCTCCTCAGAATCTGGACTGCCTTGCAGATGTTGTAGGGGGTGGTGTGGGGTAGAAGAGAGGAGAACGTATATCATAAACAGCACAATTCATGGGGACTAATATCAGCTGAAGGCTATCAACATTTACTTGACTATTAAAAATCCGTCTTACAACATGCAGTCCCATTCACATTGGGGTAGGCCATTGCTGATAATTGAAACTGCAATTTAACTGTAAAATCTTTTTGCCAATATTTTGATCCATACTGAAACGGCGGCCCCATCATTGTAATTAACCAAACGTGGTCTATTATCTGAGTTGACAAACATAAACTAGATAATAAGACACATACAGGAGAATACAAAACACACTTTCAAGAATGTTTCAAAGAAATATCAAAAAATAAAACCATGTGACTTCAAGCAACTTCACCTTTAAAGGGACAGTTCAGTGGAAATTATCAATATTTGTTAAATTGTTAGTTTGTGTAATGCCTTCTTAGTTATTCTACATATTCTCTTCCCTTTTGAAAATCAGTTGATTTCATACCCTTTGCTGTTCCCTGCTGTTGACATTAGTGAGCTGACATTTTAGGTTCTAACGGTCCTTCTTCTTCCCAGGATGCACCATATCCTTGGAATGTTCCTAACCGTTATTTCTACTGATTGGCTGTTAGATGGGTCAAAGATGCTCAGATCTCTACTGGGCAACTGAATCAACCCAGGCGCTGGGTCAAGGGCAAAACCATAACGGTCTCTATTAGGGGTCCTGCAAACAAGAAGTCAGTATTTCGGTTGCATTTATTTATACACAGACAAAATGCTGAATTGGCAGATTAAGGTCATTGGGATGAAAAAATACGGCTCTTTTTCTGAAAAGTACATGTATTTGCACTGAACTTCCCTTTTAAAAAGAATCTGATGATTAAAAGGTATGTATGCTTTTGCCGCATCTTAATCTATGAATGAATACATGTAAGCAGCACTTAGGTAATAAATTCACCTTAAAAATGCATGCACCATGGTTATTGTTTTTTTTTCAGCACATTTTATATGTTTTTGCAAACGCTCCAAAAAAACCTGCATACTAATGCATAGTTTCAGGCATTTTGGGGTCAAAATTGATACAACTGCAACACATGCAGTTATATCCATTTGTATGCAGTGAAGTTACTTAAACTTATGCATTGTGTTTCTGGACATAAATGCATTCAGCAGTGCAATTTGAAAACGGACTGTATTGGAATGCATTAGTGGGAATGTCAGGGGCGTGTTTACGGGGGTATTCCTGGCGCCTGAAATCCACCCTTTCTGCCTGCTCAGTGCTGTCTGCTGTTCTACCTCTCCTGGTGTCCATAGATTGTTATATAGACTGTTATATAGACTGTTACATAGATTGTTATATAAATTGTTACATAGTCAATTGAGCTGAGTGAGAAGCAGCATTTGTATGTTTCAAAAATGTATCCAGTCTGCCCTGTGATTGACAGCAGCATAAGAAAATTGTATCCATCCACATTAACCCTGCAGCTGCCGGAGGTGATTTCTGAGACTGTGTTTATATTCATTACTTACTGTACCTACTACACTGTGATGGAGTTTAGTGAGCAGGAATCCTGGAGGTGGTTGTATAGCTAGCTGATTGTCAACATTGCATTATAATATATATACACACAGGAATGATTGTTCCATATATTCTTTTTAATGAATGATTGTTCAATGTTACCATACATGGTCCAATGTTCGGGTTCTACTGCAAATCCTGTCAGATCCACCGTCAGTGTCACAGTTCAGGCTATGAAAGACACTAATAGTAAATTAGTGCAAATGTGGATTTATCAGTAAAACAGAATGTTAGGCTGGGTACACAGAAAAATTTTCCGTCCCGACTTTTCGCCGCTATAAAGTGGTCGGTCACAGCAAATGTCTCCTATGGACCACAATGTTCACTGCCGAAATCAGCTCAGATTTTTCGGCTTGACAGACCAATACACGGAAATATCTGTTTGTGTGTACCCAGCCTTAATAAGTATATACTTTATAACAAAGAAAAGGGAATATATGTATTGGCCAACTGTGATGACAATAATGGCAATTAGAGAATATATATATTATTATATGATCCATATATAATAGATCACATGAATGTATTCTTCATCAACCTCCTTCTGGGCTTGTTCAGTGGTAACACATTTAGGAATCCCCCCTTGAAAATCCTGCACTTGCCACTGATGCACCACATCCTTGGAATGTTCCTAACAGTAATTTCTACTGATTGGCTGTTGGATGGGTCAAACATGCTCAGATCTCAACTGAGCAACTGAATCAACCCAGGCGCTGGGTCAAGGGCAACACCATAACGGTCTCTATAAGGGGTCCTGCAAACAGGAAGTCAGTATTTCGGTTGCATTTATTTATACACAGACAAAATGCTGAATTGGTGGATTAAGGTCATTGGGATGGAAAAATACTGCTCTTTTTTCTTCCTCTTTAACAAAGAAAGGACTGTAACACTATACAATGTTATTAAAAATCCTTTATTTATCTCTATATAGGCATATCAATTAAAAAATTTATTGAGTCTATTTATTTGCCTTATCCCACTATAGTATAGTATAGTATAGTATTTGAGGTTGAATAAAGACATACGTCCATCCAGTCCAACCCATCTAGCAATATCTTCATTTCCTGCCTAACTGTTGATCCAGAGGAAGGCAAAAACCCCCCACCAAATTTATGAAGGGGGAAAAAATTCCTTCCTGACTCCAAGTGGCAATCGGAAATTTCCCTGGATCAACTCTACTTTATGTATCAATACCAGTAACTTGCAACATTCCTTGTTTGCAGAAACTCATCCAGCTTTTTTTTTAAACTGACCAATGAACCTGCCATTACAACGTCCACTGGAAGACCATAGCTTTACCGTTCTCACAGTAAAAAACCCTTTCCGAGCTTGAAGCCTAAACCTTTTTTCTTCATTTGGACTTTTTATCGAAAGGAAAAGTGCGCTGGGTTAACAAAGCATTAATTTCTGAAAGCAAATTTTTCCAGGTTTAAAGCAGCTCTTCAGAATGTCAACTGGATAATGTATTATCAGGTAAAGGTACTGAACGATGTGGACTGTGTTCAAGGGGATTTAAGCCAGTTCACATCTAAATTATACCCTTGGGAAATAAATGTAAAAAAAATAAATCCGCGCCCATGTGGCTGATCTGATGTAAAGAGGCAAATGGTAAGGAAGAAAAGGCATTAAATAAAACCTTAAGGCGAGGGAAGGAAAGGCCTTTAGGGATTATAAAAACTGTAACATGGAGTGTAAGAAATCAAACTAGCTAAAATTAATAATGAAGTTAGGATAGCTAAACATTTTTTTAAGTATATTAATAGTAAGAAGATGAGGACTGAGAATGTGGCACCATTTATTAATGGGGATAAGTTAGTTACGGAGGATGGCGATAAAGCAAATGTCTGAATAATTTTTTTCCTCTGTATACACTATAGAAGATCCAAGTACAGATATCATAGAGTATAGTAGCAATATGGTATAAAAGATTCAAGTTCACTTGGTTAACCGAGGATAGGTACAGAAAGAACTAAATAAGGTAATATTAATAATCTCCTGGACCGGATAAAATACATCCTCGGGTACTTAAGGAGCTAAGTTCAGTTTATTCTGGCCATTGTTTCTTATTTTTGCTGATTCCCTCATGTCCGGTGGTGTGCCTCTGGATTGGAAAAAGGTGATGTTATTCCAATATTCAAAAAGGGTAGTCGTTCACAGCCATGTAATTACAGGCCTGTAAGTTTAACTTCAGTGGTGGGGAAGATCCTGGAAAGTTTAATAAGGGAACATGTTCTAGAGTATTTTCAAGGACTGACATAAGTAGTAACCAGCAATGGATTTAGGAGGAATAGATCTTGTCAAACTAACTTGCTTGGCATTTATGAGGAAGTAAGTAGAATTTAGACTCTGGTATAGCAATAGATGTAGTTTACTTGGATTTTGCAAAGGCTTTGATACAGTCCCCCATAGGGAACTGATAAGCTAAGGTCTGTTGGTCTGGGGAGTGACATTTGTACAGTGTAGAAAATTAGAATGGTTAATGACTAGGATGCAGAGAGTAGTTGTTAATGGGGCTTCATCATTGGATTAAAGTGAAGTGGGATGCCACAGGGTTCTGTGTTGGGGCCGCTTCTATTTATCTATTATTAATGATTGGGAAGTGGGTATTGTCAGCAAGGTTTCTGTGTTTGCTGACGACACAAAACTTTGTCGACCATAAAAACTTCAGAGGATGTGCAATCGTTGCAAGGGGATCTAGATAGATTATCACATTGGGCTGCTAAGTGGCAGATGAAATTCAATGTTGTAAATGTAAGGTGATGCATTTTGGACTTAAAAAAACTTGTGCTACTTATACTATAAATGGCTCTGTGTTAAGTGAATACCTGTTGGAAGGGATCTTGGAGTTTTGGTGGATAACAAACTTAAAGGTAGCAAGCAGTGCCAGGCGGCAACAGCCAGAGCCAGCATGGTATTGTCTTGTATAAAGAGAGGTATGGATTCAAGGGAGGAAAATGTTATTCTCCTTCTTTACAAAGCATTGGTAAGGCCTCTTGGAAATGCAGTGCAATTTTGGGAATCCTGGGTACAGGGGATTGGGGGAGCTTGAATATGAAGAGAGACTGGAAAAGTTACAATATGTACGCGTGGGTGCGAGAAAAGGCGCTTGCGTGGGGATATGATTACTGTGTATAAATACATAATACGGGCCATACAACAAACTATCTGGGCATTGTTCACCAATAGAACATGTCAAAGGACACGACGACATCCCTTAAGACTTGAAGAAAAAAGGTTTAGGCTTCAAGCTCGGAAGGGTTTTTTACTGTGAGAACGGTAAAGCTATGTCTTCCAGTGGACGTTGTAAGGCAGGTTCATTGGTCCGTTAAAAAAAAAGCTGGATGAGTTTCTGCAAACAAGGAATGTTGCAAGTTACTGTATTGATACATAAGTAGAGTTGATCCAGGGAAATTTCCGATGCCACGGAGTCAGGAAGGAATTTTTCCCCCTTCTAAATTTGGGTGGGGGGTTTTTGCCTTCCTCTGGATCAACAGTTAGGCAGGAAATGAAGATATTGCTAGATGGGGTTGGACTGGATGGACGTATGTCTTTTTCAACCTCAAATACATACTATACTATACTATAGTGGGATAAGGCAAAAAATAGACTCAATAAAATTTTTTAATTGATATGCCTATATAGAGATAAATAAAGGATTTTAATACATTGATAGTGTTACAGTCCTTTCTTTGTTAAAGAGGAAGAAAAAAGAGCAGTATTTTTCCATCCCATGACCTTATCCACCAATTCAGCATTTGTCTGTGGTATAAATAATGCAACCGAAATAACTGACTTCCGTTTGCAGGACCCCTTATAGAGACCGTTATGGTGTTGCCCTTGACCCAGCGGTGGGTTGATTCAGTTGCTCAGTTGAGATGAGCATGTTTGACCCATCCAACAGCCAATCAGTAGAAATTACTGTTAGGAACATTCCAAGGATGTGGTGCATCAGTGGCAAGTGCAGGATTTTCAAGGGGGATTCCTAAGTGTTACCACTGAACAGCCCAGAAGGAGGTGATGAAGAATACATTCATGTGATCTATTATATATGGATCATATAATAATATATATATTCTCTAATTGCCATTATTGTCATCACAGTGGCCAATACATATATCCCTTTTCTTTGTTATAAAGTATATACTTATTAGGCTGGGTACACACAAACAGATATTCCGTGTATTGGTCTGTCAACCGAAAAATCGGAGCTGATTTCGGCACGAGAAACATTGTGGTCCATAGGAGACATTTGCTGTGACCGACCACTTTATAGCGGCGAAAAGTCGGGACGGAAAATTTTTCTGTGTACCCAGCCTAACATTCTGTTTTACTGATAAATCCACATTTGCACTAATTTACTATTAGTGTCTTTCATGCGAACTGTGACACGACGGTGTACTGAAGATTGCAGTAGAAGCTGATAACATATATATATATATAATTATATATATATTTATATATATATATATAATTTATAATATATAGTATACAAATACAAGGATATACAGCTCAAACCTTTATTCTAAATTACTTTAGGTGCGGTGCAAAGGAGAACCGGCAATTTAACATTACACAAAACTCCAGCACTCAACTATACATATAAGCGTAATTAATTAATATTACGATCAAACATATATGCAAGAAATGAAGGGTAATTACCTGCACTAAATTAAAATGGATACATTAAGTTACATAGTTTTGTACAAAACTTGCGTCAGGATGCGCCACTTCAAGGCAGTATCCCAGCATCAGTCCTAACCTAATGAGTAAAGTGCAATCCCTGGGGGAACAAGACCATACCTGCTCTCTCTTTATTTAGTATGGCCTATACCAGGAATCATGGGAGCTTACAGAGCTTCTAAACCTTCTTTTTAGCTGGACTGCCTAAAGGGGGGGGGAATAAATTTACTCAGGGAGCAAAGATACAATAGAGCTTAGCCGTATTGCCCTTATTATAAATCGTAAAGGCAGCACTTTACGATTTATATGTGATTAGGGACATACAGCCATTTCCCTTAGGCATAGCACCGGACTATTGGACTTATGGTGGAGTTCTGTGATTTACGATTGTGTATATATATATATATAATATATTATATATATATATATATATATATATATATACACACACACACAAATAGAAGTATGCCAGCACTCCCCAATGGGTAGTTTGTCCCCTTCATCAGGTGACAAAAAAAAATTTGGACATGCTGTACTAGTTAATAACATTTGAATGATGATTGAGTGCAGCGGTGGTTGGATGATTTATATATATATATATGTATATATACCCAGTGGGGCAAATTTTGCTTCCAGGCACCATGAATCCCCCCCCCCAAAACACGCTGTGCACTGGGAAGAAGAAGGACCGTTAGAACCTGAAATGTCAGCTCACTAATGCGAACAGCAGGGAACAGCAAAGGGTATGAAATCAACTGATTTTTCAAAATGGAATAGAATATGTATAGAATAACTAAGAAAAGGATTACACAAGCCACTATTTCATGGTCACTATTCCCTAAGCCTCCAGTTACCTTTATATCTATAATGCGCTCCACAATGTTAGATATTACCAGATCCAACAGAGCTCCTTTTCTAGTAGGAACCTCAACCACCTGTGAGAGAAAATTATCCTGCAGCAAATTCAGGAACTCATCGCCTTTTTCTGTGATGGCAGTTCCACCACACCAATCAATGTCAGGGTAATTGAAGTCCTCCATAATGAGCACACTCCCCAAACTTGCAGCCCTTGCCAACTGCATATGAGGTTGACTCACCTCCTCTCTGCTAGCATTTGGCGGCTTATAGCAGACACCAACAATGACATTACCCCCTTTCCTGTTGCCTAATTCCTCACATATTGCCTCCACTTTATCATCCATATCACCAGTTATCTCTTCTTTTAAATTTGGCTTCAATTCTTTTTTAACATAAACACATACTCCTCCCCCTTTCCTTTTTTTTCTGTCCTGCCTAAACAAGGCATATCCTTCTATATTTACAGCCCAGTCGTGAGAACTGTTCAACCACGTTTCTGCTATACCTATTACATCATACTTTTCATTCAATGCCATCATTTCCAATTCACCCATTTTGTCAGCCAGGCTTCTCGCATTTGCAAACATACATTTTAGATTATTATCCTGTAATTTATTCGTACACTTTAATACACATTCCTCCCTATCCCCTATGCTAGCCCCACCCCCCTTTCCGCCCACCACTGGCCTATCTACACCCTGCTTTCCTCCTGGACTATCTATCCCAGTGAGACTGCTAATACCCTCCCCCCCCCAAACATAGTTTAAAATCTCCTCCAACCCTCTAGCCATCTTCTCCCCTAAAACAGCTGCACCACCATCAGTGAGGTGCAACCCATCCCTACTAAAGAGCCTGTAGCCGACAGCAAAGTCTGCCCAGTTCTCAATTAACCCAAACCCTTCTTCCTTACACCACTCTCTTAGCCACGCATTAATGCTCCTAAGCTCCCGCTGTCTCCCTGGCTTAGCACGTGGCTGCGGTAGTATTTCTGAAAACACTACCCTGGAGGTCCTTGCTTTTATCTTGGCCCCTAGTTCTCGGAAATCATGTTTAAGGACCTCACCTCCACCTCTAACTTTGTCATAGTGGCCTATGGGGGACTGTATCAAAAGCCTTTGCAAAATCCAAGTAAACTACATCTACTGCTAGGCCAAAGTCTAAATTTCTACTTACTTACAAATTTCTACTTACATAAAAGCCAAGTTAGTTTGACAAGATCTATTCCTCCTAAATCCATGCTGGTTACTACTTATAATGTCAGTCCTTGAAAGATACTCTAGAACATGTTCCCTTATTAAACTTTCCAGGATCTTCCCCACCACTGAAGTTAAACTTACAGGCCTGTAATTACCCGGCTGTGAACGACTACCTTTTTTGAATATTGGATTAACATCATCCTTTTTCCATTCCAGAGGCACACCTCCAGACATGAGGGAATCTACAAAAATAAGAAACAATGGCTCAGATAAAACTGAACTTAGCTCCCTAAGTACCCGATGATGTATTTTATCCAGTCCAGGAGATTTATTAATATTAACCTTTTATTAGTTCTTTCTGTACTATATCCTCGGTTAACCAAAGTGCACTTAAATCTTTTATACCATTATTGCTACTATACTCTATGATATCTGTACTTGGATCTTCTATAGGTGTATACAGAGGGAAAAAAAATATTCAAGACATTTGCTTTATCGCCATCCTCCGTAACTAACCTATCCCCATTAATTAATGGTGCCACATTCTCAGTCCTCATCTTCTTACTATTAATATACTTAAAAAAATATTTAGGCTTAGTGATGCTTTGTTCAGCTATCCTAACTTCATTATTATTTTAGCTAGTTTGATTACTTTGATTACTTTCTTACACTCCTTCTTACAGTTTTTATAATCCCTAAAGGCCCTTTCTGTCCCCTCTGCCTTAAAGGTTTTAAATGCCTTTTCTTCCTTTCCATTTGCCTCTTTACATCATAATTCAGCCACATGGGCGCGGATTTATTTTTTTTACATTTATTTTCCAAGGGTATAAATTTAGATGTGAAATGGCTTAAAATCCCCTTGAACACAGTCCACCTGATAATACATTATCCCAGTTGACAATCTGAAGAGCTGCTTTTAACCTGGGAAAAATTGCCTTCCCTAAATTAATAGACTTTGTTAACCCAGTGCACTTTTCCTTTCGATAACAAAGTCCAAACGCCACTATTTCATGGTCACTATTCCCTGAGCCTCCAGTTACCTTTGTATCTATAATGCGCTCCACGATGTTAGATATTACGAGATTCAACCACCTGTGAGAGAAAATTATCCTGCAGCAAATTCAGGAACTCATCGCCTTTTTCTGTGATGGCAGTTCCACTACACCAATCAATGTCAGGGTAAATAAAGTCCCACATAATGAGCACACTCCCCAAACTTACAGCCCTTGCCAACTGCATATGAAGTTGACTCACCTCCTCTCTGGTAGCATTTGGCGTCTTTTTTAACCTAAAAACATATACTCCTCCCCCTTTCCTTTTTTATCTTTCCTGCCTATCTGTCCTGCCTAAACAAGGCATATCCTTCTAAATTTACAGCCCAGTCGTGAGAACTGTTCAACCACATTTCTGCTATAGCTATTACATCATACTTTTCAATCAATGCCATAATTTCCAATTCACCCATTTTGTCAGCCAGGCTTCTCGCATTTGCAAACATACATTTTAGATTATGAACCTGTAATTTATTCGTACACTTTAATACACATGCCTCTCTATCCCCTATGCTAGCCCCACCCCCCTTTCTGCCCGCCACTGGCCTATCTACACCCTGCTTTCCTCCTGGACTATCTATCCCAGTGAGACTGCTAATACCCTCCCCACCATTAAAGTATAGCACATAAAAAGGCTCATCACTAACTTCATCACATCAGTATTTAGTCAATATCTAGTCAGTATCTAACGTTCTAGTGACAGGGTACAGTGACAGGGGAACATTGAAAGGGGTCCCTACCAACTTTAGCATCTGTAAGGGAGGCAGGCTAAAAAATGTCAAGGATCCCTGGGACATGTTTTGCTCTGTCCCTGTGTCCCTTTTAAGGTTCCTGTTTTGCCTTGCTTCTATTTAGATCCTGAATGCCCATACATACATGGCTCTGATATCCAATTACATTTGGCGTTACTTGTGGTCTCACATATTTTCACCATATATATTCAGAGCTATGCAGGGCTATTAGGCTGGGTACACATGGGGAGATTTTCCAGCCCAATAGACCAATACTTTGGTGCTTGCTTCGGCCGCGGTCGATGTTGGTCAGTACCCACCTTAAAAAGTGAACATCTCTATATATACACAACAGTGCTACCTTTTAGATTGTACTGGAAGTATCCATCTTTGTACAGTATGCCAGTCTTTGTGAAAAGTTACTTAAATATTAATCGTACAAAACAATGATATATTAAATTGTTTAAGTATTTAAAGTGCTTGAAATGTGGTAAATATACATAAAGCATATGTACAAGTAATTTTGAGAAAGCCAGATAAGACACAAGATACCAGTCAGGTATAATGCTTAAGGTAGTGTGGGTTAAAAGGGGAAGTTCAGTGAAAATCCATATGCTTTTAAGAAAAAAGAACAGTATTTTTCCATCCCAATGACCTTACCCTGTCCATTCAGCATTTTGTCAGTGTATAAATAAATGCAACCAAAATACTGACTTCCTGTTTTCAGGACCCCTAATAGAGACTGTCATGGTCTTTCCCTTGACCCAGCGCCTGGGTTGATTCAGTTGCTTAGTAGAGATCTGAGCATGTTTGACCCAGCCAACAGACAATCAGTAGAAATTACCATTAGGAACATTCTGTACTGTTATAACCTAAAATGGCAGCTCACTAATGTCAACAGCAGGCAACAGTAAGGGATATAAATTCAACTGTTTTTTCAAAATAGAAGAGACTATGTAGAATAACTAGGTATGCATATTATAAACTAAGAATTAGAGAATAATATTTTATTTCTGTAAAAATCCACAGAACATAAAATTAAATAGAGCTTTCTTAAAACAGACGGTACTTCATAGCCTCATTCTATTAAAATAACATTAGTCCAATGGATGAAAAACTTTCACTCTCTGCATGTCTCTGTCCCGTTTTTCCTTTATGTCCTCTATCACACACAGATATGACTTCCTGTATAGTAAATAGCAGATGGACTCTCTCCCCCTACACAAAGTATTCCTTTTGCTAATAGAGAGGGGAGGGGAAGGTGTGCTGCTGCAGTGTGTGTCTGATACATATATCTCTGGCATACAGTATTTTTTTGATTGGCTATGACTGTTAAATGTTTTACAAACAGCCCATAATTGGGTGTAATACAGGAACTTCCTTACTCCTTCTTTCAGTATTAATTCATCTAAACACATGTAGAGGTTTTAGCAGTGATAGAGTAGTGGGTAAACCCTCCATTTTGACTATTCCATATAGAATAGGCATACCAGCTCGTGTAAGTACATTTATAACTGTGTATATTATGTCTTGTACCTAATATAAGTGAATACTATATTTTATATGTTCCCTACTGGACTTGTGTTCCCTACTGGACTTGTGTCTGAATACCAACTATTTCAAATACAGGGATAAGTTCTATCAGCAAAAACATGGATGTGCTATGGGATCTCCAGTTTCACCCATCGTGGCAAACCTTTACATGGAGGAAGTGGAAACACAGGCGCTTAATACATTTAAGGGCATGGCACCCAGCCAGTGGTTCAGATACGTGCATGACACCTGGGTTAAAAATCCGCCAGAAGGAAGTACAAGCCTTCATAGAACACATGTACACGCTGTAGACCAGAACATCAAATTTAGTAGGAAAGAGGTACAAAAGAACACGTTGGCTTTCTTGGACTGCTTGGTAAAAGTCAGGGAGAATGGTAAACTGGAAATAGAGGTTTACAGAAAACCAACCCACACAGACCAGTATTTCATGTTTGACTCCCACCACCCTTTAGATCACAAGCTGGGTGCCATCAGAACCCTGCAACACAGAGCTGAGAACATCCCCCACTAGCTCAGAGGCAAAGGCTTAAGAAATAACACATCTCAGGGGAGCCCTTAAAACTTGTGGATATCCAGACTGGGCCTTTTCAAAAGAAGTAGAAGGAAAGAAAAGAACACGAATACCAACAGTGAAGGGCAAAAGCAAGACAGGAGGAAGAACACGGTCATCCCATATGTAGCAGGGGTCTCCGAGAAATTAAGAAGAATTTTCAAAAAACACGTATCCCTGTCTGCTTTAAACCGAACAACACACTGAGGCAGCAATTGGTACATCCGAAAGATCCAATACCGAAAAGCGACATCATATACCCAGTGCAGTGAAGAGTGCTCTGATTTGTATGTGGGAGAGACCAAACAGCAACTGCACCAATTTATCACTCAGCACAGAAGAGCCAATTCCTCAGGTCAGGACTCGGCCATGTACCAGCATCTTAAGGATAAAGGACACACCTTTGAAGATTGTAATGTCAACATCCTTTCAAAGGAACGTGACTGGTTCAAGAGAGGTGTCAAGGAGGTCATTTATGTGACAATGAAGAAACCAAGCCTGAATAGAGGTGGGGGATTCGACACCAACTGTCTGCCATGTACAATGCTGTTTTGACACCTTACTCTGGGCGTTCCTATAACACCCCTTAGCCACTATCCAATCACACCCTTAACACCTGGCTGTGATATGCTAATTGGGACTTTCCAGGGTACATAATTGCCACAGATTCTTGTACAAGTCATTCTGAATTGAGAAAGCCAGTCGGATGACTAGCGAAACGTCTTCAAGAACTAAACTTCAAGTCCAGTTGATCTAATTGAATACAGCAGATATACCATGACCTGGATGAATGAGAACCTTCACAAGCATATACTTTTTATACATATATTTATGGTCATTTAGATGGTAATAATGAGAAGTGCCACACAAACAAATACACTTTCAGATATGTAATAATATATACATCCACCTCATTGGTAGCTTCTAAAAACTCAATGCATTCTCCTATGAACATATAAATATTGTTATACAATGGGAGGATGTGAAGGGGCGCAATATAACTTGTATTACATATGATTCTGATTCTAGTTTTGTCCTTATTCCCACCTAAATTTAAAACCCCCAAGCTACCTATTCTAACTTAAAACCGGTAGAAAGGAACATACCAGTGCAGCAGCTATCCGGTTAAACAAATCTGTGTTGGGGAGAAGAGATGCATTGTTTATGAAAGGAAGCAGCTCCAGCAGGAGAAAGACATAGGTGCTCATAAATCCAGCACAACTTTTTAACACCAACTATTAGCTTAGTTGCACCGTGAGTAAATCTCATGGTTATTAAATCCACGGCGGGAAAATTACTGAGCAATTGGGGCTCTGGGTAAATCTCCCTATATTGTCATACACAGTCCAAATGTATCGGCTCCCCTTATTTTAAGTAAAAGTAAGATGATAAAGGGCAATGAAAATTTTACCATTGCACCAACTGACTGCCATACCAATGGTGGTAGTTTTTGGCATCATGTTTGGTCATTTTTGGTCCCCATACTTTGCCTATATTAGGAAAAAATCCATGGAGTAAGATCATCATGGAAACAGTCCATAGGTAATGAGAATGACAATAAAGGTGGGATATTTAGGATTCATTCATGGGAATATTCTAATGGTGCAAATAGCAAAACTAAAAACTCTCCTACTTAGGCTGGGTACACATGGTAGGACTTTTTGTCCCAACCGAACGTTCGCAGACAAATGATTGTTAATCGCTGTAATAGTGGCTACAGTTCGTGCGACCGATCATGCCCCTAGGAAAGTGCATGTGATTTATGGACAGTTTTGATTGCCCATTCGTACTGATACATGCTAGATAGTACACACGGTACTATCGGTCGGTTGGTCTGAAATATCTAGTGGTGTGTACCCAGCCTAAAAGTACCCAAGATGAGGACCTAAACCTCTAATATGATAAAACTGTGGAACAGTCTTCAATTTCCCTGGCTAGTTTAAAGAGTATACCTGTATACCTTTCCAGAATTAAAGGGTATATCCACCCTAAACGATATCTTTAAAAATCCTAAATCGGTCTCTAAATGTTGGACCGACAGCTGCATCTATCACTGATGCGGATGCCTATCAGTAGAGGGAGCTGAGGTAACAAAAAACCCTAATACAGCAGCTGAGGGATTCAGAGGGGGGACAGGCACTGGATTACACACAAAGAGGCCACTACTCTACAGTTTCCCAGACTTTCATCAGGGCCTGCAGGAGAACTATAAGGAGCATAAGAGAAATGTAAGGATTTTTTAACACTACACAGTGGGGCAAATTTTAGTTGGGGGGGCATACATGTTAATACTAGTAACTTCCAATTTTTAGAAATACAGTAGAGATCTCCATTGAAAGTATCCAATGATTTACCTGTAATAAGTGATGTGGGCTGGGGATGATTTTAATGCTGTATTTTTACCATCCAAACTAAAATTCTGCAGCTAAATTTTAAAGGTGGAACTGGGCGTTTGGGCCAAAACCAGGTTAGAGTCAAAACTGCGGTACATCGAAAAATGCACTCCTGGACAACATTAATTTATACCTTTTTAGATATGTTTTGTCTGCTTAGCACAAGCAATGTAAATACAGCCTTTGTACAGAACATCCACCTTCCAATTAACATACTTAATCTGCCTTGACCTGTAGGTTCTGAATAGCCTACCTTCTGGTAAGCAGAGATCCTAGTGGATCTCAGGTGTGAGCCCACCTGGGTATCAAGGAGGTACAGTGTTGTTTTTCTTTTAATATCTGCAGTTATTGTCCCGTAGAGTCTCTGGAAAGGATTGTTGAGTGAATATAATGTATCTTTATGTATTAATATTGATAGATTTCAAATTTATCAACAGCACATTTTAATTTGAAAGTTTTTCTTCTCTAGGCAGCAATTATTTCTTCACTAAAGGTTGGAAAAGAACATCTAGATGGCAGAATTGGAGTCACCCATCCCTTTAGCTTTGCCATTAGACAACTGGAAATCAGTTCCCTGTCAGAAAGGAGGGGAAGTAAATACAACCATCAGGTATGGTGCTTTTTAATTCTAAAACAGTACACTATTACTATAACTACAGTTATTAATCTCTGCTGTGTTCTATAACCCAAATTATAGATTTCAACAGGGATTTGCTTAATTAATCACTAAATTGCATCACAACTGCTGCTTGTAAAACTTATTTAGTACTTGGTAGATTAGACATTTTCAGTACCTTTTAAAGAATAAGCAGTGTTATTTAATGAAAGTTCTTATCGTTAAAATGGTGCTAATTTTGCCCCATATTTTAGCTTTCAAATGTTAAATAAGATCTGATTGGTTGGGGTAACCAACAATAAGAACTTTTATTGAATCTCCCTGGTGGTTTTTAACAGTCTAAGTAGACGGTTTATTTCATATCTTTTCTAGTGGGTCATAAATATTATGCTTTAAGGGAGTACAAGCAGCTTATAGCTTGTCACAATATTGAGTAAAGGATGCAAAAACCTTAAGTTGTTTTAGGCTGGGTACACAAGGGCAGATTTTTCATCCCAACCAACCCATTTTTCTGAGTATAGGTCGGCCAAGGTGATTTCGCCAGCAGCAATGTCCAATGTCGATGGCCCCTTTGCCCGGATCACAAAATCACTGTAGATCATGTAGTCTCATATGGGCCGCACAATAGTCTGTGCCGAACTGTGCAACATTTGGTGTGTCCTATAGTGATTTGTCTTAAAATTTGTCTCTGTGTACTCAGCCTTAGCCTCTGTACACACAATAATATCAGAACTAATTTTTGGATGGACAATTGTTGGTCAAACATTCGTCCAAATTGGCCAAATGTTTGTTTGGACAGGGCTGTAAATTTCAGCCAATTGTGTGGTCTTTATTGGACTGATCACAGACAGAGGCCAATATTTTGGCCAGGCTAATTGGTTGATAGATAACAGTGAATTGTTGGTTGTGTCGAAATATTGGGCCTTGTATACCCATCCTTAAAGTATTTAAAAGCAGATGTATCTCTCTTTCTCTCTCCTTTTAAATGAACTGAAATGCCTCCTAATAGTGATAGCCCATTGGTGTGTATGACATCATGACTTTCCTATGATGCTTGTGGCTGGTGAATGTTTGGGCTGAATGAGTCATGATGAGCATAATCAGCACATAGCTGATACATCCATTTAGCTGCTGGCAAGGATGATGGGAAGTGTGTACATTATATTCACCAGTTGGATGCATTAGGATATAAGGATGCATTTTAAATTTTAAAGAAATATTTCTTTATTTAATAATCTATTTTTCAAGATGTTCAATCTATGACTTGTTTTGAATGCTAAATGTCTGCCAGTAAAATGCTTTATCTTTTCTTAACAATAAAGAAAATATTCATTGATGCCAATAAAACTGTCTGAGGTTTGTGGATTCATTGTGATGCATAAAATCTGTTGGTTTCCTTAAAAAAATAAAAAATATGCTTAAATGAGGGCATGTCTGCTGATTAATGCTATTACTGTCCAAATCCCTTGGTCTTTCCTCTTAATGGCAATGTTGTTGTACGTAGGTTTGGAAAAGGAATCAAGAAAAAAAAATACAGATGTTTGGTCACTTTCACAACAGCTTCAGACTTTCTCTAGCAGTTTCCAAGCTGTTACTGTTGGGGAAATACTACACGCAGCATCTTTCTGGTGCTAGCCAAATGAAAGCAACCACTACAAAAACACAGGATGGAAAGTAGCCTTACATTATTTCAAAAAATCTGCATCATTTATAGTGAACATCTATTATATGGTAGAAATACTCCAACACAGATTATATTGCAATAAAACACTTAAAGGGCTTGTCCACCCTTATTATCAACTTTCCCCATATAATAGAATACAGTCCCCCAGCCCCAACCACTATAAAATGAATTTAAGAAAGTGACCAGGTGTTTACTTACCTTCCCTCTCTCCTCCGACGCCCGGCCTTCTGCTTGCAAGACACTGCAAGCAGGGGGCGGGACTGGCAGCCACGTCCATGATTGGCTGAGAGACAGCCAATCACGGACGTGGCTGCCGGCTTCTCAGAATGGAGAGAGGGAAGGTAAGAATGGAGAGAGAGAAGGTAAGTAGAGTTCTGGGGACTTTCTTAAAATTATTTTTTTGCGGTTGGGGCTGGGGGAACATATTCTATTATGTGGGCAAGGGGTTTTATGGTAGGGGGAGGGAGAGGGAGTGAGGGGGAGGGGGAGGGAGTGAGGGGTAGGGGGAGGGAGGGGGAGAGAGGGAGAAGGGCTGCAGTACGCATGCCAAACTTCTCCCGGAGGCCAGATAGGAGGCAGAGTCCAATATGGACTCTGCTATCCTCCTTGTGGGCAGGAGGACTACAGGAGAACCTTATGGAGCTGGGATGTGAGGTAAGGATTTAACTACACTACATGGTGGGGCCAGTAGTGGGGGGGATTATAGTTTTGGGCGTGGACATGCCCTTTAAGGCTATGGCCCCACTACAACGCACTAAATCGCGCATGCAATCGTGAGTGTTATCGCACGCAGCTGTGTGCCTCATTCTTGTGTGTTTTGCGCATGCGATTTTGCCGTTTTCCGTTATGGCAACGCGTTAACGCACCAAAAATGGTGAACGCATGCGTTACCAAAATGGAAACGGATGCGCAATCGCATGCGCACGGGAAAAACGCGTGCGAAAATGCTTAAAAAACGCGTAAGTGGGGCCTAGCCCTAATTGCAATGTGTTTTGGACCACGCGTGGCCTTTTCTAAAGCAGTGAAAAGTGTGTAAATCAGCTTCTTGTGCATCACTTAACACCACCCTTAAGTTTTTGTAACCACCTTTATATGTCCATTTGGCAGAGTTCAGATGTCATTGAGTTAACCAACTGTATATCCAGTGCAAATTATACCTAAATAAATGGGAAAGTACCTTGTAGCACCTACTGGATATAAACTCTCTCTCTACTTTATCCATCTAGACTCAACAATATTAATTGTTTTAGAGATCCACCTCTCTGTGACACCTTTAATTTATCCAGAATCCAATATTTTATTTGTGTTATTTGGTGACACACACCTTATACTCCTTTATCATTGAGCCACAACAATTACACTCAAGGCAAGTGTATACCTTTATGTTTAGGGGTGCAGTAATGTCAAAGGGGCACCAACTCTCCTTAATATTACAGCCCCTACTCTAATAGAAGCCGTAGTGGTTCTTTAAAAAAGTGGCTAAACTTTGCATCAGATCCAAGTGTGGACCAATATTTTATTTTTATTTGAGTGTAACATTGTGAAACAAAGTCTTTCCCTTCACCACAGGTGTTTCATTTACAAGCTCTACCTCTGGCTTCCTTTTATCAACAATGTATTTAGAGTATCCTCTTCTTGGATTTTCTTGAAGTTTATTGGTTGCCAATTCAAACAAGTCCTGTTTGGATTTAATCCTTTTAATTCTTAAAATTTTCCCTTAGAAGTATCACAACTTTAAACTTCAAACAGGCCACCAATTGGCGGATCAACGGCGTTTGACCAAACAGCTGCACACATGTGGCCGAAACTGACACTCATCGCACTGTGTGTCACACATCATGCACACTATCTGACATGTGTAGAAGGGGAAGTTCAGTGGAAAATATCATTATTTTTAAAATTCTCGGTTTATATTACACATAACTAGGTATTGTACATATTCTCTTTTTGAAAAATCAGTTGTTTGCATATCCTTGCTATGCTTTGCTGCTGCCATAAGTGAGCTGCCATTTTAGGTACTGTAACAGTCCTTCTTCTCAAGATACAGAATTCCTTGGAATGTTCCTAAGATCTAGGCCCCATTAGGCTGCTTTTGTATGCGCTGTGTTAGTACAGTGCTTAATGCACACTAATAGAAGGGAATGGGATGGCCCAGCTGCCATGGGCTGTTATTCTGACCCTTTTCGCTGAACATTTTTTGGTGTGCATATCATTTTTGGTGTGCATATCGCTGTGATAGGGCTCCATCAAAGGAATAACAGCTCATGTGCAGGGTAGTGGGTTGGGACTGGGGGAACATGGAATATAATATACAGAAAGGGATTTACGCTAGGGGGAGGGAGACCAAAGCGGGTGGGAGAGGGAGGGGGAGAAGGGCTGCAGTGCGCATGCCAAACTTCTCCCAGAGGAGAGACAAGAGGCAGAGTCCTATATGGACTCTGCTATCCTCCTGGTAGCCACTTTTTTTACTTTGTGGGGGGACTACAGGAGAACCATTTGGAGTTGGAATGTAAAGTAAGGATTTTTACTACACTACAGAGTGGGGCCAGTAGTGGGGGGATTATAGTTTTGGGGGTGTACATGCACTTTAAAATGCTTTTTCTTAAAAGTATTTGCATTTGTGCAGAATAGATATGGCAGAAACTGTTAAGTTACGTTCCGTTTTCGGATTTACGGATCTCAGGAATATACTCAAGCTACCCCAATCCCCTTCTTAATTTAGTTGCCCTTCTCTGAACCCTTTTCATTTCAAATATGTCCTCTTTGTACACAGGATTCCAAAATTGCACTGCATATTCCAAATGAGGCTTTACCAATGCTCAAATGAGGCCTTACCGAGAACAGGGCCTTGAGAAAATACGAACCGTACCTCCTAGACCACCCAGATTAGGGAGCCGTCCCAGGAGAGGTTTAATTTACACACCTTATTTAGTTCTATTCTGGACGTAGCCCTCGGTAAAACCCAAGTTAACGTGATCGTGTATCCAGGATGGCTACGAGACGCGATGTAACGGGACTTGGAGCTGCTATAGTGTATACAGAGGAACAAAAGGAGGCAAGACAGGGGCTGTAATCGCCATCCTCCGTACGAACTTATCACCCTTGATACATGGTGCCACTTCTCAGTCCTCATCTGCGGACTATGAATAGAACGGAAAAAAAGGGGACGGCCGAACGCATGAAGGAAGGGGACGAGGGAGGCGGGCGGACCTCCATGGTCCGTGGGGTAATAAGCCCTAAGGGCCCGGGCCAGCCTCGGCTGAAAGGGGAGGTAGGGCACGTTTCTCGGCCGTACCAGGGGGGCCGCTTGACGCAGATTCAGCACGGCGCGAGGAGGGGGGGACAGTTAGGCCAAGGAGAAATGAAGCGAACGGGCTGAAAGCCCCGGAACACGGCACAGCGGGCAGAACCGTACCGGATCGAACAGGCCCAGGGACAGTCTGAGCGCTGGAAACCGGGGGAACGGTGCTTGCGAATTAAATGGAGGGGGACCAACGCACGGGGTCCGGCAGAACAAGGCCAAAGCCGGGTCAGGCACGATTCCCGAAGCCCGCCAGGGACTGATAGAGAATGCGCTCCCCGGGGGAGAGACCAAAGCAACATAGCGCCGGGGCGAGGAGGACCGTCAACCACCTGTGAGAGCAAATGTACCCTGCAGCAACAGGACTCATCGCCGGGGTTCGTGTGATGCAGGTTCCACCAGCCCCTCAAGCGGGGTAAGTGGCCTCCCATAAGACACCTCCCAAACGTTGCACAGCCCTTGCCAACTGCATATATGGTTACGTCACCTCCCCTGCTACAGTTGGCGCGCTTAGACCAGACACCAACAATGACATACCCCCGCCTGTTGCCTATTCCACCAGTTGCGCTCACTTAGCATCCATATCACCATTATCTCGTTCTGTAAAATTTGGCTCATTCGGGTTTTAACATATACCCGACGCCGCCCCCTTTCCTGTTTTTCGGTGGTGCGCCGGGCCGTAAACGATAGTGGCGCAAGTCGATATTAGCCCCAGGCGGAGACGGGTTTTCCAACACCGGACGGTTCGCTATAACCAGATACATCAGATTCAGTCAAGGCAATGCCAATCATTTCCAAGTCATTCACCGTTTGCAGCCAGGCTTCGCGCAGTTGGGGCAAACAGTACTTTAGGGGGATTATTATCCGATGAGGGATTTTTTCTTACGACTAAGACCATGCCCCTAGCCCCAGATGCGAGCCCACCCCCCCGGTTCCGCCCCCACGGCCATCTACACCCTGCGGCCTCTGGACGTATCTAGCCAAGTAACTGGCGTATACCCCCCCCCCACAACATGAGTTAGAAAAGTCGCTCCAACACCCGCCACGGTTCTCACCTAAAACAGCTAACCACCAGACAGGGAGGGGCCACCACCTCGCTACTGAAAGAAGACGTACCGACAGCAAAGTCTGCCAGTTTCTCAACCCAACCGCGTCCGTTCCTTACACACTGCGCTCTATAGCACGCAGTTATGCTCCGTAAGCTTCCCGCGCTCCCTGGCGTAGGCCACGTGGTCTGCGGTAGGTGAGTTCGAAAACCACCCCTGAGAGGTCCTTTGCGTTACGCTGGCCCCGGGCGTTCTGAGAATCATTTAGAGACCTCCCTCCCCTCTAACTTTGTCATAGGGGGCACGGGGACTGTAGCAAAGCCTTGCAAATCCAAGTAAACTACACTATCTGCTAGGCCAAAGTCTGAAATTTTCTACTTACTCAAAATATCTCACAAAAGCCAATTAGTTGTGACAAGACATCCTCCTAAACCATGGCGGGTACACTATAATGTCATCCTTGAAACGATACTGCTAACAGGGCCCTTAACTTTCCAGGATCTTCCCCACCACTGAAGTAAACACAGGCCTGTTAATACCGGCGGGGACGACTACCTTTGTGAATTAGGATACATCAGCCTTCCATCCAGAGGCCACACCCAGACAGAGGGAACGACAAAAATAAGAACACTGCCAGAATAAAACGAACTTAGCTCTTCCAAGACCCGATGATTATTGTACCAGTCCAGGAGATTAATTAATATACCTTATAGCTTTCGTACTACCCGGGTACCAAGGCACTGAAATCGTGTATACCGATGGCACTAACTCGATGATATCTGTACTTGGATCTTCTATGGGGAGAAAGGGAAAAAAATATTCAAGACTTGCTTTATTCGCCATCCCTCCGTAACTACCTATCCCCAATAATGGAGCCCACAGCTCAGCGCCTCTGCTTACTTTAATATACTTAAAAATAGTTAGGCAGGGATGCGTTCGCCGACCAACGCATTATATTTTAGCTAGTGGAACGATTACTGCTTACCACCCCCTTAGCAGTATCCAAAGGGGCCCCGCGCCTCTCTGCCAAGGAAAGGCCCCCCAGTGCCTATACAAGCAGAAGCACCCACGGGCGCGGATCATTTTACATTTATTTCCAAGGGTATAAATAGAGGTGAAAGGCTTAAAATCCCCTGAACAAGCAACCCGGATAATAACGCCGGGGACAACTGAAGAGCTGGCTACCGGGGGAAAAATGGCCCCCAAAGAATAGACTGTTGAACCCCAGTGCACTTCCTCGAAACAAAGCCAAACGCACATCATGGTCACTATCCCGGTGACCCAGGACAGACAAAGGCCCACACGGAATGAGATACGAGACCCACCTGGAGAGAAAAACCGCGCACAACATGAACTCATCGCCTCGGGGAGGGCAGTCCACAACACCACAAGCAGGGTAAGAAGACCCACAAATGAGCCACCCCCAACGACAGCCCTGGGCCAACGCTAGAAGGGACCACCGCCCTCGGTGCAGGGCGAGGGAACGCAAACAATGACTGCCGCCCACGGGCCGGAGCGAAGCGGCGCAGCGGGCCGCCGAAAACAGAGCAAAACAGCCCGGCGGAGAACGGGACCACGGGATAGCATACATCAACGCAAAATGCCAGATGCCAAGCACCCAGGGGTCAGCCAGGCGCGCGCAGTTGCAAACACAGGGAAGAGAACCGGTAAGAGAACGAAGACACATCCCCCGAGCCCCGAGCGAGCCCCCCGGCGGCCCACACACGGGCCGACGCAACCCTGCCCTGCCGGGAAGCAGCCCAGGAGAGGCTGAAACCCCACCAGGAGAGAGAGCACAGAAAAAGCTCACACCACGCATCACAAGCAGTAGAGCATACGGCAGTATCGAACGCTAGACGGGGTACGTGACAGGGGAACATTGGGAAAGGGGGCCCACCAACGGGGCATCGTGTAAGGAGCAGGCGAAAAATGCAAGGATCCCTGGGACAGGTGTTGCTCGTGCCCGGTCCCTTTTAGGGTCCTGGCCAATTGCGTTAGGGTTAGGAGCCGAACACCGATACAACAGGCGTCTTGATAGCCAGATACAGGGCGGACAGGGCGACAGATTCCACTAGCAGCAACCTGGGACACATGCAGATTCCAGCCAAGACCAAACTTTGGGGCTGGCTTCGGCCGCGGCGATGGGTCAGACCCACCTTAAAGTGAACCCTAATAACAACGGCTACTAGATGTACTGGAAGACCATCTTTGTACAGATGCCAGTCTTGTGAAAGGTTCTAAATATTATCGTACAAAACAATGATATATAAATTGTTTAAGATTTAAGGCTGTGAAAGTGGTAAATTACAAAAGCATATGTACAAGTAATTTGAGAAAGCCAGATAAGCACAAGATCACCAGTCAGGTATAATGTAAGGTAGTGTGGGTTAAAAGGGGAAGTTCAGTGAAATCCATATGCTTTTAGAAAAAGACAGTATTTCCATCCCAATACCTACCCTGTCCATTCAGCATGTCAGGGTAAAAAAAAAACAAAAACTGACTCCTGTTTTCAGGACCCCTAATAGAGACTGTCATGGTCTTTCCCTTGACCCCACGCCTGGTTGATCAGTTGCTTAGTAGAGATCAGCATGTTTGACCCAGCCAACAGACAATCAGTAGAAATTACCATTAGGAACTTCTGTACGTGTTATAACCTAAATGGCAGCACAATGTCAACAGCAGGCAACAGTAAGGGATAAAATTCAACTGTTTTTTCAAATAGAAGAGACTATGTAGAACTAGGTATGCATATTATAACTAAGAATTAGAAAATATTATTCTGTAAAATCCACAGAACATAAATAAATAGACTTCTTAAAACAGACGGACTTCATAGCCTCATTCTATTAAAATAACATTAGTCCAATGGATGAAAAACTTTCACTCTCTGCATGTCTCTGTCCCGTTTTTCCTTATCCTCTACACACACGATATGACTTCCTGTATAGTAAAGCAGAGGGACTCTCTCCCCCTACACAAAGTATTCCTTTTGCTAATAGAGAGGGAGGGGAAGGTGGCTGCTGCATGTGGTGTCTGATACATATTTCTGGCATACAGTATTTTTTTGATTGGCTATGACTGTTAAATGTTTTACAAACAGCACATAAGGTGTAATAGCAGACTTCCTTAAACCCTCCATTGACTATCCAATAGAATAGGCATACCAGCTTGTGAAGTACATTATAACTGTGTAATTATGTCTTGTAACATATAAGTGAACTATATAGTTCCCTACTGGACTTTGTTCCCTACTGGACTTGTGTCTGAATACCAACTATTTCAACAGGGATAAGTTCATCAGCAAAAACATGGATGGTGCTATGGGCTCTCATTCACCCATCGGGGCAAACCTTTACATGGAGGAAGTGAAACACAGGCGCTAATACATAAGGGCATGGCACCCAGCCATGGGTTCAGATACGGCATGACCACCTGGTGTTAAAAAATCCGCCAGAAGGAAGTACAAGCCTTCATAGAACACATGTACACGCTGTAGACCAACAATCAAATTTAGTAGGAAAGAGGTACAAAAGAACACGTTGGCTTTCTTGGACTGCTTGGTAAAAGTCAGGGAAGGGTAAACTGGAAATAGGGTTTACAGAAAACCAACCCACACAGACCAGTATTTCATGTTTGATCCCACCACCCTTTAGATCACAAGCTGGTGCCATCAGAACCCTGCAACACAGAGCTGAGAACATCCCACTAGCTCGAGGCAAAGGCTTAAGAAATCACACATCTCAGGAGCCCTTAAAACGGGGATATCCAGACGTGGCCTTTTCAAAGAAGTAGAAGGAAGAAGAACACGATA
Organism: Hymenochirus boettgeri; assembly: GCA_019447015.1. Lineage (NCBI taxonomy): Eukaryota > Metazoa > Chordata > Amphibia > Anura > Pipidae > Hymenochirus > Hymenochirus boettgeri. The sequence continues at coordinate 59,876,122 of CM033477.1, forward strand.
CCAACAGTGAAGGGCAAAAGCAAGACAGAGGAAAACACGGTCATCCCATATGTAGCAGGGGTCTCCGAGAAATTAAGAAAATTTTCAAAAACACGTATCCTGTCTGCTTTAAACCGAACAACACACTGAGGCAGCAATTGGTACATCCGAAGATCCAATACCGAAAGCGACATCATATACCCGTGCAGTGAAGAGTGCTCTGTTTTGTAGGGGGAGAGACCAAACAGCAACTGCACCAACTTTCACTCAGCACAGAAGAGCCAATTCCTCAGGTCAGGACTCGCCATGTACCAGCATCTTGGATAAGGACCCACCTTTGAAGATTGTTGTCAACATCCTTTCAAAGAACTGTGACTGGTTCAAGAGAGGTGAAGAGGTCATTTTGTACTGAAGAAACCAAGCCTGAATAGAGGTGGGGGTTCACACCAACTGTCTGCCATGTACAATGCTGTTTTGACACTTACTCTGGGCGTTCCTATAACACCCCTTAGCCCATCCACACACACACCCCTTAACACCTGGCTGTGATATGCTAATTGGGACTTTCCAGGGTACATAATGCCACAGATTCTTGTACAGTCATTCTGATTGAGAAAGCCAGTCGGATGACCGAAACGTCTTCAGAACTAAACTTCAAGTCCAGTTGATCTATTGAATACAGCAGATTACCATGACCTGGATGAATAGAACCTTCACAGCATATACTTAATACATAATGGTCATTAGATGGTAATAATGAGAATGTCCACACAACAAATACACTTTCAGATATTTAATAATAACATCCCCTCGGTAGCTTCTAAAAACTCAATGCCCTCCTAGACATATAAATTTGTTACAATGGGAGTGAAGGGCAATATAACTGTATACATATGATTCTGATCTAGTTTTGTCCTTATTCCCACCTAAATTTAAAACCCCCAGCCTATTCTAACTTAAAACCGGGTAGAAAGGAACAACCATGCAGCAGCTATCCGGTTAAACAAATCGGTTGTGGGAGAAGAGATGCATTGTTTATGAAAGGAAGCAGCTCCAGCAGGAGAAAGACATAGGTGGCTCATAACCAGCACAACTTTTTAACACCACACTATTAGCTTAGTTGCACCGTGAGAAATCTCATGGTTATTAATCCACGGCGGGAAAATTACTGAGCAAGGGGGGGCTCTGGTAAATCTCCCTATAGGTCAACACATCCAATGTATCGGCTCCCCTTATTTAAGTAAAGTAAGATGAAAAGGGCAATAATTTTACCATTGCACCAACTGACTGCCAACCAATGGTGGTAGTTTTGGCATCATGTGGGTCATTTTGGCCCCATACTTTGCCTATATTAGGAAATATTAAGTCCATGGAGTAGATCATCATGAAACAGTCCATAGGTAATGAGAATGAACATATGGGGAGATTTAGGATTCATTCAGGGAAATCTGGTGCAAATAGCAAAACTAAAAACTCTCCTACTTAGGCGGGTACACATGGTAGGACTTTTGTCCCAACCGAACGTTCGCAGACAAATGATTGTTAATCGCTGTAATAGTGGCTACAGTTCGTGGCTACAGTTCGTGCGATCATGCCCCTAGGAAAGTGCACAATCGCGTGTGATTTATGGACAGTTTTGATTGCCCATTCGTACTGATACATGCTAGATAGTACACACGGTACTATCGGTCGGTTGGTCTGAAATTCAGTGGTGTGTACCCAGCCAAAAGTACCCAAGATGAGGACCAAACCTCTAATAATAAAAACTGTGGAACAGTCTTCACCCTGGCAGTTTAAAGAGTTACCTGTATACCTTTCCAGAATTAAAGGGTATATCCACCCTAAACGCTATCTTTAAAACCAACGTCTCTAAAGTTGACCGACAGCTGCATCTATCACTGATGCGGATGCCTATCAGTAGAGGGAGCTGAGTAACAAAACCCTAAAACCCTAATACAGCTGAGGGATTCAGAGGGGGACAGGCACTGTTACACACAAAGAGGCCACTACACTTACGTTTCCCAGACTTTCATCAGGGCCTGCAAGAGAACTTAAGGAGCATAAGAGAAATGTAAGGATTTTTAACACTACACATGGGGCAAATTTTAGTTGGGGGGCATACTGTTAATACTAGATACTTCCATTTTTTTAGAAATACAGTAGAGTCTCCATTGAAATTATCCAATGATTTACCTGTAATAAGTGATGTGGCTGGGGATGATTTAATGCTGTATTTTTACCATCCAAACAAAATCTGCAGCAAATTTTAAAGGTGGAACTGGGCGTTGGGCCAAAACCAGGTTAAGAGTCAAAACTGCGGTACACATCAAAATGCACTCCTGGACAACATTAATTTATACCTTTGATATGTTTTGTCTGCTTAGCACAAGCAATGTAATACAGCCTTGGTACAGACATCCACCCTTCCAATACATACTTAATCTCCTTGACCTGGGTTCTGAATAGCCTACCTTCTGGTAAGCGAATCCTAGTGGATCTCGGTGTGAGCCCTCAGCAATTTTACACCTGGTATCAGGAGGTACAGTGTTGTTTTTCTTTTAATATCTGCAGTTATTGTCCCGTAGAGTCCTGGAAGGATTGTTGAGTGAATTAATGTATCTTTATGTATAATATTGATAGATTTCAAATTTATCACCAGCACATTTTAATTTGAAAGTTTTTCTCTCTAGCAGCAATTATTTTCTTCACTAAAGGTTGGAAAAGACACTAGATGGCAGAATTGGAGTCACCCATCCCTTTAGCTTTGCCATTAGACAACTGGAATCAGTTCCCTGTCAGAAAGGAGGGGAAGTAAATACCACCATCAGGTTATGGTGCTTTTTAATTCTAAACAGTACACTATTACATAACTACAGTTATAATGCTGTGTCTTAAAACCCAAATTTAGATTTCAACAGGGATTTGCTTAATTTCACTAATTGCATCACAATGCTGCTTGTAAACTTTTTAGACTTGTTAGATAGACATTTCATACCTTTAAGAAAAGCAGGTTATTAATGAAAGTTCTTATCGTTAAAATGGTGCTAATTTTGCCCCATATTAGCTCCAAGTGTAAAAGAGAGATGGTGGGGTAACCAACAATAAGAACTTTTATGAACCTCCTGGTGGTTTTTAACAGTCAAGGAACGGTTTATTTCTATCTTTTCTAGTGGGTCATAAATATTATGCTTTAAGGAGTCACAGCAGCTTATAGCTTGTCACAATATGAGAAGGATGCAAAAACTTAAGTGTTTTAGGCTGGGTACACAAGGGCAGATTTTCCCCCAACCAACCCATTTTCTGATATAGGTCGGCCAAGGTGATTTCGCCAGCACAATGTCAAATGCGATGGCCCCTTTGCCCGGATCACAAAATCACTGTAGATCATGTGGTCCATATGGCCCACAATAGTCTGTGCCGACACTGTGCAACATTTGGTGTGTCCTATAGTGATTTGTCTAAAATTTGTCTCTGTGCTCAGCCTTACCTCTGTACACACAATAATCGGACTATTTGGATGGACAATGTGGTTGGCAAACATTCGTCCAATTGGCCAAGTTTGTTGGGACAGGGCTGTAAATTCAGCCAAGGGGTGGTCTTTATGCGGATCACGACAGAGGCCAATATTTTGGCCAGGCTAATGGGTTGATAGATAACAGTGAATTGTTGGTTGTGTCGAAATATGGCCGTGTATACCCATCCTTAAAGTTTAAAAGCAGATGTATCTCTCTTTCCCCCAATGAACTGGAAATGCCTCCTAATAGTGATAGCCCATGGTGTGGTATGACATCATCAGACTCCATGAGGCTGTGGGCGGGTGAATGTTTGGGCTGAATGAGTCATGATGAGCATAATCACACATAGCTGATACATCCTTTAGCTTGCTGGCGGATGATGGGAAGTGTGTACATATATTCACCAGTGGATGCATGAGATAAAGGATGCATTAAATTTTAAAGAAATATTCTTATTCATAACTATTTTCAAGATGGTTCAATCTATGACTGTTTTGAATGCAAATGTCTGCCATAAAATGCTTTATCTTTTCACATAAAAAATACAGATGCCAATAAACGTCGGAGGTTTGTGGATCCATTGGATGCATAAACACTGTTGGTCCCTTAAAAAATAAAAATATGCAAGAGGGCATGTCTGCGGATTAGCTATTACTGTCCAACCCTGGTCTTTCTCTAAGGATGTGTGTGACTGAGGTTTGGAAAAGGATCAAGAAAAAAAAACAGAGTGTTGGTCACTTTCACAACAGCTTCAGACTTCTCAGCAGTTTCCAAGCTGTTACTGTGGGGGAAAATACACACACGCAGCATCTTTCGTGGGCTAGCCAAATGAAAGCAACCACTACAAAAACACAGGATGGAAAGTAGCCTTACAATTTTCAAAAAACGTGCACAATAAGTGAACATCTATTATATGGTGAGAATACCCACAACAGATTAAGGCAATAAAACACTTAAGGGCTGTGCCACCCTTATTATCAACTTCCCCATATAATAGAATACAGTCCCCAGCCCCAACCCTAAAAATGAATTAGAGAAATGACCAGGTGTTTACTTACCTCCCTCCTCCTCCGACGCCCGGCCTTCTGCTGCAAGACACTGCAAGCAGGGGGCGGGACTGGCAGCCACGCCATGATTGCGGAGAGACAGCCAATCACGACGTGGCTGCCGGCTTCTCGAATGGAGAAGGGAAGTTAAGAATGGGAGAGCGGAAGGAGTAAGAAGTTTCTGGGACTTTCTTCGGCTGTGAACGACTACCCTTTTTGAATATTGGAATAACATCAGCCTTTTTCCAATCCAGAGGCACATCACCGGACATGAGGGAATCAGCAAAAATAAGAAACAATGGCCTAGATAAAACTGAACTTAGCTCCTTAAGTACCCAAGGATGTATTTTATCCGGTCCAGGAGATGTATTAATATTAACCTTCTTTAGTTCTTTCTGTACCATATCCTCGGTTAACCAAATTGCACTTGAATCTTGTATACCATTATTGCTACTATACTGCATAGATTGCACATAGAAGACAAGGTCCGTCGGGACCTGTCAGACTACGCGCCGGGGGAGCGAGCGAGGGGGTAAGTTTCTTAACTTCTCACCAGTCTCCTGTATGTTCTATTGAAGAACGGAAGGTAAGGCACAGCTCCTTTACCTCCCGTTCTTCAATAGAACTGGATGCCTAAACCTTGAAATTATGAGTGGAGATACCTTTAACACAGAGCCATTTATAGTATAAGTAGCACAAGGATTTATTAAGTCCAAAATGCATCACCTTACATTTATCAACATTGAATCTTAGCAGCCCAATGTGATAATCTATCTAGATCCCCCAGCAGCAATTGAACATCCTCTGAAGTTTTTAATGGTCGACAAAGTTTTGTGTCGTCAGCAAACACAGAAACCTTGCTGTCAATACCCACTTCCAAATCATTAATAAATAGATTAAATAGAAGCGGCCCCAACACATAAGCCTGTGGCACCCAACTTAGCACTTTAGTCCATAATGATGAAGCCCCATTAACAACTACTCTCTGCATCCTATTCATAAAGAGGTCATTCCACCCCCCCAAAACTATAATCCCCCACCCCACACACTGGCCCACCATGTAGTGTATTTAATCCTTACCTCACATCCCAGCTCCATAGGGTTTCTCCGGTAGTGCCCCCCCAAAGTCCCAAAAATGGCCCACCAGGAGGCTAGCAGTCCATATAGGACACTGCCTGCTTCCTGGCCTCCCGGAGATTTTGGCCATGCGTACTGCAGCTCTTCTCCCCCCTCCCTCTCCCTCCCCTCCCTCCCTCTCCCACCCTCTCTCGATTCCCCCCCCTAGCGTAAATGCTTTATATAGAATATTCCCCAAGGCCTCCCAGCCCCAACCGTAGATTTATATATTTAGAAATCTCCCCAAACTTTACTTACCTCTCCTCTTTCCTCCGGCGAAGTGAGCTGCCGGCAGCCGCGTCCGTGATTGGCTGCCGCTCAGCCAATCACAGACGCGCTGCCGGTCCCGCCCCCCTGCTTGCATTTTCAGCAAGCAGAGGGCCGGAGCGCGGCGGAGGAAAGAGGGGAGGTAAGTAGAGTTTGGGGGGCTTTTTAAAAATAAATTATGCGGTTGGGGCTGGGAGCCCATGGGAATACCATAAAAAAAAAATTTCGTGGACATGCTCTTTAACCAATTTTCTATCCATGTACAAATGTGACTCCCCAGTAGGGATGGCATAGAACTCGAACTCGAACCCGAGTTCGAGCCGAACTTTCGAGTTCCGGACGGACCCGTACTTCTCGAACTATCCCGGACTCGGACTTTCGATATTTCCCGGACTTATGATGATTTATCGAATGTTCGAAACGTTCGAATGGTTGAACATTCGATAAATCATTGAATTTAAAAAAAAAAAAGTGCCCACATGTCCAAAATCACCCAATGGCAGCTAATTTGAGCATTGCCAGCCCCCTGGGTATAAAAGGCAATGCGACCAGCGCCATTTTGTCAGTGTGTTGGAGTGTGTTTAGTGGAGACCTAACAGTGTAGGAGTTGGAGAGGGATTTTTGAGCTTTTTGAGCTTTCTGTGTGTGGATTTCAGTGTGGTGGTTTAGCTCTTGTAGTTAACCACCCCTGTATTCACACATCTTAAGTCCCAACAGTCCTTTTAAGGACTACCCTTGTGAGACCCAAAAGTCCTTTTAAGGACTAACCCCCCTATAATTCCTTTGGACAAATTTTGTGTTAGACCTTTTAGAGGTCTAGGTGTCCTGTTTTTTTGTTTGTTTCTGTATCTGTGTGTCAGTGTCTGTGTGTTTGTGTAAATGACAGTGCTGCGTTTAGCAGCAATCAGTAGCTTTTGCTGTCTGATCTGCTGTTTGCTGTCAGTTGTGTCTGTGTACTATTTGTGCTTTTAGTGTAAAAAAAAAAAGCTTTGTGTTTATTTGTTTGCTTGTTTGTTTCTGTGTTGTTTTGTCGCTTTGTCTTTTGTGTTTGTGTGTCTGTATTATATATATATATATATATTTTTTTTTGTAAAAATTTGGGAGAGGAAAATGCCTGGCAGGGCAAGAGGGAGAGCCAGGAGCAGGGGTGCTTCTGAACGTGGAGGGAGAGGGAGAGGAGAGCTTGCTGAAGGCTCTGGCCAGGAGCTACCTGGCCCTTCGCAGGGTAGACGGGTAACCGTACCCGATATGTTTAGGGGTAGCCGTGCTAGGGCTATCCCTTCTGATCAAGGAAGGCGGGTAGTAGACTGGATTACCCAGCCTTCCTCATCCACCTCCTCACAGGCACAGAGCAGCCTGCTACTGTAGATACTGTGCCTGCTCCTTCCTCACCTGAGGCTTCTACTGTGGGCATGGACCCTGATCCTCTCTATCAGGAGTTCGTTGCCCACATGGCCCGTAGGAGGAGTCTCAGGATATGTTTTCGCACACCATGTGTGGGGCTAGTGTGCTTGAGGAGGAGCCGTTCACTGATGCACAATCTTTCCTGTCGCCCGAGGCGGAGGAAAGTGCTCAGTGCACAGGGGGACAGAAGGCTGATGATGTCACGCAGCAGTCTGTGAGCAGCCAGGGAACTAATGCAGTTCTTCTTACTATTAATATACTTAAAAAATATTTAGGCTTAGTGATGCTTTGTTCAGCTATCCTAATTCATTATTATTTTAGCTAGTTTGATTACTTTGATTTACTTTCTTACACTCCTTTTACAGTTTTTATAATCCCTAAAGGCCCTTTCTTCCCCTCTGCCTTAAAGGTTTAAATGCCTTTTCTTCCTTCCATTTGCCTCTTTACATCAAATTCAGCCACATGGGCGCGGATCTATTTTTTTTACATTTTTTTCCAAGGGTATAAATTTAGATGTGAAATGGCTTAAAATCCCCTTGAACCAGTCCACCTGATATACATTATCCCAGTTGACAATCTGAAGAGCTGCTTTTAACCTGGGAAAAATTGCCTTCCCTAAATTAAAGACTTTGTTAACCCAGTGCATTTTCCTTTCGATAACAAAGTCCAAACGCCACTATTTCATGGTCACTATTCCCTGAGCCTCCAGTTACCTTGTTATATTAATGCGCTCCACGATGTTAGATATTACGAGATTCAACCACCTGTGAGAGAAAATTATCCTGCAGCAAATTCAGGAACTCATCGCCTTTTTCTGTGAGGCAGTTCCACTACACCAATCAATGTCAGGGTAAATAAAGTCCCACATAATGAGCACACTTCCAAACTTACAGCCCTTGCCAACTGCATATGAAGTTGACTCACCTCCTCTCTGGTAGCATTTGGCGTCTTTTTTAACCAAAACATATACTCCTCCCCCTTTCCTTTTATCTTTCCTGCCTATCTGTCCTGCCTAAACAAGGCATATCCTTCTAAATTTACAGCCCAGTCGTGAGAACTGTTCAACCACATTCTGCTAAGCTATTCATCAACTTTTCAATCAATGCCATAATTTCCAATTCACCCATTTTGTCAGCCAGGCTTCTCGCATTTGCAAACATACATTTTAGATTATGAAACCTGTAATTTATTCGTACACTTAATACACATGCCTCTCTATCCCATATGCTAGCCCCCACCCCCCTTTCTGCCCCCACTGGCCTATCTACACCCTGCTTTCCTCCTGGACTATCTATCCCAGTGAGACTGCTAATACCTCCCCACCATTAAAGTGTATGCACATAAAAAGGCTCATCACTAACTTCATCACATCAGTATTTAGTCAATATCTAGTCAGTATCTAACGTTCTAGTGACAGGGTACAGTGACAGGGGAACATTGAAAGGGTCCCTACCAACTTTAGCATCTGTAAGGGAGGCAGGCTAAAAAATGTCAAGATCCCTGGGACATGTTTTGCTCTGTCCCTGTGCCCTTTAAGGTTCCTGTTTTGCCTTGCTTCTATTAGATCCTGATGCCCATACATACATGGCTCTGATATCCAATTACATGTGGCGTTACTTGTGGTCTCACATATTTTCACCATATTATTCAGAGCTATGCGGGCTATTAGGCTGGGTACACATGGGAGATTTTCCAGCCCAATAGACCAATACTTTGGTGCTTGCTTCGGCGCGGGTCGATGTTGGTCAGTACCCACCTTAAAAGTGAACATCTCTATATATAACAACAGTGCTACCTTTAGATTGTACTGGAAGTATCCATCTTTGTACAGTATGCCAGTCTTTGTGAAAAGTTACTTAAATATTAATCGTACAAAACAATGATATATTAAATTGTTTAAGTATTAAAGTGCTTGAATGTGGTAAATATACATAAAGCATATGTACAAGTATTTTGAGAAAGCCAGATAAGACACAAGATACCAGTCAGGTATAATGCTAAGGTAGTGTGGGTTAAAAGGGGAAGTTCAGTGAAAATCCATATGCTTTTAAGAAAAAAGAACAGTATTTTTCCATCCCAATGACCTTACCCTGTCCATTCAGCATTTGTCAGTGTATAAATAAATGCAAACCAAAATACTGACTTCCTGTTTTCAGGACCCCTAATAGAGACTGTCATGGTCTTTCCCTTGACCAGCGCCTGGGTTGATTCAGTTGCTTAGTAGAGATCTGAGCATGTTTGACCCAGCCAACAGACAATCAGTAGAAATTACCATTAGGAACATTCTGTACTGTTATAACCTAAAATGGCAGACTCACTAATGTCAACAGCAGGCACAGTAAGGGATATAAATTCAACTGTTTTTTCAAATAGAAGAGACTATGTAAATAACTAGGTATGCTATATATAACTAAGAATTAGAGAATAATATTTTATTTCTGTAAAATCCACAGAACATAAAATTAAATAGAGCTTTCTTAAAACAGACGGTACTTCATAGCCTCTTTATTAAAATAAACATTAGTCCAATGGATGGAAAAACTACTCTCTGCATGTCTCTGTCCCGTTTTTCCTTATGTCCTCTATCACACACAGATATGACTTCCTGTATAGTAAATAGCAGATGGACTCTCTCCCCCCTACCAAAGTATTCCTTTTGCTAATAGAGAGGGGAGGGGAAGTGTGCTGCTGCAGTGTGTGTCTGTATACATATCTCGCATACAGTATTTTTTTGATTGGCTATGACTGTTAAATGTTTACAAACAGCCATAATTGGGTGTAATCAGGACCTACTTTTCAGAACTCTAAACACATAAGGTTCTAGTAGTTAACCCTCCATTTTGACTATTCCATATAGAATGGCATACCAGCTGTGTAAGTACATTTAACTGTGTATATTATGTCTTGTACCTAATATAAGTGAATACTATATTATATGTTCCCTACTGGACTTGTGTTCCCTACTGACTTGTGTCTGAATACCAACTATTTCAAATACAGGGATAAGTTCTATCAGCAAAAACATGGATGTGCTATGGGATCTCCAGTTTCACCCCATCGTGGCAAACCTTTACATGGAGGAAGTGGAAACCAAGGCGCTTAATACATTTAAGGGCATGGCACCCAGCCAGTGGTTCAGATACGTGCATGACACCTGGTTAAAAATCCGCCAGAAGGAAGTACAAGCCTTCATAGAACACATGTACACGCTGTAGACAGAACATCAAATTTAGTAGGAAAGAGGTACAAAAGAACACGTTGGCTTTCTTGGACTGCTTGGTAAAAGTCAGGGAGAATGGTAAACTGGAATAGAGGTTTACAGAAACCAACCCACACAGACCAGTATTTCATGTTTGATCCCACACCCTTTAGATCACAAGCGTGGTCGCATCAGAAACCTGCAACACAGAGCTGAGAACACCCCCACGCTCCGAGGCAAAGGCTTAAGAAATCACACATCTCGGGAGCCCTTAAAACTTGTGATATCCAGACGGGCCTTTTCAAAGAAGTAGAAGGAAAGAAAAGAACACGAATACCAACAGTGAAGGGCAAAGCAAGACAGGAGGAAGAACACGGTCATCCCATATGTAGCAGGGGTCTCCAGAAATTAAGAAGAATTTTCAAAAAACACGTATCCCTGTCTGCTTTAAACCGAACAAACACACTGAGGCAGCAATTGGTACATCCGAAAGATCCAATACCGAAAAGCGACACATCATATACCCAGTGCAGTGAAGAGTGCTCTGATTTGTATGGGGAGAGACCAAACAGCAACTGCACCAACTTATCACTCAGCACAGAAGAGCCAATTCCTCAGGTCAGGACTCGGCCATGTACCAGCATCTTAAGGATAAAGGACAACACCTTTGAGATTGTAATGTCAACATCCTTCAAAGGAAGTGACTGGTTCAAGAGAGGTGTCAAGGAGGTCATTTATGTGACAATGAAGAAACCAAGCCTGAATAGAGGTGGGGGTTCGACACCAACTGTCTGCCATGTACAATGCTGTTTTGACACCTTACTCTGGGCGTTCCTATAACACCCCTTAGCCACTATCCAATCACACCCCTTAACACCTGGCGTGAATGCTAATTGGGACTTTCCAGGGTACATAATTGCCACAGATTCTTGTCAAGTCATTCTGAATTGAGAAAGCCAGTCGGATGACTAGCGAAACGTCTTCAAGAACTAAACTTCAAGTCCAGTTGATCTAATTGAATACAGCAGATATACCATGACCTGGATGAATGAGAACCTTCACAAGCATATACTTTTTAACATATATTTATGGTCATAGATGGTAATAATGAGAAGTGCCACACAAACAAATACACTTTCAGATATGTAATAATATATACATCCCCTCTCTTGGTAGCTTCTAAAAACTCAATGCATTCTCCTATGAACATATAAATATTGTTATACAATGGGAGGATGTGAGGGGCGCAATATAACTTGTATTACATATGATTCTGATTCTAGTTTTGTCCTTATTCCCACCTAATTAAAACCCCAAGCTACCTATTCTAACTTAAAACCGGTAGAAAGGAACATACCAGTGCAGCAGCTATCCGGTTAAACAAATCTGTTGGGGAGAGAAGAGATGCATTGTTTATGAAAGGAAGCAGCTCAGCAGGAGAAAGACATAGGTGCTCATAAATCCAGCACAACTTTTTAACACCAACTATTAGCTTAGTTGCACCGTGAGTAAATCTCATGGTTATTAAATCCACGGCGGGAAAATTACTGAGCAATTGGGGCTCGGGTAAATCTCCCTATATTGTCAACACAGTCCAAATGTATCGGCTCCCCTTATTTTAAGTAAAGTAAGATGATAAAGGGCATGAAAATTTTACCATTGCACCAACTGACTGCCATACCAATGGTGGTAGTTTTTCAGTTTGGTCATTTTGGTCCCCATACTTTGCCTATATTAGGAAAAAATCCATGGAGTAAGATCATCATGGAACAGTCCATAGGTAATGAGAATGACAATAAGTGGGAGATTTAGGATTCATTAGGGAATATTCTAATGGTGCAATAGCAAACTAAAAACTCTCCTACTTAGGCTGGGTACACATGGTAGGACTTTTTGTCCCAACCGAACGTTCGCAGACAAATGATTGTAATCGCTGTAATAGTGGCTACGTTCGTGCGACAGATCATGCCCCTAGGAAAGTGCAATGTGATTTATGGACAGTTTTGATTGCCCATTCGTACTGATACATGCTAGATAGACACAACGGTACTATGGTCGGTTGGTCTGAAATATCTAGTGGTGTGTACCCAGCCTAAAAGTACCCAAGATGAGGACCTAAACCTCTAATATGATAAAACTGTGGAACAGTCTTCAATTTCCCTGGCTAGTTTAAAGAGTTACCTGTATACCTTCCAGAATTAAAGGTATATCCACCCTAAACGTATCTTTAAAAATCCTAAATCGGTCTCTAAATGTTGGACCGACAGCTGCATCATCAATGATGGGATGCCTATCAGAGAGGGAGCTGAGGTAACAAAATAAAACCCTAATACAGCAGCTGAGGGATTCAGAGGGGGACAGCACTGGATTACACACAAAGAGGCCACTACTCTACAGTTTCCCAGACTTCATCAGGGCCTGCAGGAGAACTATAAGGAGCATAAGAGAAATGTAAGGATTTTTTAACACTACAACGTGGGGCAAATTTTAGTTGGGGGGGCATACATGTTAATACTAGTAACTTCAATTTTTAGAAATACAGTAGAGATCTCCATTGAAAGTATCCAATGATTTACCTGTAATAAGTGATGTGGGCTGGGGATGATTTTAATGCTGTATTTTTACCATCCAAACTAAAATTCTGCAGCTAAATTTTAAAGGTGGAACTGGGCGTTGGGCCAAAACCAGTTAGAGTCAAAACTGCGGTACATCGAAAAATGCACTCCTGGACAACATTTAATTATACCTTTTAGATATGTTTGTCTGCTTAGCACAAGCAATGTAAATACAGCCTTTGTACAGAACATCCACCTTCCAATTAACATACTTAATCTGCCTGACCTGTAGGGTCTGAATAGCCTACCTTCTGGTAAGCAGAGATCCTAGTGGATCTCAGGTGTGAGCACCACCTGGGTATCAAGGAGGTACAGTGTTGTTTTTCTTTAATATCTGCAGTTATTGTCCCGTAGAGTCTCTGGAAAGGATTGTTGAGTGAATATAATGTATCTTTATGTATTAATATTGATAGATTTCAAATTATCAACAGCACATTTTAATTTGAAAGTGTTTTCTTCTCTATGGCGCAATTATTTCTTCACTAAAGGTTGGAAAAGAACATCTAGATGGCAGAATTGGAGTCACCCATCCCTTTAGCTTTGCCATTAGACAACTGGAAATCAGTTCCTGTCAGAAAGGAGGGGAAGTAAATACAACCATCAGGTATGGTGCTTTTTAATTCTAAAACAGTACACTATTACTATAACTACAGTTATAATCTCTGCTGTTTCTATACCCAAATTATAGATTTCAACGGGATTTGCTTAATTAATCACTAAATTGCATCACAACTGCTGCTTGTAAAACTTATTTAATTGTAGATTAGACATTTCAGTTACCTTTAAAGAATAAGCAGTGTTATTAATGAAAGTTCTTATCGTTAAAATGGTGCTAATTTTGCCCCATATTTAGCTTTCAAATGTTAAATAAGATCTGATTGGTTGGGGTAACCAACATAAGAACTTTTATTGAATCTCCCTGGTGGTTTTTAACAGTCTAAGTAGACGGTTTTTCATATCTTTTCTAGTGGGTCATAAATATTATGCTTTAAGGGAGTACAAGCAGCTTATAGCTTGTCACAATATTGAGTAAAGGATGCAAAAACCTTAAGTGTTTTGGCTGGGTACACAAGGGCAGATTTTTCATCCCAACCAACCCATTTTTCTGAGTATAGGTCGGCCAAGGTGATTTCGCCAGCAGCAATGTCCAATGATTGGCCCCTTTGCCCGGATCACAAAATCACTGTAGATCATGTGGTCTCATATGGGCCGCACAATAGTCTGTGCCGAACTGTGCAACATTTGGTGTGTCCTATAGTGATTTGTCTTAAAATTTGTCTCTGTAGCTCAGCCTTAGCCTCTGTACACACAATAATATCGAACTAATTTTTGGATGACAATTGTTGGTCAAACATTCGTCCAAATTGGCCAAATGTTTGTTTGGACAGGGCTGTAATTTCAGCCAATTGTGTGGTCTTTATTGGACTGATCACAGACAGAGGCCAATATTTTGGCAGGCTAATTGGTTGATAGATAACAGAATTGTTGGTTGTGTCGAAATATTGGGCCTTGTATACCCATCCTTAAAGTATTTAAAAGCAGATGTATCTCTCTTTCTCTCTCCTTTAAATGACTGAAATGCCTCCTAATAGTGATAGCCCATTGGTGTGTATGACATCATGACTTCCTATGATGCTTGTGGCTGGTGAATGTTTGGGCTGAATGAGTCATGATGAGCATAATCGCACATAGCTGATAATCCATTTAGCTGCTGGCAGGATGATGGGAAGTGTGTACATTATATTCACCAGTTGGATGCATTAGGATATAAGGAGCATTTTAAATTTTAAAGAAATATTTCTTTATTTATAATCTATTTTCAAGATGTTCAATCTATGACTTGTTTTGAATGCTAAATGTCTGCCAGTAAAATGCTTTACTTTTCTTACAATAAAGAAAATATTCTTGATGCCAATAAAACTGTCTGAGGTTTGTGGATCCATTGTGATGCATAAAATCTGTGGTTTCCTTAAAAAATAAAAATATGCTTAAATGAGGGCATGTCTGCTGATTAATGCTATTACTGTCCAAATCCCTTGGTCTTTCTCTTAATGGCAATGTTGTTGTACGTAGGTTTGGAAAAGGAATCAAGAAAAAAAAATACAGATGTTTGTGTCACTTTCACAACAGCTTCAGACTTTCTCTAGCAGTTTCCAAGCTGTTACTGTTGGGGGAAATACTACACGCAGCATTTTCTGGTGCTAGCCAAATGAAAGCAACCACTACAAAAACACAGGATGGAAAGTAGCCTTACATATTTCAAAAAATCTGCATCATTTATAGTGAACATCTATTATTGGTAGAAATACTCCAACACAGATTATATTGCAATAAAACACTTAAAGGGCTTGTCCACCCTTATTATCAACTTTCCCCATATAATAGAATACAGTCCCCCAGCCCAACCCTATAAAATGAATTTAAGAAGTGACCAGGTGTTTACTTACCTTCCCTCTCTCCTCCGACGCCCGGCCTTCTGCTTGCAAGACACTGCAAGCAGGGGCGGGGACTGGCAGCCACGTCCATGATTGGCTGAGAGACAGCCAATCACGGACGTGGCTGCCGGCTTCTCAGAATGGAGAGAGGGAAGGTAAGAATGGAGAGAGAGAAGGTAAGTAGAGTTCTGGGACTTTCTTAAAATTATTTTTTTGCGGTTGGGGCTGGGGAACTATTCTATTATGTGGGCAAGGGGTTTTATGGTAGGGGGAGGGAGAGGGAGTGAGGGGGAGGGGGAGGGATGTGGGGGAGGGGGAGGGGGGGGGAGAGGGGAGAAGGGCTGCAGTACGCCATGTCCAAACTTCTCCGGAGGCCAGATAGGAGGCAGAGTCCAATATGGACTCTGCTATCCTCCTTGGGCAGGAGGACTACAGGAGAACCTTATGGAGCTGGGATGTGAGGTAAGGATTTAACTACACTACATGGTGGGGCCAGTAGTGGGGGGGATTAGTTTTGGGCGTGGACATGCCCTTTAAGGCTATGGCCCCACTACAACGCACTAAATCGCGCATGCAATCGTGAGTGTTATCGCACGCAGCTGTGTGCCTCATTCTTGTGTGTTTTGCGCATGCGATTTTGCCGTTTTCCGTTATGGCAACGCGTTAACGCACCAAAAATGGTGAACGCATGCGTTACCAAATGGAAACGGATGCGCAATCCATGCGCACGGAAAAACGCGTGCGAAAATGCTTAAAACGCGTAAGTGGGGCCTAGCCCTAATTGCAATGTGTTTTGGACCACGCGTGGCCTTTTCTAAAGCAGTGAAAAGTGTGTAAATCAGCTTCTTGTGCATCACTTAACACCACCCTAAGTTTTTGTAACCACCTTTATATGTCCATTTGGCAGAGTTCAGATGTCATTGAGTTAACCAACTGTATATTCCAGTGCAAATTTACCTAATAAATGGGAAAGTACCTTGTAGCACCTACTGGATATAAACTCTCTCTCTACTTTATCCATCTAGACTCAACAATATTAATTGTTTTAGAGATCCACCTCTCTGTGACACCTTTATTATCCAGAATCCAATATTTTATTGTGTTTATTTGGTGACACACACCTTATACTCCTTTATCATTGAGCCACAACAATTACACTCAAGGCAAGTGTATACCTTTATGTTAGGGGTGCAGTAATGTCAAAGGGGCACCAACTCTCCTTAATATTACAGCCCCTACTCTAATAAAGCCGTAGTGGTTCTTTAAAAAGTGGCAAACTTTGCATCAGATCCAAGTGTGGACCAATATTTATTTTATTTGAGTGAACATTGTGAAACAAGTCTTTCCCTTCACCACGGTGTTTCATTTACAAGCTCTACCTCTGGCTTCCTTTTATCACAATGTATTTAGAGTATCCTCTTCTTGGATTTTCTTGAAGTTTATTGGTTGCCAATTCAAACAAGTCCTGTTTGGATTTAATCCTTTTAATTCTTAAAATTTTCCCTTAGAAGTATCACAAATTTAAACTTCAAACAGGCCACCCATTGGCGGATCAACCGGCGTTTGACCAAACAGCTGCACAATGTGGCCGAAACTGACACTCATCGCACTGTGTGTCACACATCATGCACACTATCTGACATGTGTAGAAGGGGAAGTTCAGTGGAAATATCATTATTTTTAAAATTCTCGGTTATATTAACATAACTAGGTATTGTACATATTCTCTTTTTGAAAAATCAGTTGTTTGCATATCCTTGCTATGCTTTGCTGCTGCCATAAGTGAGCTGCCATTTTAGGTACTGTAACAGTCCTCTTCTCAGATACAGAATTCCTTGGAAGTGCCATAGATACTAGGCCCCATTAGGCTGCTTTTGTATGCGCTGTGTTAGTACAGTGCTTAATGCACACTAATAGAAGGGAATGGGATGGCCCAGCTGCCATGGGCTGTTATTCTGACCTTTTCGCTACATTTTTGGTGTGCATATCATTTTTGGTGTGCATATCGCTGTGATAGGGCTCCATCAAAGGAATAACAGCTCATGTGCAGGTAGGGGTGGGACTGGGGGGGGGAACATGGAATATAATATACAGAAAGGGATTTAGCTAGGGGAGGAGACCAAAGCGGGTGGGAGAGGGAGGGGGGAAGGCGGCAGTGCGCATGCCAAACTTCTCCAGAGGAGAGACAAGAGGCAGAGTCCTATATGGACTCTGCTATCCTCCTGGTAGCCACTTTTTTACTTTGTGGGGGACTACAGGAGAAACATTTGGAGGGGAATGTAAAGTAAGGATTTTTACTACACTAAGAGTGGGGCCAGTAGTGGGGGGATTATAGTTTTGGGGTGTACATGACTTTAAAATGCTTTTTCTTAAAAGTATTTGCATTTGTGCAGAATAGATAGGCAGAAACTGTTAAGTTACGTTCCGTTTTCGGATTTACGGATCTCAGGAATATACTCAAGCTACCCCATCCCCTTCTTATTTAGTTGCCCTTCTCTGAACCCTTTTCATTTCAAATATGTCCTCTTTGTAACAGGATTCCAAAATTGCACTGCATATTCCAAATGAGGCTTTACCAATGCTCAAATGAGGCCTTACCAATGTAAAGAGTATAGTATAGTATAGTATTTGCGATTGAATAAAGACATACGTCCATCCAGTTCAACCCATTTAGCAATATCCTCATTTCCTGCCTAACTGTTGATCCAGAGGAAGGCAAAAAAAACCCACCAAATTTATGAAGGGGGAAAAAATTCCTTCCTGACTCCAAGTGGCAATCGGAAATTTCCCTGGATCAACTTTACTTTATGTATCAATACTGGTAACTTGCAACATTCCTTGTTTGCAGAAACTCATCCAGCTTTTTTTAAACTGACCAATGAACCTGCCATAACAACGTCCACTGGAAGACAGTTCCATAGCTTTACCGTTCTCACAGTGAAAAACCCTTTCCGAGCTGAAGCCTAAACCTTTTCTTCAAGTCTTAAGGGATGTCCTTGGTCCTTTGACATGTTCTATTGGTGAACAATGCCCAGATAGTTTATTGTATGGCCCGTTAATGTATTTATACACAGTAATCATATCCCCACGTAAGACGCCTTTTCTCCAGCGTCCATAATTGTAGCTTTTCCACTCTCTCTTCATATTCAAGCTCCCCCAATCCCCTTATTAATTTAGTTGCCCTTCTCTGAACTTTCCATTTCTAAGATGTCCTTTTGTACACAGGATTCCAAAATTGCACTGCATATTCCAAATAAGGCCTTACAATGCTTTGTAAAGAGGGAGAATTACATTTCCTCCCTTGAATCCATCCCTCTCTTTATACAAGACAATACCATGCTGGCTCTGGCTGTTGCCGCCTGGCACTGCTTGCTACCTTTAAGTTTGTTATCCACCAACACTCCAAGATCCTTTCCAACAGGGATTCACTTAACACAGAGCCATTTATAGTATAAGTAGCACAAGTATTTTTAAGTCCAAAATGCATCACCTTACATTTATCAACATTGAATTTCATCTGCCACTTAGCAGCCCAATGTGATAATCTATCTAGATCCCCTTGCAATGATTGCACATCCTCTGAAGTTTTAATGGTCACAAAGTTTTGTGTCGTCAGCAAACACAGAAACCTTGCTGACAATACCCACTTCCAAATCATTAATAAATAGATTATAGAAGCGGCCCCAGCACAGAACCCTGTGGCATCCCACTTAGCACTTTAGTCCATAATGATGAAGCCCCATTAACAACTACTCTCTGCATCCTATTCATTAACCAGTTTTCTATCCATGTACAAATGTGACTCCCCAGACCAACAGACCTTAGCTTATACATTAGTCGCCTATGGGGGACTGTATCAAAAGCCTTTGTAAAATCCAAGTAAACTACATCTACTGCTATGCCAGAGTCTAAATTTCTACTTACTTCCTCATAAAAACCCAAGCAGTTAGTTTAAACAAGATCTATTCCTCCTAAATCCATGCTGGTTTCTACTTATAATGTCATTCCTTGAAACATACTCTAGAACATGTTCCCTTATTAAACTTTCCAGGATCTTCCCCACCACTGAAGTTAAACTTACAGGCCTGTAATTACCCGCTGTGAACGACTACCCTTTTTGATATTGGAATAAACTACAGCCTTTTTCCATCCAGAGGCACATCACCGGACATGAGGGAATCAGCAAAAATAAGAAACAATGGCCTAGATAAAACTGAACTTAGCTCCTTAAGTACCCAAGGATGTATTTTATCCGGTCCAGGAGATGTATTAATATTAACCTTCTTTAGTTCTTTCTGTACCATATCCTCGGTTAACCAAATTGCACTTGAATCTGTATACCATTATTGCTACTATACTGCATAGATTGCACATAGAAGACAAGGTCCGTCGGGACCTGTCAGACTACGCGCCGGGGGAGCGAGCGAGGGGGTAAGTTTCTTAACTTCTCACAGTCTCCTGTATGTTCTATTGAAGAACGGAAGGTAAGGCACAGCTCCTTTACCTCCCGTTCTTCAATAGAACTGGATGCCTAAACCTTGAAATTATGAGTGGAGATACCTTTAACACAGAGCCATTTATAGTATAAGTAGCACAAGGATTTATTAAGTCCAAAATGCATCACCTTACATTATCAACATTGAATCTTAGCAGCCCAATGTGATAATCTTATCTAGATCCCCCAGCAGCAATTGAACATCCTCTGAAGTTTTTAATGGTCGACAAAGTTTTGTGTCGTCAGCAAACACAGAAACCTTGCTGTCAATACCCACTTCCAAATCATTAATAAATAGATTAAATAGAACGGCCCCAACACATAAGCCTGTGGCACCCAACTTAGCACTTAGTCATATATGATGAAGCCCCATACAACTACTCTCTGCATCCTATTCATTAACCAATTTTCTATCCATGTACAAATGTGACTCCCCAGTAGGGATGGCATAGAACTCGACTCGAACCCGAATTCGAGCTGAACTTTTCGAGTTCCGGACGGACCCGTAATTCTCGAACTATCCGGACTCGGACTTTCGATATTTCCCGGACTTACGATGATTTACGAATGTTCGAAACGTTCGAGGTTGAACATTCGTAAATCATTGAATTTAAAAAAAAAAAAGTGCCCACATGTCAAAATCACCCAATGGCAGCTAATTTGAGCATTGCCAGCCCCCTGGGTATAAAAGGCAATGCGACCAGCGCCATTTTGTCAGTGTGTTGGAGTGTGTTTAGGGAGAACCTAACAGTGTAGGAGTTGAGAGGGATTTTTGAGCTTTTTGAGCTTTCTGTGTGTGGATTTCAGCATGGTGGTTTAGCTTGTAGTTAACCACCCCTGTATCACACACTCTAAGTCCCAACAGTCCTTTTAGGACTACCCTTGTGAGACCAAAGTCCTTTTAAGGACTAACCCCCCTATAATTCCTTTGGACAAATTTTGTGTTGAACCTTTTAGAGGTCTAGGTGTCCGTTTTTTTGTTGTGTAGTTCTGTATGTGTGTTCAGTGTCTGTGTGTTTGTGTAAATGACAGTGCTGCGTTTAGCAGCAATCAGTAGCTTTTGCTGTCTGATCTGCGTGTTGCTGTCAGTTGTGTCTGGTACTATTTGTGCTTTAGTTGAAAAAAAAAAGCTTTGTGTTTATTTGTTGCTTGTTTGTTTTGGTGTGGTTTTGTCGCTTTGTCTTTTGTGTTTGTGTGTCTGTATTATATATATATAATATATTTTTTGTAAAATTTGGGAGAGGGAAAATGCCTGGCAGGGCAAGAGGGAGAGCCAGGAGCAGGGGTGCTTGAACGTGGAGGGAGAGGAGAGAGAGCTTGCTGAAGGCTCTGGCCAGGAGCTACCTGGCCTTCGCAGGGTGACGGGTAACCGTACCCGATAGTTTAGGGGTAGCCGTGCTAGGGCTATCCCTTCTGATCAAGGAAGGCGGGTAGTAGACTGGATACCCAGCCTTCCTCATCCACCTCCTCACAGGCACAGAGCAGCCTGCTACTGTAGATACTGTGCCTGCTCTTCCTCACCTGAGGCTTCTACTGGGGCATGGACCCTGATCCTCTCTATCAGGAGTTCGTTGCCCACATGGCCCGTAGGAGGAGTCTCAGGATCTGTTTTCGCACACCATGTGTGGGGCTAGTGTGCTTGAGGAGGAGCCGTTCACTGATGCACAATCTTTCCTGCGCCCGAGGCGGGGAAAGTGCTCAGTGCACAGGGGGACAGAAGGCTGATGATGTCACGCAGCAGTCTGTGAGCAGCCAGGGACTATTGTAGGGGGTGAGGTCCCAGATACTAGTGACAGCCTCTAGTATTAAGGAGGTGGAAGGTGGCAATGAGGTCACCGATCGTCCATGGGTGCCCTCTGTGAGAGAGGAGGATGATAGTGTCTCTGAGGGGGAGCCCTCAGAGTGTGAGCACGAGCCTGAACCCAGAGGCAGGACTGGGGTCAGGGGTAGGGGCAGAGGTGGTGCGTCTAGTGCATCTAGTGCTGCTCGTGGAGGTACGGCACCAATGCCACCTGGTGCCAGTGCCCCACAACGGCAGGTGACCTCTGCTCCTATGCGTGCAGGTGGCTCTGCTGTATGGGAGTTCTTCTCATTGGCTCCCGGTGATAACACGGTTGCAGTGTGCAGTCTGTGCCTGCAGCGTGTTAGCAGTGGGAAGAATATAGCAACTCTGGACACCTCTTCTATGAGGAGGCATATGATGCTCCACCACTTTGCCCGGTGGGAGCAGCGGACAGGGAACGTGCAGGCACCCACGCGTTCCCTTCCTCGTGCCCAAGTAGCCACCGTTCCTCCTCCTCCCCCTCTGGCCCCATCAGCTGCTTCCTTGGTGGAAGGGAGGAGAGACAGCCTTTGCCCCCAGCACGCAGTGTTAAGAGGCCTCTTGACACTGCTGCTGGGTCGTCAGGTATAAGGCAGGTCTCTCTTCCCCAGTTGTTGGAGCGGAGGCAGAAATTGTCCTCCAGTCACCCCCAAGCTCAGAGTCTCACAGCCGGCTTAGCCAAACTCCTGGCGGTGCAGCTGCTACCATTCAGCCTGGTAGACAGTGCAGCGTTTAGGGAGTTTGTGGCCATTGGCACACCACAGTGGCAGGTGCCTGGCCGTAGGTACTTTGCCCAGAAGGCAGTACCAGCCCTGCATGACCATCTGCAGGGCAATATAGCTGCTTCGCTGGACTGGACCACAGTGTGGGCAAGAGTGTCCACATTACTATGGACGCGTTGTCCAGCAAGTACGGCCAGGGCCGGTATGTCTCATTTACCACCCAGTGGGCCATTCTGCTAGCCGGCAGAGACGCGGCATGCAAGGACCCCATGATTAAGGCCATCAAAGAGAAGGAGCAGTACTGGGTGGCCACCCTTATAGATCCCCGCTATAAGGGTAAAGTGTCGGAGTTCATTCCCGCATCTCAGAGGGAAAGCAGAATGCAGCAGTACGAGGCGACACTGCTACGTTATAGAGTGTCCACATTACTATGGACGCGTGGTCCAGCAAATACGGCCAGGGCCGGTATGTCTCATTTACTGCCCAGTGGGCCATTCTGCTAGCCGGCAGAGACGCGGCACGGGGCACAAGTGGTGAGATGGTGGTACCACCACCATACACCAGTCTCCACCCCCCCTCCTCATCCGGTGAGTCCTCTTCCTGGACAGCCCCGCGACTATGCTTCATGCCAGGTGATACGGTGCCATGCATGTTTGCAGCTTCTGTGTTCCGGTGATTAGGAGCACACCGGGGCAGAGTTGCTGGCAGCACTGCAAGGGCAGGCTGAGAGGTGGCTGACTCCACACCACCTCTCAATTGGCAAGGTAGTGTGTGACAATGCCACCAACATCCTGTCTGCCCTTCGCATGGGCAGAGTCACACATGTTCCTTGCCTGGCACACGTTTTCAACCTGGTTGTCCAGCGGTTCCTCACCAAGTACCCTGGTCTGCAGGAGGTACTGAGGATGGCTAGGAGGGTGTCCAGTCACTTCTGACGGTCATACACGGCCACAGCTCGTCTGGCCGAGTTCCAGCAGCAGCACAGTCTGCCGCAGAACCGCTTGATTTGTGACACCCCCACATGCTGAGGCTGCTCCAGCAGAGGCGAGCTATCATGGACTATTTGTATGAGTACGAGGCTAGATCAGGCTCTGGGGACCTGGGATTTCTGTTACCCAGGCAGTGGCTGCTTATTCGGGATGCCTGCCCTGTGCTCACGCCATTTGAGGAGGCCACCAGGATGGTAAGCCGCGATGATGCCACCATAGCAGATACCATACCACTGGTGTTCCTCCTTGAGCACACCCTGCGCGGCATACTCGACAGGGCACTAGCTGCCGAGCTGCAGCTACTGGATGAGGAGGACGCAGACAACGTGGTGCTTTCTGAGCCCGGGCATCACGGTGCAGAGCAGCCGTCCGATAATGAGGAGGGTGATTTAGGTGATCTGGACCGAGAGGAAATGGGGCATTCCTCTAGGGGGAAGTCTCAACCCTCCCAAGTACCACATGTCATCCGTGGTTGGGGAGTGGTTGAGCCCGACACTGTTGTCTTCAGTGACGATGAGGACACAAGGTCCTCTGCGTTCGGCACTTTGTGGGATATGGGTATGCATATGCTGCAATGCCTACGCAAGGACCCCAGGATTAAGTCCATCAAAGAGAAGGAGCAGTACTGGATGGCCATCCTTATAGATCCCCGCTATAAGGGTAAAGTGTCGGAGTTCATTCCCGCATCTCAGAGGTAAAGCAGAATGCAGCAGTACGAGGCGACACTGCTACGTTGCCTCTGTTCTGCTTTCCCAGGTGCTGGCAGGCCTACAGCACCCGATGGTGGGAATGAGCAGGGCTCACGTCCCACTGTGCCTGAGAGGAGGAGCAGCAGCTCTGGAGGTGGACTTGCGGCTAACTTCAGGCTGTTCTTCCAACCACAGTTGCCAGGCACATCTACTGGCAACTCTACCAGGCAATACCTCAGTCGCCAGGTCACCGACTACATCGGATCCAGGGCCGATGCAGTTACCTCAGAGTCTGAGGATCCACTGGACTACTGGGTGGCGAGGCTGGATATATGGTCCTTTCATGCCTGGCATCCAGTGTCCTTTCGGAGAGGGCCTTCAGTGCGGCAGGGGGTGTTGTAACGGAGAGGAGGATCTCCACTGAGAATTGTGGACCCTTCACATTCATCAGAATGAGGCGTGGATCACATCTCAGTACAGCACCCCATTGCTGATGCCTGTGACTGAAGGCCTCTTCCCCCTCCCACCCGTACTGCCTCATTTTCCACCTCGAGGCTTAGCTGATGCCAGTTTAGCTGGCGAATAGCTAATTTTTTCTATTGGTAGGGCCATTTATGGTCCTACCTTGCTCTATAGTATTCAAGTTGTAAAATTACAAATGCTCTACCGCAACAGCTACTCTGTGGCAAATTTTTCTATGTTTGGGTTGATCCTACTTGGCCCAATGCAAAAATCCATACTTGCTCTCCTGTTTCTGACTCCATGAGGCACCTTTGTGGTGTCACCTACTCTGACCATGTCATGCAGCCGCAACAGCTACTCTGTGGCTTATATTTCTATGTTTGGGTTGATCCTACTTGGCCCAGTGCAAAAATCTATACTTGCTCTCCTGTCTCTCTCTCCACAAGGCACCTTTGTGGCGTCACCTACTCTGACCATGTCATGCAGCCGCAACTGCTACTCTGTGGCTAATTTTTCTATGTTTGGGTTGATCCTACTTAGCCCAATGCAAAAATCCATACTTGCTCTCCTGTCTCTCTCTCCACGAGGCACCTTTGTGGTGTCACCTACTCTGACCATGTCATACTCGACACCTCATAAGGATCTTTTCATGAAGTGTAACCCCTTCCCCGCTTTCCCTTGCACGAAGCATACTCTGAGGGAGAGAAGCCAATGGGGTATGGGGTCTGTCCGGAGGGGCCAAGCCTGCCTGGCTCCTCAATAATGTTGTCCAATTGCAGTGGGTCTACTGCTACTCAATGGTGCTGTTCCTACAAACCCTATCTCCTTCCCCGCTTTCCCTTGCACGAAGCCAATGGGGTGTGGCAAAAGCCTAAATAATTATGTTTGTAGTCAGTCATTTGTAAAGATAAAACACAGAGATTTTTAGTAAACGTAAGCATCTGTTTTTTCGGTGCTTACATACCTATTAATAATAATAATAATAATAAAATAATAAAAAAAAAATATATAAACAATAACAAACATGGTGCTAAAAAAAAAAAAACAGCACCTATTTATTTTTTAAAACTTTGCGCTTAATGCGCAAAATGTCTTTGTGCATGGAGAGCATGCGCCTCTCCATGCGCCTCTGCCTGCTCTCCAAGCGCCTCAGATGCCTGTCCATATTTTCCAGCCGGCACTGGCGTGCTGGTCCCTGCTGGCGTGCTGGTGCTGGCAGTGCTGGTCCCTCCTGGCATGCTGGTGCTGGCGGTGGTGGTGGTGAAGGGGAAGGGGAAACTGGAGGCTGCTCCTGTGGCCTTGGTGGGGGTGCTGGTGGAGGTGACCCTCCCTCCTCTGCATCACTGGCAGAAATAGATTCCTCATCTGCAAATTTATATATTAAAAAAGTAAATTTTCATTATAAATAATAATAAAAAATAATAATAATAAAAAATAATGTAAATATTGTGAATATTTTCATGTGTACTAACATTTACTAACATTAACTAACAGTTACATTTACTATTACTAACACTAACTAACATTAACTAACATTTAAAAAAATATACTTTGAGTCATTTATGAAAAAAGAGCTTTCAAAATCTGTATTATAATTAAATATTTTAAATATTTTTCGTGTGTACTTGTCCTTTAACTAACATCTACTAACATTAACTGTTACATTAAAATTTGCTAACACTAATTAACACTAACATATGCACTTTGAGTCCTTTAGGAGAAAAGCACTAAAGGCCCCCCAATCGTTTGTGGTGGTTTGCAAAATTGCAAAGCGCTATCGTCAATCACAAGTGCTATAAAAGTGCAGTAACTTCATATAGTGGTGATACTTAGACAGAGCTTGTCAGAAAGATCTGCCGCAGAACCGCCTGATTAGTGGTGCAAAAGGTGGCGTTTTATACAACTCAATCACAGATAAAATTTAATATATAAATATGATACTTGCCTTGGACATTCTGCTGGATGTCCTGGACGTAGTTCCGTCTCTGCCGTTTGAGGTCTGACCACCTCTTTTGGAGCTGAGAGGTGGTCAGATCAATGCGGAACTGCGTCCGCAGTTTCGCCTGCAGGTGGCGCATTATGCGCCGTTTGCGTTCATTAATGTTGGGGGTGCCGATTGGCATCCCGTCATAACCCAGCCGGGTGAGATATTCCACCATCAGACGCTGCCATTGTATGGTGGCCATGCTTTCTGGTGGGGAAAGTAATGTTGGAATGACTACACCCACTTTCCAGGCTCGATTTTAGAACCTGGATTGCATATAGAAGTCAATGGGAAGAAGGGAATTATAATCGAATGTCAAAATCGAATCCACGAGTAAAATGTACATGGTATCTAGGCGCGAACGCGAATTTCCTCGAACGTTCAAACGCAAAAGCGCGAAAGTAGCGCGCGTGAGAGTAAAATCGATTTTACGAAAGTCCTGGATATTGGAACATGCTTCTCAGACCTTTTCCCAGGTCCCACAGCCATTTACATTAAGTTACCATTAATATTTTAGTTGTATTTGACTCGAACTTTTCGAACTATTTGCCTCCCATAGACTTTAATGGGTCCGTTTTCGAACTTTTGAACTTTCCCAATAGTTCGAAAGTTCGAAAACGGACAGAACTTTCAATAGTTCGACCAACAGATCTCCGCTTATACATTAGTCGCCTATGGGGGACTGTATCAAAAGCCTTTGCAAAATCCAAGTAAACTACATCTACTGCTATGCCAGAATCTAAATTTCTACTTACTTCCTCATAAAAGCCAAGCAAGTTATTTTGACAAGATCTATTCCTCCTAAATCCATGCTGGTTACTACTTATAATGTCAGTCCATGAAAGATACTCTAGAACATGTTCCCTTATTAAACTTTCCAGGATCTTCCCCACCACTGAAGTTAAACTTACAGGCCTATAATTACCCGGCTGTGAACGCACTACCCTTTTTGAATATTGGAATAACATCAGCCTTTTTCCAATCCAGAGGCACACCTCTGGACATGAGGGAATCTGCAAAAATAAGAAACAATGGCCTAGATAAACTGAACTTAGCTCCCTAAGTACCCGAGGATGTATTTTATCTGGTCCAGGAGATTTATTAATATTAACCTTTATTTAGTTCTTTCTGTACCATATCCTCGTTTAACCAAAGTGCACTTAAATCTTTTATACTATTATTGCTACTATAATCTATGATATCTGTACTTAGATTTTCTATAGTGTATACAGAAGGGAAAAAAGTATTCAAGACATTTGCTTTATCGCCATCCTTCGTAACTAACTTATCCCCATTAATTAATGGTGCCACATTCTCAGTCTTCATCTTCTTACTATTAATATATTTTTAAAAAAATTTAGGCTTAGTGATGCTTTGTTCAGCTATCCTAACTTCATTATTAAAGAGGAACTGTGGTCCAAAAATGACTTTAGGTAAATTGGAATTGTTCTCCTTAGAGTTTTTGCAATTTATTTAATTTTGTTTATTTTACATAGTTTTGAAGATATTTACATTTTTGTGTGTGATATGGCAGCAGCATCACCAGGTCCCCTGCACTTCCTGCTTCCTGCTCTGAAACCTGTCAGTCAATCTGCCCTGTGTCTCCTCCCCTTTGCAGCCCCCCTGGTCCCTCCCACTCATGGACCCCATGGTCCCTCCAGTTGCAGGCCCCCCTTGGCCCATTCCCTTACAGCGCCATGTGGCCCCACCCACTCGCGGGTTCCTAAGCCCTGCCCACTCATGGGTGCCTAGGCCCTACCCACTCGTGGGTGCCTAAGCCCCACCTGCTCACAGGTCTGACACCCCCCCCTACCCCCATGAAAACTCTGTGGAAACAGCCTTTTCAGGCAGAGTGAGAACTCTGCCTGAAAAGGCTGTTTTCACATAGTGAGAGAGAAGGGCTGTAGATTCCCTTACCTTCTCTGCAGCTGCAGGTCCTTCACACAGCAGAGAGGAGGAGGGACTTCCTGTCTCCCTCACGCACTGAGGGAGTCTGAGGCTGTGCTCGCCGGCAGTACTGTGCAGGAGAAGCCTTAGGAATGTCACATGTCAGCCTCCCACCCATTTACTTTCTGGTCAGTCATTTCTTTATATATTGGGCTGTGGGGCACGTAGAGAGGTGGTTGATGGCTCGTTTTAAAGGTAGGAAACTGCCCTTTCATTTAAACTCAATTTGTATGGAGACCACAGTTCCCCTTTAATTTTAGCTAGTTTGATTGCTTTCTTACACTCCTTGTTACAGTTTTTATAATCCCTAAAGACCCTTTCCGTTCCCTCTGCCTTAAAGTGTTTAAATGCCTTTTTCTTCCTTTCCATTTGCCTCTTTACATCATAATTCAGCCACATGGGCGCGGATTTATTTTTTTTACATTTATTTTCCAAGGGTATAACTTTAGATGTATATAAATGTTTTATATACTATATTATATATAGACCCGGGAGGTTAAGGAGCTATGTCTTACCTTCCGTTTTTCAATCAATATCTCAGGAGCCAGGGACGAAGAGAGCAGAAACTTACCTTTCACGTGATACATCGCAGCAGAACTGACAGGCTCCCAACCGCTTCTTGGTTCTAATCAACTATAGCACGCATGCGAGATAATGCATGCTATGCTATAGATAACAACCAGGAAGTGGTCGGGAATTTTCAGTGCTGCTTTATAGCAGCTTATTTTTCCAGGTTTGCTATTGGATAAAAAAGAAAAAGAAATAAGTTTTGTTCCAGTAATTTATGGCACACAAACTTTTGACACCCCCCCTCCATGGAATGTTGTGGTACAAATCAATGCAAATTATTCAAATATGCTGTTGATATCTGCATTGTAATAAGTGGCAAAATTGCATGAATATGGCACAGCTCTACTGTGCTAAACGACAGGCCCCTAGAAGGGCAGATTGTGTGGAAACTAACTACCACTGTCCCCACCTAATCTAAAGTGAGCAAAAGTAATTGTCAGACTATATATCATAGAGGTACACACATAAACAAAAAGTGCAGAAAATGCAAGGAGGAATTCATATGATGTTTCTAGAAGGTAAGGGCCTTATTTATAAAGGCACAGTATTGCAATTTAGCGATACTGTGAGTTATCGTAATGTACAACAGCAGGCATAAATGTACGCCCATGATTGTACATTTACATTGAACGTTCATTAATTAAGTCTATGGGGAGTGTAAATCTACAATCGTGTTATCGAAGATTTGCGACCCGTACCATTAATGTTAACTAACAATCGTTAAAATTACTGTTAAAGGCGTGATATCGCTGAAAAGCAATACTGCACCTTTATAAATATGGCCCTAAATATCATATCTGTAAACCAGGAAAGATCAGGAAATCAAGTACTTTTTGTGTATCCCCAATGCTCGTATGTAACATATAGGAGTAGGATAAAGTAGTGGATCATAATAAGAGAGTAAAGTTCAGTTTCTCTTCTTACATGTCAGACCTTTTGTGGAACCTCTGCCACACTAGCGCATTTTCCACGCGTTTACGATTGCATTTTGCCACAATGTGGGTAAACACACTCAGGGGAGGACTGGGACCTTTTGGTCTGGGGGGCAAATACAACCAAGTGGCCCTTTCACGGTAGATCACAAAATGTTTTACCACGCCCACTTTTCTAAGGTCACACACTTTGTTTCAGTTTTGCCCATTTGTATCCCCACTATTCTCATTTTACATGGTTGCCTACAGCATTTTAAAGTGTATGATATGGTTTAGATAACTAATTGACTAATAAATTGTTCTGCCTTAACACTGGTTAATGAACTGGAGGGCTAATAACACCAGCTAATGATCTGGAGTGCTAATAACACTGGCTAATGATCTGGCAGGCTTATAACACTGACTAAGAATCTGGAGGGCTGACTAACACTGGCTAATGAACTGGAGGGCTGACTAACTCTGGCTTATAATCTGGAGGGCTGACAACACTAAGGATCTGGATGGCCGACTAACAATAGCTAATGATATGGAGGGCTGATGTAACACTGGTTAATGAACTGGAGGGCTGACTAACACTGGCTAATGAACCGGAGGGCTGACTAACACTGGCTAATGAACTGGAGGGCTGACTAAAACTGTAATGAACTGGAGGGCTGACTAACACTGGCTAATGAACTGGAGGGCTGACTAACATTGGCTAATGAACTGGAGGGATGACTAACACTGTAATGAACTGGAGGGCTGACTAACACTGGCTAATGAACTGGAGGGCTGACTAACACTGGCTAATGAACTGGAGGGATGACTAACACTGTAATGAACTGGAGGGCTGACTAACACTGGCTAATCATCTGGAGGGCTAATAACACTGGCTAATGATCTGGCAGGCTTACAGCACTAACTAAGGATCTGGAGTGCTGACTAATACTGACTAATAAACCGGGGGGCAATTAACACTGAGGTATTCTGTTTCTTGCCCGAGGTAGAGGCAGATGCAGCGCCGTTTAAGCATGTAATATACTAAGAGCTTCTGTGGCAGCCCACATTTTTTATTGGTGACCAGCCCGGGCGCATTTGCCCCTCAGCCTACTGGGCCAGTCCTCCCCTGAACACACTTTATGTGCTGCAATTTCGCCGATATTCCGCAGCACACACAGTGTGGCCACACACGTTGTGTTAGCCTGGCATGCTGTGAAACAGACAACATTGCTTTTGCACATTTCAAAAGTGTGGCATAAGCCTAAAGATCTAATTTGTTCAAAGTCACGTCTAGCTCGTTTTATATTGGACAAATGACTTGACAGTCTTGATATCAGTTTTAGACTTATCATATGGAGAGCAAAACAAATAATTTTTTTTGACAGTTGATAAAATGGTGTACCTTATAACAGGAATCCTGTCCACTATCCCAAAAAAAACTTTTTGTCTAGGGTGTACATTTAAAAGTTCATTCTGACTTCAACTGATGCCAATTGAAACACCGGCCTTTGAGCATTCTTTTTTCCCCCATAGCATATTCAGACAGGTTATCATTTGAAATTTAGCTTTGTATGATAATGCCCGCTTTAGAGTTTTTTCACTTGCTTGTCACTGCTAGACAATGTCAATCAGTTGACTATCGGTTTTACTACCTAGAATATAGTGGATAGAATATATATAGAATATAGAATATAGTCAGGGTTATTCAATAAAATTTCTTATCGTTTAAAATGGTGCTTATTTTGCTCCAACCAATCAGTTATTAGCTTTCAAATGTTAGATGAGATCTGATTGGATGGGGCAAAATTAGCACCATTTTAAACGATAAGAACTTTTATTGAATCTCCGTGAGTGTATCTTTGATGCAGCCCCCGTTATGACACAGTTATGCTTGTGCTGCAGAAAAAGGCTTTTTGGTCCTGTTGTAAACTTCCATGGTGTCAGATATGTCTGCCATTTCTTATCTTTACAATGCTTTTTGTTAAGAAAAGTGCGCTTTGATGTGTGTGTAAACAATTACTACCAAACAGCCTGTTTTCTAACATTATCTTATGTTTTTATTTTAGACGCAGGTTGGTTGGAATAAAGGATTTCCTATCAATCTCAGAATCAGTTTGGATGACAGATCTGAGAATTCCTCTAAAGTGTGGAATGCCTGCGTAAGCTTTTTGCCAGGTCAGGTA
Organism: Hymenochirus boettgeri; assembly: GCA_019447015.1. Classification (NCBI taxonomy): domain Eukaryota; kingdom Metazoa; phylum Chordata; class Amphibia; order Anura; family Pipidae; genus Hymenochirus; species Hymenochirus boettgeri. The sequence continues at coordinate 59,908,472 of CM033477.1, forward strand.
TGAACAATGTGATTTATAAAGACCATTTATATATAACATAGAAGAAAACTCAGTTACAATGAATTTTCTAAACATTAAAATTTGGAGGCCAAAAGAAAACCTACCCATGTGAAGAACTCAGAGAGTTCTGCGGTATTTATTCCAGGAGGCGAGGAGAGCTCTCAATTGGCAAATCATCAGCTTACATAAAATAATAAGCAATATTTTTACATTTTCCTGATCCACAGAGGGTATGTCACAATATTTAAAGTGCAGGAGTAATAACCGAGTTGCAAAGAGAGATAGAGTTTATTTATTTAAACATCCAATTACTTGCATGATGCAATGAGGCTGTCCATTGGTGTAATAATTTCAGATATTATTTTGTCCATAATTACCTTACCCCTTGATAAGAAAAAAATGTACACACTAATTAGAAGGTTATCATTACATAGCCACACCATGCCTTGGTATGGTTATGGATCTCCGTGGTGACATAATGTCCTTATAATTTACAGTAGGTAATAGTAAAATAGTAATGGAGGTTGAATAAAGGCAAACTTTTATCTAGTCCAACCCTTATAGCCTACTTATAAAAGAGTATCTCCACAACAAAAATTATTTAAAGGTAGTAAATCCCACCCCCCCAAACCTAGACCTCACTAGGTTTACAAACCAAAAATCGCCTGCTAGAGGTACTTACCAAACCCTCGTTCCTTGTTCCCGGACCCTTCTTCCACACAGATCAGCAAAAGAGGCTGGACAGGCAGCTGCATCTGTGATTGGGTGTGACCCAGCTAATCTGTGCGGAGTCTAGAGTTGGGGGGCTTTGCTACCTTTTAAGGATTTTTTTTTGTTGGCTCAGACACAATGGATAACTCAAAAGGAGACAGAGGGGGGAGGGAGAGTTTTAATGTGCATATCACAAACCACTCAGAGGAGCAGAAAGAGGCAGAAACGCATTACACACAAAGAGGCTTCCTACTTTTCCAGTTTTCTGGACTTTCATCAGGCCGATATGGAGCAGAAGAGAAAGGTAGGGGCTATTAAACACTACACAGTAGTCTCAACAGTGGGGCAAATTTTAGTTGTGGGATGGACATGCCCTTTTACTCTACCTAACAGTTTATCCAGAGGAAGGCAAAAAATTAACAGCTGAAAAACAGCCTTACTGACCCCTAATGGCAATTGGAAAGTATCCCTGGATCAACCAGAACTATATTATTAATCAGTCATTTTCATTTTTAGTTTTAGAAACTTATCTCGCACACTTTTAAAAGGTATCTCCACTGGAAAAAAAATGCACATAGAAGACAGAATCCGTTGGGACCTGTCAGATTACGTGGCAGAGGAGCGAGCGATCAGGTAAGTACCTTACCTTCTCTCCTGGCTCCTGCAGGTTTTATTATAGAACGGGAGGTAAGACACATTTACCTTTACCTCCTGTTCTTCAATAAAATTAAATGGCATTTTTTTCCCCCCTTTAACCTTTAAAGCTATAGCTATTCAATATACTTGCCATTACCACATCTGCTGGTAGAGAGTTCCACAAAATCACCGTTCTCACTGTAAAGAAACCTTGTATGGCCCATTAATATATTTGTATAATGTAATCATATCCCCACACAATCGCCACTTCTCCAATGCAAACAGCCCTAACTTGTCTAATCTGCCTGCATAGTCAAGCCCCTCCCTTTATTATTTTAGTTGCCCTTCTTTGAACTCTTTCAATTTCCAAGATGTCCCTTTTGTATATGGGATTCCAAAACTGCACCGCATATTCCAAATGATTCCTTACCAGTGCCTTGTAAAGGGGAGAATAATATTTTTCTCCCTTGAATCCATTCCCTTCTTTATACAAGAAAATATCTTGCTAGCTCTAGCTGTTGCTGTCTGCCGCTGCTTGCTGCAAATTATCTATTAGAACCCACAAATCTTTTTCCAACAGAGATTTGCTTAGCACAGATCGATTTACGGTGTAGGTGGTATTAGGATTTTTAAGCCCCAAGTGTACCACCTTACATTTATCTGCCACTCTGCCACTATTTGGTGAACATTATTTGAGGTTTCCAAAGCTCTACATAGTTTTCTGTCATCAGCAAGCACAGAGACCTTGCTCTTAATACCCACTTTAGTCATTCAGTCAAGTCATTTATAAACAGATTAATTAGCAGTGGCCCCAGTACAGAACCCTGAGGCCAGGGGTGTTCCTAGACCTTTTGTCACCTGAAACAAATATTTAATGTGCCATTGTGTCTTTCTGTGGCACGCTAAGTGCGTTGCAAAAAAAAAGGTGTGGTCAAATGACTAACACTGTTTGGTGAACAGAAGGGTTGACTTTACACTGGCTGGTGGACTGGAGGTCTGACTTGAGTATATCCACCGATTTTTTAACATTCCTGTTTAACTGAACGGGAAGGTAAATTATCTATGTTTTAACCTCCCGTTCTTCAGAAAAACTTGCAGGAGTCTGCCAGTCTCCAATGCCATCCACTGTCCCTTGCATTGCAGTGCAAGGAAGTGGTGATATATCAAAGACTGTCAGTGAAAAAGCGGCAGTGGAGTTCTGTCCTCTCTCCTGAAAGTTTTACTGAAGAACAGGCAAAAAGGATTGTTAAAAAAATTGGTTGACATAACTTTTATGACTGAGTGTTGAACTGGAGGGCTAACCTTACACTGGCTGGTGAACTTGCAAATATAAGTTCCCATAACAAACTAATATAAGATGCCTACGCAGACATGTAAATATTAGTTTATAGCTAGTTTATAGCTGGTTTAATTTCTTTCTTTCACTCCCAATTACAGCTTTTTATAGCTCATATAGGCCTGTTTTGTTCCCTCTGATTTAAAGATTTTAAAGGATAGGTTCACTCTCTTTTGCTCTTTTTACCTGAGCATTAAGCCACACAGGAGCAGGCCTAGTTTTTTTTACATTTGTTTCCTAAAGGCATACATTTAGAAGTGTAAAACCCCTTTAAAAGAAGTCCACTTCTGGTCAGTATCCATTTTTAACATATGACCCCAGTCAATAATCAGTAGTGATTATTTTAATAGCATAACATTTGCTTTCCTAAAGCTAAACATTTTTGTAAACCCAACCTATATTAAGTGACAATATCATGATCACTATTCCCTAAGATTCCCATTTCCTTATTTCCATAATGATCTCAGGGTTATTAGATATTACCAGCTACAACAAAGCATCCTTTCTAGTAGGAACTTCAACAAACTGTGAAAGAAAATGCTCATATAGTGAATTTAGGAATGTGATGCCTTTTGAGGTTCTGGCAGTTCCCTTACTCCAATCTATGTCAGGGTAATTGAAATCCCCCATGACCAAAATGTGCTCCATAACAGCAGCCTTTGCCAACTGCATATGGAGGTAAATTTCCACTGCCTCACTGGCATTTGGTGGCTTATAACAGACACCTACAATTAATTTACCCACCTTCTTTGCTTCCTGTCCACTGCTCCACGCATATTTATTTTTATTCTTGTTTAACATATATACATACATACCCCACAGTTACCACAGTTCCCCTTTAAACTTTTTTTTTCTATCATGTCTAAACAAGGAGCATCCTTCCAAATTTTCCACCCACTCATGTGAATCATTTATCCATATTTCTACCATACCGATCAAACCATACTTTTCTTATAAAGCTATTAGTTCTAGTTCCCTGTTTTTCCAGTCACTATGCTGTACATGCCTCCTATCCTCAATTCTCCCCCCACCCCCTCTCCTCTCTCCATTTTCTTAGTAGCCTACTTATTCCTTACCTTTCTATATGCCCCAGTGTAGTCCAAAATACCCTCCCCCATATCTAGTTTAAAATTTACTCCAATCCTCTAGCCATCTTCTCCCCCAAAACAGCTGCATTATCATCAGTTAAGTGCAACTCAACCTTACTTAAGAGTGTGTAGCCAACAGAAAAGTCTGCCCGATTCTCTAAAAACCCAAACCCCATTTCCTTACACTAACCCATTAGCCAAGCATTAATACTTTTAATCTCCCATCGCCTCCCTAGCATAGCACGTGGCTGCTGTTGTATTTCTGAAAATATTACAGAGGAGGTCCTTACCTTTAACTTGGCCCCTAACTATCAGAAGTACTTTTAAGGACCTCTCTTCCTCCTCTAACATTTTCATTGGCAACAATGTGAACCAAGACCACTGGGTCACTCCAAGCCCCACCCAATAACTGTCAACATGATTAATTACTAATTGCATGTTGAACCCTACCACCAGATAGGGAACACACTGTTCAGAATGTAGCGTCTTGGTGGCAGAAAACCTTTCAAGTAATGGAGTAGCCTACAACTACCACCTACCTAGCCTTCCTGGCCCTAAGATCTCCCTTCCTTGCATTAGAGATGGCGGTCCCCTGGGTGCTCAAAAGATCAGCCCACGTCATACATGCTATTTCTGAGCTGTCCTACACCACTTCTTCACCTAAGATGGCAAATCAGTTGGAATGGGACTAGCTAAGAAGAATTGATTCTTCCTTTCTGATACCCACTTCCCCTGGTAACCCTTACATATCTACCTTCTGCTAGGACCTGCACTCCCTCGAGGTTTGTCACATCCTGCAATGCTGCAGGTTTCCCCTTTAGATTCTGCACCTCGGATTCCAAATGTGCAACCCACTCACATCTGCCTTGCTGCTGTTAAGATTCCTAAAATGCATCAAGAATGGATGTGGCCCCAACAAAACTGTCCATCTTACCACTACTACACAACAACACATAAACAGCAAAACAGCAATCCTAGATTTAAACCTTTTCTGCTTTTGTTTATCAATGCTCCGTTGCATTATCTCATAATGCCATAAGGTACTTTTTCATCCTCAAATTACTGCTTCTAGTATTTGCTTATTTTTAGCATATTGCATGGCAGAGATATATTTTGATACAAGAGCCTCAGAAAAATTAAGGAAACATGTTTATTTTGGTAGTTGAGATTTGTGTAATTGAGAATTTGTGTTGTGTGTGTGATATTATTATATCAGCTTGCACTTTACACTACAATTTAATTGCATTGTAGGTCCAGCAGCTCCTACATGTTGGAAACCTGCAGATGTGTGGGTACATGGAAAAAGCTCCAAACGCTTTATATGAATACATTAATATTCAGTGGGACTCAAAGGAACTCAAACAAACTTTGATGTACGAGGTAAGATTTACATGATAGAAGTAATGAGTTTGAAGATAGGATTTTTAGGAGACAAATGGGTTGCTGAAATTATGCAAGGGGTGCGTCTTACCTAACCGCGATCCGGCAATGCTGTAAATCCCATTGCAAGACTTACTACATCGCTGGATAAGTCCTGTGGTTTTAAATTTAAAATGCGTTTTAACGCTAAATGTTAGCCTTACTGGAATATGCTACGCTGCGCTATTTCTAAAAAGATGTGCAAATGGTGCGGCCTAGTGAAAAACCCATGCTAACCCAATAGTACATGGGGTAACATAAGGTTAATTTTTGGGGTTAATTTGCATAATATATATATATATATATATATATATATATATATAGCTAATTAAATGCAGAATATGCAGCGGAATATGCAGCTCTAAATCTGGTGTTCTGTTAAGTTTTATATCGAAGGCCTTGGTGATTTTTACAATATACAAATACATTGTATAGGGTAAGGATATTTTCTGCACCCAGTGTAAAAGAAAAAAATAGATGAGACATTATTAAGATGCATCCTGTAGGGTATATCTCTACTGATGAGTTTACCTATGTAGAGCCACTGAAATATCTGTAAAATGTAACAGGCAGTCAACCTACTTCTAATGCCTGTCGTAATGCTATTGGATTACAGAATCTTGCAGCCTTTGGATGAAATCATTCTAAAAATATGATAAGGTTCTGCTGAATTGATGTGATATTTCTTAGGAAATCACATGATCACATTTTGTTTATTGAATAAAAACATTCCTGCTGTGCTACTGCAAATGTAGTTGAGCTATTAAATAGATAGGACGACAGTACTGTATTGCCAAGCTTAGTGTTCAATTTTTAGGATTTTGTTGTTAAGTGGTTATGTTCTGTTTCTGATGTCTAATCAAATCTGTTCCATTTTTACTGCACTGAACCTTGAAGGCAAAATAAATCCTAAACAAACCTTAAATGTTGTACACATTTTGATAAGTGACATTTGAATGTCTTACTGAGGAATATGTATTTAAGGTGGCCACCTTAAGGTGATGTATTTTTTGTGTCTGGGAAGGAGGAGGATGTTGATTTAGCACTAGGCATATAAACATAAAGGAGAAGTAAAGTCTCCAGAAAGCATTGTCCCAATAGTTTGAGCACATTCACAAACATACAACAAGCTGTGTATCGCCTCTCACTTTGCTGTGGCTGCTGGCTAATTTATGTTAAGTTAACCTTTATGTACCAGTGGTCAGCTCCTACAATCCACCTTAGCTGGGTAAACCCAGCTAAATGTACGCAATATAGACAAATGCTCTGTAGTGCTCAACAGATCAAAACAAGAAAGTTGCAGCCTTTCTTCCTAGAAGCTGACAGCTGACAGCCAATCACATAACAGCACAGGGATCCTCCCTCTCCCTGACACAGAACATGGATTTCAGTCTTTTGTTTGTTTTTTTTTTAAACACATTCAATGCTCCTGTCCTAACATTGATATAATCCTTTACTTTCCAAAAAAAAAGTAATCGTTACAATGTATTTTCTAGCTAGCATGGATGTAAGAAACAGAATATTAACATTTCAGTGAAAATTAAGTCTGGGGAATTGAACCAACAAATTTATGTAGTCTGTCTTGCTAGGCCCCACTTGAGCACAGGGTAGAACGCATAATGGCATTTGCTACTGAGCAAAAATGGTGATCGCATGCTGTGAGTTTTACTGGCAACACAACACAGAAAACAGCTGTGGATAAATAGGGCACACCCAGCACAAATCTTAAGCGATAAATGGTGCAGTTTATATAAATAATTGATCATACACTATAGTAAGTGTTATAAAAAGGCATTTTTATTATATGTGCAAAAAGTAGCCAGCCCTAGAGGGCTATAATAAAGTGCAAAAAAGTTTTTAAAAACACTTCCTGCGCAAGTCCTGGTTCTATATTATCATATTTATCACGATATACCGGTATATCCATTCACACAGTCATACGTACACCTGTTAATGTCTCAAGACAAAATCAACCCTTATAAATAAACATATATCATAATACTGACATCCCTTATGACATATGCAAAACATATCAAGATAATTCAGTAAACATATACATTTGGATCAAAACCCAGCCCTAATAGAGGCATAAGGGAGCTCAATAGGTGGAGACAAATAGGCACTGAGACACTAACATATGGCAGATCCCCATAATGGTGAGATAGTGGAAATGGATACTTAGCCCATCAGACAACCAGGCCGGAGCACAGGAGCAGTTAAAATCGGAACAGATTGGACGCGTTTCGTCCGATACCGGACTTTCTCAACAAAGGAAGTGACGAATCTACAACCTCGTAGCACCCTTATATAGCCCAAGAGACTCCTGTTGCTTATCATTATTGGATAGAGCGGCGCGTCAAAACTAAAGGGAAACTCCCACCCAGGTCCATGAGGAGCTGCAGCCCGGCACATCCGCATCACCTGACCAAATCTCGGAACTCGCGAGACCACGGCATCCAACCCAGCCTTGGAACTCCCAAGATCCCATTGCCGATGTGGGCATCCTATTACCCCTGTCAATCATCAGAGATCGAGGGCAGTGCTAATTGCTCATTGTAAAATCCCCTTTACTGGACATCCATACAGATCATGGTCAGGCATAATGACTTATTTAGCAGAGCCAAATGCTCATAGCAAAATCCCTATTCCCAGGACCCTCCATACAGAGCACTGTCAGACACAGTTACCTAAGCCTCATTTCTAACACTAGACACACATGACAAATATACATTGCATATAACATATATATATAGTGTAGAATATATATCAACATCCTAGATGGCTGAACAGAATCCCAGTGACCTGGCAGGCACAGCCTGTTCACTACCACAGTTATCGTCTTTCGGAGTAAGACCTCCAATTGAAACCTTTACACAATTCTTTCAAAAGCGTGAGGAATAGTTATCATAAAAGTATCTTCAAATGTCCTGATGAGTCAAGAATAAGACAATTCTAAAGGATATCCTATGGATCAAACCCCAAAATCCCGAGATCCAAGGTGCGTCCAGTGGATCGGACCACACACTTCCAGAGGATATGGCCATTCTAGCGATGGTGTAGTAAATCCAAACCGACCATCCCAAAACAAGATCCTGTACTTCAGCCATTTGCAGAGAATCTTTCAGTAGTCCAATTAGTGCAACCCAGAATGGGATCCTAAATTTTAGCCATTTATGGCGAATCCCTCAGCAGTTCCATAGATACAGACAAAAAATCTCATAGCAAATCCTAAAAAACAGGAAAAGAGTCAAGACTTTAGATAAATGGAGTAAGGTCCCATTCCTCATTTAGACCTATAGGCATCATGGTCCTCAGACCAAAGATCCATTTAGCTTCTTTTTTCAATAGGGCAGTTTCTATATCACCCCCTCTCATGCCTAGATTTACACTGTCTATCACAGTACATCTGAGTACATTACGAGAAAACACGTAATTTCGAAAATTTTCGAAAATGCAAGGATTTCTCTTATTTTCATAAATACGTATTTTCGAAAAATTTCGAAATTACAAGGATTACTCGTATTTTCGGGAATACATATTTTCGAAAATACTAGTTTTCTCGTATTTTCGAAAATTTTCAAAAATACGTGAAACCCCGTAACTTCGAAAATACGAAAAATCTCGTAATTTCAAGGGTATTATTCATTTTAATGGGTCCGCTCCCAGATTTTCGAATTTTCGAATTTTTTCGAAAATTCGCGGATCCTCGAGCAGACCGGATTTTGCGAAGTTCGGGCATCTCTATTGTCGAGCAGTTTATCGGAAGAACAAAGAACGGGCCAGGCGATTCAATTGAAAATCTGAGGAGAGATCGGAGCCTCAAGGTGAGAGGCTTCGATCAGTTCTTCCGATCAGATTTCCAAATGTTGAACTTGATTGTAAATCTGATTGGAAGAACATCTGGCCGTGTATGGCCTTCTTAAAGCTAGGTACACACATGAAAGATTTGGTTGGAGAAACGAACGACTTCATACCGTTTGGGACGCATTGCACCAATATCGTTCATGTTAATGGTGCATGAAAGATGATGTCGTTAACGAATGCCCAATACCGATCGTCTGTGATGTCGCTCGTTCCTGATGGAAAATTTTGGTCATAAAAGAGATTAGGCTTTGTTCTCCTTTAAATAAAGAGGATGTCATAGCCCCAGAGAACAATGGGAAAAATAAAATAGATAATTTATTTAATCTATAAAACTCTAGTAATTCTACAAATCAACCTCTTTATGCCAGACTTTAGTTCTTTTTTTAAGCCTAAACTTATAATGTTGTGGTCCAAAAAATAGCTGCTACTTATACAGGATTTCAATTGGATCTTAACAGTTAAACATACGTATAACATACGGTATTTTCAGGTCCCCTTTATCTTCAATCTGACTTTTCATCTTCATTATATTTTCTTATTGAAAAATTCCTCCCTCCTTTCATTGTGAAAGTCACATTGGTGCTACACATCTCGTTTTGCTTGTAATTTTGATATCAGTTTCATTAAATTGCAGAAAACCAATGACCACACTCCTGACACACTGCAGGTAGACGCAACATTTGATAATGTCTTTTCAGTCAGCTGCAGCCGACAACACGTGTTAGCTAGAATGCAAACAAACTTCTTGGACACTATGGATCATATCCTGAGACTAGAATTGTGTGATCTCCCACATGTAAGTGTCTGTACATTTTAACATGACCTTGTTTGATTCATTCCTTTTTTGACATCATAAAATTACTTTCATTCTAATTTTAGCCAATTGTTATTTCTGGAAAACACATCTTAAACAAAGAGGAACTGTTCTCGTCTGAAAACCGGTTAAGCTTTACTCCAAATGAAAGAGATGACGCATCAATGTCATTGGTCTTCAGTGACCACGGAATATGGGAAGCACAGAATTATTCACTCAGTTTACTTGTAAGTAAACCAGCTTTACATGTTTTAAAGGCTAATGGGATCTATTGGTAAATTCACAAACCACTTGTTGAAATAAAAGATTTGTATTTTTCTAAAATTTGCCCTACTGTTGAGCCCACTGCATAATGTTACAGGTATCCAACCCCTCCCGCGACTTGTGGGGTTCTACTGACTTCTGGGGTGATCTCCCAAACCCCGAGACCACCCCAGACTCCCGCAACGGAGAAGAGTCTCTAATCTCCTCCTCCATCATGGCTCCCTTTTGTCCGCCACGTCCTGGAACTCCTCTAACTCCACCTCAATCTACCCCCTAGATTGCTAACCCCGCCTCTGCCCCTTTAGTGATGTCACGAACGCCCCCTCACCACACACCCCTTTAACCACACTCCCCGGAAGCCTACATTTTCTTCTTAATTTTTTATTTAAATGTTTTTTGATATTTTATAATAATCTTAAATATTATTGAATTAATAAACTAGGGGTGGTCCTAACCATGAGCCATCCAGACCAATCCTAAATGAATTATGACTCCCCGTAACCCCTACCACATCCTTAAAGTTGCTCTAGGTGTAAATATCCAGCCCTGGGGATAATGACCTCAAAAAATGTAAAGGAATGTATTAAACTGGATACACACACTACTGATAGAAGGCATATCACGCCGCATGATCGCTTGGCCACAAGTGAACATTTCTAGTATCTTAGCATAGTAAGCCAATAGCGCCCGCTGGCCATCCAAACCATCTCCCTATACAAAGCATAGGGACAAATTATAACAGCAAAAGAAAAGTTAGGCGAGCAACACGTCCAGGATAAAAAAAAATGTATTGTAGCATTTAAAACATATCCCGCTGTACATTTTAAACATACAAAGGAGAGGGGGGGGGGGTTTCCACACCGAGGCTCCGCCTTACGCGTTTCGTGACTCTGATGTCACTTCCTCAGAGGCATAGAGGCACTCCTCCACAAATCGCTTAAATAGCCGTAATGAAATCAAATAAAAAATGCAGCAGATAAAATACCAAGGCTAATGATATGATAAAAACGGTAGAAGGGAAGGAAAAAATTGCGGAAAAACAAATACAAGGTAAGTATATTTAAAAGATACTGAATGAAATCTAATAACCCCTAAGTGTGCAAATAATTACCCAAGAAAAAAAAATAGACAATCCCCAAAATGCAAGTTTGCACCAACCAACGGGGTGAAAACACATGCAATCTACTGATACCAAATTCCAGATAACAGACCATGCAAACCTAAATAAGTATGTAAAGATTATGGTAAGTATGTTGGGCTACCAATTCAAAAAGAGAAAAAGTAAATAAAAAATAAATGAGATAAAAGGAGAAAATAAACCGAAACAAAAAAGAAGTAAAATAAGTATAGTAATACGGACGCAACATCCAGAACTATAATATTATAGTTCTGGACATTGCGTCCGGATTACAATACTTATTTTACTTCTTTTTTGTTTCGGTTGATTTTCTCCTTTTATCTCATTTATTTTTTATTTGATTTCATTACGACTATTTAAGGGATTTGTGGAGGAGTGCCTATATGCCTCTGAGGAAGTGACATCGGAGTCACGAAAAACGTAAGGCGGAGCCTCAGTGTGGACCCCCCTCCTCTCCTTTGTATGTTTAAAATGTACAGTGGGATATGTTTTTAAATGCTACAATACATTTTTATTTTTTTATCCTGGACGTGTAGCTTGCCTAACTTTTCTTCTGCTATTGGAACCTATTGCCGTGGCACTGTGCTGAGGGTCCGGCCTTTTGGGCTGTAGCTCCGTCCATGGTTTTTTGGTTAGTGTCTGCTTCCCATATTCCTGTTTTTGTGTGTATCATAGGGACAAATTATAAGGAGGGCATTGGGATTGTTCAATCTGAAGTCTATGGCAGCATGCCCCAGGTCACAGGAGCACACTGCCATTGACTTCTATTGTAAGGGGAGTGCTGCTGGAGGAAGTCTGCTCTCAGTGCCGCTCCCCCTAGATACTACCAAAAAACACAAGAAGAACAGACTTCCCTTAATACTGCACTCTCAAGAAAATCCTAAGCAAATATAGTTATTGTAAAAATCCCTTAAATTCATTCAATAGATAGGGAAACAATCAGTCTGATAATAAGGCAAATACATTAAAACATCCTAAAATCCAAATAATTCATAACCATAATATAAAGTCAATCGGTATAGATGTAAATTCATTTGGCTTTAAAGTGCAGTCTGAAATACCTCAAAAATGTTAAAGGAGAACTAAAGTCTCCAGACAACATTGTCCCAATAGACAGAGCACATGCACAAACATACAACAAGCTGTGTCTCACCTCTCCCTTTGCTGTGGTCATTGGTTGATTTATGAAAATAACCTGTGAGTACTAGGGGTCAGCTCCCACAATCCACCTAAGCTGGGTAAACCCCCAGCTAAGTGTCTGCGTACAGGCACATCTTTGCAGTGTATTCCAAAGATAGCATGGATGTAAGAAACAGAATACTAACATTTCAGCAAAAATAAAAGTAAGCCTGGGGAATAGAACCTGCAACTTGTACATTTACTCTGTCTTGCTTAAAGCAGAGCTCTTACCTCTAGGCTAAGAGAGATAATATATAGAACACTGGTACATGTAGAATCTTTTAATATGAACAGAATAGAAACCAAAAATGAAGGTAGCACTGGGGATTCGTACTAAAAACCTTCAGAACTGTGCGTTTCTTTAACTGGCATCTTACAAGGTGAGCCACCACAGAGTATGCTGAACTTTTAGGTACATTTAGGAGCTTCATCTTTTGCTTGGGACATAAAAGAAACCAAAAAAAGAGGTCTGGGGTATTGAACTCATGACCTTCTGTATTGCGTATTTTTAAACTGGTGCCTTACCCAGTGCACCACCACTGAACAAGCAGAGTATCCTGATACATTTGTTAACTTTCTTTTTTGCTAGGGAAAGAATAATAATAAAAAAATGGAATCCCTTTTAAGACTTTAAAAGCTGCTTGTTACCCTGCAGTTTATTTTCCAGAAACTCACACTGACTGGTAAATAAACTGCAGGGTAACAAGCATCTTTCAAAGTCTTATCAGGGATTCCATATTGGAGTGGAGACATCTGTATAGAAAACACTTTGTACATAGAGACAGTGAATAATGGGGTCATGGTGGGTGGTTCTTTGATGACATCATGGGCTGTGGTTTGTACTGCCAACAACATGGAATCCTTCTTATTTACAGAAATGCAACTTACTAGATAAGACTTTTACAATGTATAGCTGTTCTGGGGAGAAAAACTTTTACATTAGGTTTTAAAAATTGTATGTTTCGTTCTCCTTTAACAGTAATACTGAAAGTGCATAGTGCTTGTGTGCTATACTTAGCTGTCGGGGCATTTGTCAGCTAAAGGTCACCCCATCCAGCAGTCATAGGATCAGTGCCTGCGTGGTAAATGCTGGTGGAAGCACCATTGAAAATGCATCAATAATTGGGTTCATCCATGTGGTAGTGGTTTGGGAGCAAGCCATAGTATAAGAAGAGGGGAACAGGACCGGACATGTTTTGTTCCACACAAAGTTCTACTGTGGCCCCCTTGCTACCAGCTACCACAACAGGACTAGACTGCTCTGCTAGGACACAAGAAATACTCCTGGTAGTTTAAGAAAATCAATGGGCCCTCTAGTCTTCCATTATTTTTTTTTTTTTATGGTAGTCTAACAGCAGTTTGATCTTGTTAGCATTTACAACTAGTTATGTTATTTATATTTCAGACCTTTCTACAGAGCAATACTGGTAACTATAACTTTGGAATTCTGGGTATTGCTTATTGGATGGGAACATTGTAAGGATGTTTGGCCATGATGTTTGGATAAATGTTCTTGATGTTGTTTGTGTAGTTACAGCTTAGTTCAGATCTTCTACTGACCCATCTGTTTGTGTTCCATACATTTCAATTTAGTTCTAAAAACCCACACATGCAACACATTGTTTTTTTTTTCCAGATAATCAGTTAAAATAAAGACTAAAAGCAAATCATTTTTAGTTTCCGCAACTCCAAAGCTTTTTTTTTTTTCCATTTGTGGTTTTATGGTGGATATGGCCAGATAAAAAACAAAAACTATTACAGTACTTTAGAATTTTGCACCTACACAAATTCTATTTTCTATGGGTACTTTTTAGAACTGGTCTATGCTTGCCAAAATCCAGTGTCTAAAAATATGTCACAGTCACTGGAAATGATGATGAGAAAGTATTCACTTAAGTATATAATGTTTTAGTGGTGCTAAATCCAAATATACACACAGCTGATCCTGAATTAATACAGTATTTTTTGGTTAACCATATGTAAAATTTAGCAGTTTCCTTGTCCAGTCACAGTGACACCTGAATGTAACCACTGACCTGTATTAGTCATTTGCCTGATTGTTATTGCATTGTTGTAATATTAAAGGCCCACTAAAGGCCATAAAATATAAACACACCATTAAAAATCTATTACCATAACATTTATTTACCCTTTTTGTATGATTTAATTGTCATGGTGGGAAGACATACGGTAACATTTCAGTTCATGATAAAATTCCAAGAATATTCAGTGCTTGCAACATTAGAGCGAATGCTTAATCAAACTTATTGCAATACCTCAAGTTGCAGAGAGCCTCTATGGAGCCCTGCATTGATGCCAGGAGGGTAGTATTTTGCTAACATCATTGGATTGTAGTATTTATATAAAGGAGTGCTGGACATCTATCCATGTTCTAAATAAGCCTTTAATTTAATCTATAGAGTATTTTAAGTTATTTTAATCAGCCCATTTCAAGGAAGGCCAATATTTCAGTGTCAACACTGAATATAAAATAGATAATAAAGAATAAACCCCAGCAGTTATTTCAAGCAGGCCATATGTGGCATCGATATTTAGACTGATTTGGCAAATTCAATCAAATTGGCTGAAATATTAATGAGGGTTTTCTGATTTTCAATCCAATGCTTGACAATACAGTTCCTTTTATCAAAAAAATAAAGATAGGGCCAAACCGGTCTAGAAGACCTAGAGGGAGGTCAATGTAAAAAAAAAAAATAATGAACATGCTGACTGAGATCCAGTGTGCTTATGAGTTACGGTTCAGTGCCTTTAAGTACAGTGACGTACAGTATCTGACTGGGGTACTGAATCATGCTTTCCAGTGTCCTGCCAAGGTACTTAGGTTTTAAAGGGTATCTATACTGAAAAATAGGTTATTTTAAATTGACCATAACTGGAAACTATAATTGTTTCCAACCACCACTGTATCATTTTTTTGTTGATCTACCCCCTATTTCTTTAGATATCCAATCTAAAACTCCTTATATTTCAGTTGTCAATCAAGTTCCTTGCTCTCAAAAACTATTCTCCTGTGAGTAGTTTTGCTGTAGCTGCAGTGGTGACAGAGTTTTGACAGTTGGAATGCTGTATGCTGTGTGCAGGCTTGACAGTTGGTTTGGGGGGGGGAAAGTCAGGTCGGGTGGAAGTGGGAGTGGTTAAAAGAGGGAGGGGGGATACTGCTCCTAAACAAAATGTATGCTACTTACATGTATTCAATTATAAATTAAGATGAGGCAAAACAATTTTTTCAGTATAGTGTCCCTTTAAAGACATTGGACAATTTACGAATGGGGCTGTACAGTGTGTTGCAATAACGTTGGTCTGTAAAGTGTGTGGCAGTTAGTAAACAAGCTGTAAGGTGCTCATTAATCAAACAGGCATCCCGGCGGCTCCCACATTTAGCGCATCTCACACCTGCAGTGTGGCCGCATCCACGCGTCCATAACAAATCCAAAGATAAATCAAGCAGGGAGACACTTGCAGCTAATTAGCTTGCAAAAACCAAATAGTTTTATTTATGCTGCTACAAACACAACATGTTTAGAATGCTCATGCGTTAGAGACATGTGTTTGTAGCAGCATTAATAAAACGATTTGGTTTTTCCAAGCTAATTAGCTGTGAGTGTCTCCCTGCTTGACTTTCCTTTGAAGCTGTATGGTGCATGTGCCAAAGGGCAGTTATACTGCAGGCATTTATCTGTATACTGTGTATTAGAAGCTATCTGGGTGGAAACGGAATGCTCCTTTTAGAAAATGAATATTGTTTTGGCACATACCATCTGGCATTGCTTTATCTACTAAATAAAGCAAAAATCTTGTATGTATGTATGTGCTCACCTCACAGCCACACCCCTGAATGACTCAACATAACAGCGACGCCCTCTTAAAGGGCCGACGCCCATGAAGTCCAGTTTGACCAATAAAAAGCCTGCACGTCACTTGCAGAGCGTGATTTCCCAATTCAGTAACTCAGATGAAGGGTCTGTGCTCTGTGTGCTGACCGACTTCAACAACACAGACACAGAGTCCACTTCAGTGACACAACAACAGCATAATGTACGCTACACAACTCAGAGAGCTGCACGCACAGAACAACAGCTTCTATAACTGGGGGAACAAGAAACATTATGGTCCGCCCCCACACCCCTAAACATCCCAGGTCTGTTCCTGAATCACACCCACATACACAAACATCCTGTCCATGCCCCCAAACATCACAGGCACACCTCCAAACCCCACACCCATGCCCCTAAATGGCACGGCCAAGCCCACTCTTTGACACAACGTGGCCATGCCCCCATATATCGCGACCACCAAATGTCACGTGTAAGCCTCATGGACACCACAACATCACAGACACGACCCAGACTGTCCACACCCTTGAATGCCGTGACCCCACCCACCACAACATCACAGACATGCCCCATCCACCTATTCAAACTGGGACAGTTGGGGGGTATGAACTATATGGGAATTACCTGCATTACTTGGACTTAAGCACCAGACACACACTGCCCACATGTCACACACTTCACAGATAGTTACAACTAAAAGAACAAAGACATCATGGCACTTTCAATTTGGGCCAGAAAGTACATTTATTGATTGGGATCTAATAGTCAATATAAAGTGGTCTTTGAGCAAGGATAAAGTGTAAAAGTGCAAACAAGGTGACATACTGCTAACAAATGTGCAAAAAATTGAGCACACTAAATAAAAACACACAACGCTCAGACAGCGCAACAGAATTAAGCCTGACTTTAACAACACAGACAAAGAGACGCATGTCACATGCTTCAGAGACATTGACGCCTGCAATATTCAGTTGCAATCAACATGTTTTCCCAGCAGCAAATTCCATGTAGCATGTTCACGAGTAGGTTCACAACATTTTTATGTTTACGCTCCAAGTGGAAAAACTGATAATGTTGTATATAAGGTTTTGCAATAAACATATGTGCTATACGTCCCTCAAGCAATGTCACCTCCTCAACTCATAACTATTAAATACATGACGTACATTATCAACTGTGCACTTCTTTTTCCGCCTGTCTCTTCCATCCACCTGTATGTAAAAAATACTTTACCCACATGTGTGCACGGGCAACGTAGGGTACAACTGCTAGTGGATACATAAAAATAATCATATATAGCTTGCATTTTGTTAAGAATGTAAAACTTTTTTCCTATGGTTGGATCTAGGTTTTAATAGGTTATGACCGGGACACTCTCTGCAGTTCAGTTGTTGATTTTAATAGCAGTCGGAGGTTCGACATAAGAATGGCATTCATTGGTAATATACTGGAATTCAAGCATACACATCCAGATAGACTCTCTATATACTACTGTTTGAAGACCAATCATCCCTGCATAAGATAAAGGGCTCTTGGTATCCACATTATAATATTCATAACAAACAGTTCATATCCATGCACACTGGAAATGCAGAACTTTGTAGGTGCAAACCTCCCTGGTCCTCTACCCTCAGGACAGCAATTTCAAACAACAAAGGTGTGATAGAGGTGCACACTACTTTATTAACTTATTATATTAGTTATTGTATAGTTATTATATATTTTTTAATCACAGCAGTGTCAACTCTGAGGAGGGGGATCAGTGGCGTAACTAGGAATCACTGGCCCCCTGGGCAAAACTATGATGGTGCCCCCTCTATGCATGATCTATAGTGGTTTTCTGGGAGGAGGCTATATCTATCAAAGGAAATATAATAAGATGGGGCCCCCTTTGTCTCCTGGGCCCCCCGTGGTTGCTCCCCTGCTCCAGGGTTGGTTTGCTGCTAATTAATAGCCCAGACTAACCTTAGAACCTTTATTGCTCAGCACTAATGAGTTTACTATTGCTCTTTTCAATCCAAACAGGAAAGTGGTGCTTTTATAGCTGCATTTATATATGTTTTAAGGGCATGTCCACCCCCAAAACTACAATTTGCCCCAGTGCTGGCCCCACTGTGTAGTGTAAAAAAAAAAAACTTATTTTACACCTCTTCTCCTTATGGTTCTCCTGCAGTGCCCACCCAAAGTCCAGGAAAGTGAAGAGTATGAGCTGTATGTGTGTCATCCGGTCCCTGCTTCTTCCCTGTGGCATGCGCAGAGGAGTACTTTTTCCCCTTCCTTCCCACCCTCTGGATCCCTACATGGCTCCCTCATTTCCACCTATAAATCCAATTTGTATACTGTTGAGCACCCCTGCCCAACACCTACTACCAAGTTAGATTTGTAAAAAGAAAGCAGCAAGGGTGGAGATTCCCTGCAAGCTGAGTACACACAGTACCAATAATAGGGCGAAGGGAACAGTGGAAAATCGTGTGTGGCAGAATAATCCCACCACTGCAAGATATCTTGTAACCAATAATTGGCCCCTATACTTTCTTCTGCTATATATCTGTATTGTTTTCAATTTTGTTTTCCACAAGGATAATATTACAACAGCTATATAACAGACAATATACATTTTGTTTTGCAGCTTAAAGCCTCTGAGGATATTAACATGGAAATGACTGGAAGATATATATCTTCTACCTTTCAACATCAAATTCAACTCCAGGCAGCCTTCAGTGAAAAAGACGAATGGGTTCTAAACGCTTCAAAAGGAAATCAATGCTTCTATTTAAACATTGCACAGAATGGTGAGTTCAAGGAAAGAGAAGGCTATGGCAATTCTAGTCATTTAACCAGGAAAACCAAATGAGTTGCTACTTCCTCTGGCTGGAAGTCAATGATTGTTTTTTTGTTCTAATTACTAAATAAACTTTTTCCCCATTATGCCTCTAGTTAGTGCTTCTTCCTCTAATTTCTTGCTACACTAAAACATTCTTCTGCTAGAATAACACAGTCTTGCAAAATGTAGGCCAATAACTGAAATCTTGAGAAATCGAATGATCGAATCACTCAAAATATCGAAAACTATTTTCTGTTTTTACGATTGGCCGTGCGACACATGATAGATATACTGATTAATTACCAATGACTAGTGATCTGTATACCAATGCAATCAGTATCGGGTTACCTCTGGGCGTCCAGACCTCCTGCGGCCACCTCTTTGCCACCAACATGATCCAATCTTAATAAAATAAGGAAGGGCTATCCGGTCTCCAATTATTGCAAAGTTGGGTTAACGACCCTCTTTATTAGTGCAAAAACAACCAACCCAACATTTCGGCCAAAGGCCATTAGCTGATATGTCATGTTGGTTGTTTTTGCACTAATAAAGAGAGTCTTTAACCCTATTTTGCAATAATTGGAGACTGGACAGCCCACCCTTATTTTATTAAGATTGGATCATAGTGATCTGTATAGTAGCAGATACTAGCACCATGATATCATCCCAAACAAAAGACAACATAATTATCCTGTCAAAACATTCTAACCATCCTTTCTAAAAATCAGTCTAGTACTATTAAGCTGGGTATACACTTGCCAGATTTTTGAAAGACGACAGACAGGATCTGCAAGCAAAGCTTATACACAGCATAGGGAGAACGCTCTGGACTGTGTGACCCCCCTATAGGGAGTCTACCATGGGAGAGGGAAATTTTTCCTCTTTCCCGAATGAGCGCTCAGCCGGCCTGAATGTTTGGCGGCCGCACGCTCATTCGGGAAAGCTAGGTACACACAGTACCAATAAAGCGGATCCGATGGTATTGGGGCTTTTTCGGTACTGTGTGTTCCTAACTTAAGTCATATTAGACCGTGGACTTTTAAACCCAATGCACCAGAACCCACACATATTTCTGAGTAGGGTTTCCACCTTTCCCTTTTAGCCCTGAACATGATAAAAGGCAAGTGCGATGCAGGCTGCATTGATTTCAGCATATATTCAGTGCAATAGAACTGCAGCATGTACATTTCAGGTCTTAAAAAAACCTGGGGGCATAAGAAACAAGTCTTTTTCTGTTTTTTATGTTTGTATATTAATGATGTCAGAACTGTTGTTAGTTAAAGAGAAATTAAGGGCATCATTTACTGAGAGCCGCTATCGCTATGAGCAGGGCTTTGTGCGCTTATCCAATATCCAATATAGCAATAGTGCTGCTTTCTGGCAATAAGGCTGGATTTAGATTATTGCCAGAAAGCAGCACTATTGGAATATTGAATAGGGTTGCGACTGCAAACTCATTGTTAAAGTTGTGCTAACCTACCTATGTTTACCCTAAAAACAAAAAAAAATGTTCATATGTCAGTTACCTACCCCAAACCCCAACTGATATATTCAGCACATGACTAGATGTATTACTAACCATATTTTTATGGATAATTATTGCCTCCATCCTGGCAAAGTAAGTCGACTCCTCCCTCCCTGCAGTCAATCAAAGTGGTGAATGATGACATCAAAACCAATGTTTGACTGCTGATTCCCCCCTGCTGCCTCTTTTGCACATGATCAAGCCTTTAAAAGCTCTGTAAACCAGGGTTGGAGGTAGATACATTTTCCTTAAAAAAACTTGTGATTAAATATCTGGTTTCAAATTCATTTTAAAAAGTAGTAAAATAACAGTTGGGGTTGCAGGCATATAACTGAAAATTCACCAGCCATTTTTTTAAAGGTGGACATGCCCTTTAAATAGCTTAGGGTGTCTTTAACATCAGTTTTGTGCTCTGCAACTCTGGGTAAGTGAGGCCCGAAATATACAAACTAGACAACTCTGATCAGGCGCTACATTTTTTTAAATGTTTTATCTGCTTCTACTTACATTTAATTGGAATTCATTTAATTACAGCAACCAATACACCAGCATTTGAGAGATTTGGAAATTCAAATCTGCTGAATTTATTTATAACCTACATATTGATTTTATTTAACCAATTGTTCTAAAGTATTTTCCTATTGTCTCTATCTTAGGAAGTTCTGGGGAAAAGGGAGTGGAGCTAAGTGCTTGTACATCCAGACAGCATTTAGCTGCTGTGAATACAGATTTGAACATTAATGGTGTGCAAGACAGATTAGGACACTTTGTGCTGTCAGCATCAAATCAGAGCCTGAGTTTCTCCTTTCAAGGCTGTGGAGATTCTATTGCCAAAACTGAGGTGATTTTATATGTGCATATGAATGTTTCAATGGATTTATACATGTGATTACTTTAGCTGCATTAAAGGTTAATTAACCTCCACCAAACCATCCCCTTCCTGTTGACTTACCCAGTGTAAGGACCTAAAACGCCTTACCGAATTAGATTACCAGTAATGCTCACTTAAAGAATTACTCCACACAAACGCTTACTCCAAAGATTACTGCGTATGTGTACTGAGTGTATGTGTGTATTTGGACTTTTAAAGGAGCCCATACACTAGAACTTACCTGCTGACCGATCCCACATCATTCAATCAATTCACAAAACCCCATTTTAAGAACAAGGGCATAACTGCAGGGGCCCGGGGACTCCCGTGAAATTGGAGCCCGGGCCCCACCCTCTTTCATGATAAGTTGTATTTAAACAGCTGATCGAGCGTATGAACGAAACATACACGCGATCAGCTGTTTAAAAGACCAGACCCAAACTTTTGGAATCAAACCGGAAGTTCAGGTCCAGTCTTTTTAAACAGCAAATCGCACATATGTTTCATTCATACACACGATCAACTGTTTTAAAACAACTGATTGCAGGGGTTATAGGCTCTGTGATCAGAGGTTATGGGCTTGTGGCGGGCCCTCTTACGCCACTGGTAAAGAAGGTAAATTTCCAAGCTTGTTGCTTTTATTTTAAGGTGCTCTGCATTCTGAATCAGTGTTATTCTGACGCTTTAGGGCTCCCATTCACACTAGGTAGTATAGTATAGTATATGAGGTTAAATAAAGACATACATCCATCCAGTCCAACCCATCTAGCAATATCCTCATTTCCTGCCTAACTGTTGATCCAGAGAAAGGCAAAAAAACCCCACCAAATTTATGAAGGGGAAACAAATTCCTTCCTGACTCCAAGTGGCAATCGAAAATTTCCCTGGATCAACTCTACTTTATGTATCAAAACCAGTAACTTGCAACATTCCTTGTTTGCAGAAACTCATCCAGCTTTTTTTTTAAACTGACCAATGAACCTGCCATAACAACGTCCACTGGAAGACAGTTCCATAGCTTTACCGTTCTCACAGTGAAAAACCCGAAGTCTTAAGGGATGTCCACATGTCCTCTGATATGCTTTATTAGTGAACAATGCCCCAGATAGTAATCATCTCCCCACCCGAGAGCCTTTTCTCCAGCGTACATAATTGTAACTTTTCCAGTCTCTCTTCATATTCAAGCTCCCCCAATCCCCTTATTAATTTAGTTGCCCTTCTCTGAACCCTTTCCATTTCAAAGATGTCCTTTTTGTACACAGGATTCCAAAATTGCACTGCATATTCCAAATGAGGCCTTACCAATGCTTTGTAAAGAGGAAGAATAACATTTTCCTCCACTGAATCCATACCTCTCTTTATACAATACTATGCTGGCTCTGGCTGTTGCTGCCTTGCACTGCTTGCTTCCTTTAAGTTTGTTATCCACCAAAACTCCAAGATCCCTTTCCAACATTCACTTAACACAGAGCCATTTATAGTATAAGCAGCACAAGGATTTTTAAGTCCAAAATGCATCACCTTACATTTATCAACATTGAATCTCATCTGCCACTTAGCAGCCCAATGTGACAATCTATCTAGATCCCCCTGCAAAGATTGCACATCCTCTGAAGTTTTTAATGGCCGACAAAGTTTTGTGTCGTCAGCAAACACATAAACCTTGCTGACAATACCCACTTCCAAATCATTAATAAATAGATTAAATAGAAGCGGCCCCAACACAGAACCCTGTGGCACCCCACTAAGCAATTTAGTCCATAATGATGAAGCCCTATTAACAACTACTCTCTGCATCCTATTCATTAACCAATTTTCTATCCATGTACAAATGTGCCTCCCCAGACCAACAGACCTTTGCTTATACATTAGTCGCCTATGGGGAACTGTATCAAAAGCCTTTGCAAAAAAGTAAACTACATCTACTGCTATGCCAGAGTCTAAATTTCTACTATAAAATCAAAGCAAGTTAGTTTGAAAAAATGTATTACTCCTAAATCCATGCTGGTTACTACTTATAATGTTAGTCCTTGAAACATACTCTAGAATATGTTCCCTTATTAAACTTTCCAGTATCTTCCCCACCACTGTGAGCAACTACACTTTTTGAATATTGGAATAACATCAGCCTTTTTCCAATCCAGAGGCACACATCCGGACATGAGGGAATCTGCAAAAATAAGAAACAATGGCCTAGATAAAACTGAACTTAGCTCCCTAAGGACCCGAGTATGTATTGTATCCGGTCCAGGAGATTTATTAATATTAACCTTATTTACCCGTATATACTCGAGTATAAGCCGACCCAAGTATAAGCCGAGGTACATATTTTTACCTCAAAAAAATAGGAATACCTTATTGACTCGAGTATAAGCCAAGGGTTGAAATTGACCACTTCTGCCTTCTGTAGCCATGTGCATTTCATTACATACTGGTAGCCATGGGGATTACTGGTAGCCATGGGAATTATTGGTAGCCATAGGAATTACTGGTAGCATGGGAGTTACTGGTAGCCATGGAAATTATTGGTAGCCATAGGAATTACTGGTAGCATGGGAGTTACTGGTAGCCATAGGAATTACTGGTAGCATGGGAGTTACTGGTAGCCATGGGAATTATTGGTAGCCATAGGAATTACTGGTAGCATGGGAGTTACTGGTAGCCATGGGAATGGTACTTACAGTTTGGTGTGCCTTCCGGACGCCTTACCGACACAGCCGCAAGCCACATACTCGCAGCCGAGGCTTAAGCGTCCACCACGCTTGGCTGCTCGCGAGCGCCCCCTACCCTGATATATTAAACCAGTGCTCTTCCATTCACAAGGTTATTAAAATATGACATGCAAAAGAATATTAGCTATTGGGTATTTTTTGGGTGACACAGTGTAAAAGCTAAACTAAAATTGTGTAAGATTGCACAATCATAAATATGCCTGGTGTGTTAGGATCTTGTGCCTGGTGTAAAATACTGAATAATATAACAAACAGGACGCCTTACCGATGCAGCAGCAAGTCAGGAGGGAAAGCCGGCAGTTCTCAGTAGTGCGTGCGGGTGCTTGATAATGTCATCGCCCCGGCGTGCGCAAAGTACTACTGGGAACTGCCGGATTTCTAACCTGACTCGCGGCTGCGTCTGGATTTTAGGTAAGTCCCAGCTTGACCCGAGTATAAGCCGAGGTTCATTTTTCAGGTCAATTTTAAGACCTGAAAACCTCGGCTTATACTCGAGTATATACGGTAGTTCTTTCTGTACCATATCCTTGGTTAACCAAGTGCACTTGCATCTTTTATACCATTATTGCTACTATATTCTATGATATCTGTACTTGGGTCTTCTATAGTGTATATAGAGGGAAAAAAAATATTTAAGATTTTGCTTTATCGCCATCCTCTGTACCTAACTTATCCCCATTAATTATGGTGCCTCATTTTCAGTCCTCATCTTCTTATAATTAATATACTTTAAAAAAATGTTAGGCTTAGTGATGCTTTGTTTGATTGCTTTCTTACACTCCTTGTTACAGTTTTTATAATCCCTAAAGGCCCTTTCCGTTCCCTCTGACTTAAAGGATTTAAATGCCTTTTTGTTCCTTTCCATTTGCCTCTTTACATCAGAATTCAGCCACATGGGCACGGATTTATTTTTTTTACATTTATTTCCCAAGTGTATAAATCTAGATGTCAAATGGCTTAAAATTCCCTTAAACACAGTCCACTTCTGTTCAGTACCTTTACCTGATAATACATTATCCCAGTTGACATTCTGAAGAGCTACTTTTAACCTGGGAAAATTTGCTTTCCCGAAATTAAAAGTCTTTGTTTACCCAGCGCACTTAACATACTTCAAATGACACTATTTCTTGGTCACTATTCCTTAAGCTTCCAGTTACCTTTATACCTATAATACGCTGCACAATATTACCAGATCCAACAGAGCTCCTTTTCTAGTAGGAACTTCAACCACCTTGGAGAGAAAATTATCCTGCAGCAAATTCATTAACTCAGCGCCTTTTTCTGTGATGGCAGTTCCACTCCACCAATCAATGTCAGGCTAATAAGTCCCACATAATGAGCACATTCCCCAAACTTACAGCCCTTGCCAACTGCATATGAAGCTGCCTCACTTCCTCCCTGCTAGCATTTGATGGCTTATAGCAGACACCAGCAATGACATTACCACCTTTCCGGTTGCCTTATTCCACCCAAATTGCCTCTGCTTTATCATCCATATCGCCTATTATTTCTTCTTTTAAATTTGGTTAGTTAGGTCTGTTTTTTGGTGTGTTTTTTTTTCAACGGACCGTTTTAAAAACGCAAGAACACATAGAATTCAATAGTCACACTCTATTGTGTTCTGATTGTGTCTGTTTGCGTTCCGGTCCATTGTCTTTGAAATACACTGCATACTGCATTCCTGTCCATTTTTTCGCACGTGTTTTCTATACAAATCTATGGAAAATGCTTTTTAAAAAAATGGACGCAAATGCATGCAAAAAACTGAGTTTCACACTAGAAGTTTCTAGTGTGAACAAGCCCTTAGTTGACCTTTAAAGTTGTAGTCACTGATCTGTTCCAGGTATAGTTGTCCCTTAAATAAGTAATGCTGACAATCTAATGTACCCTCAGGGTTAAGGACCTAGCATTTTAGCATTAAAAGGAAAGAGGTGGTTTGGGGTTTAATTTCCCAAAATGTATCTTAGATATCTTAAACAGCATGTCTAGGAAATGTTGAAACATACAGATGGAGCAGCCAGCATTGGTTTGTCTTTTTCATGCCCACATGTGAGGCAAATGCAGGGATCCTGCTTCATCTATATGTACATTATGTGAGCAAGTAACTACAGTAAGGCTGGGTACACACGGTAAGATGTTTTCGCCACAGCACGATCAGTCGCGCAAACTGTAGGCCAAGGACACTGTTGCCGCAACAGACAGTCATTTGTACCGACCGAGTGCTCACTAATAGTGAACGCTCAGTCGGGACAAATAATTTCCCCATGTGTACCCAGCCTAAGCTTTCAATCATTCAGGCCACACTGTTTGTACTGCGTTCCATTTGGTGTGGCCTTAGCCTAAGCTAAATATAACAATATTTATTACATCGGTTTTCTTATTAATTTGGTATCCAATAATCTATTTTATCTGAATAGATTTATTTTTTCTATAGCGTTCTTTATTTCACCTGAATATTTCTTTGTGTTTTCCCTTTGGTCTGTTGTTGATAGAACTATCTAGCAAACATGGCTTCTCAATTGAAATTAAAGTTGCTGGAAACAAGCAAGAAATTTGACTCCTACGTGATGGATTTTCAGAAAACAGTAAGTGGAAATTAATTATGTTTTATTTTTATATTATAGGAGACGTTTATCCTAAAACACAAAAGTAGCTGAATTAATATCTATCACTCGTACATAAATTGTTAAAGAATCATTAACCGCATCTTAATATACTGCATGACCCCATATTTGTATTTGTGTACATAAATCTATCATTTTGATGTAAGCCCTCATTTATTTTAAGGTAATTCTGTTATACTGAGCAGCCTTGCTTTTAGTCCTTATTGGAAATCTACCAGCATTTTCTATTTTGTTTTAATCATTAACTTAATCAAAAATGATTTACTGTGCATATGACTGTTTTAACTTCTCATCTGTATTGAGGATTCTAGGAATTCAAGAGGCTTACATGTGAGTAATTAGTCTAACACTCAATTTCTAAGAATAATTGCTAAGCAGAAGTAAATTCCACTAACTCTATCAGCATATACTTAAAGGAAAACTTATGCAGGACATTTAATTGGGCCTAAAATCTTGATTTTTACAGAATAATATCACAGCTTAAGGGCATGTCCATCCCCAAAACTATAATTTCACCCACTAATGGCCCCACTCTGTAGTGCATAAAAATCCTTACCTTACATCCCTGCTCCAAATGACTGCCCTGCAATGTTCCCCCAAAGTCCAAAAAACTGTCCACCGGGACCCTGGCAGAGTCCATATAGGACTCTGCCTCCTGTCTCTCCTCCGGGAGAATTTTGCCATGCGTACTGCAGCCCTCCCCCCCTCCCTCTCCCACTTCCATCCGTTTTGCTCTCCCTCCCCCTAGTGTAAATCCCTTTGGTATAAAATAGGTCTCCCTCCCTCAGCCCCAACCGCTATAATAGATTTTTAGAAACTCCCCCGAACTCTACTTACCTTACTTCTCTCCCCCGGCATTCTCCACTGCCGGCAGCCGCGTCCGTGATTGGCTAACCTGTTGGACTGCCCCTGAACTACTGTGTGTACCCAGCTTTATTAGTAACTAAATGAGTGGAAGTAGAGTTCAGCATCAATTGTAAGCAGTATTTGCAAAACATTTTTTTAATGATCTTAAATGGTCTGGTTAAGTTGCAACAGCATAAAATGGTCCTGTTTTCTGTAAGCTGCTTTAGGGATTCATGATGAAACTGCCAGGAAAAGATTTACTGTAACAATTACTGGGCAATTACAAAATAAGGTTTTATTGCTAATATACTGCACTGAAAATGCTAACCTATTATCTTGCCAACCCCACTGTTAAACTATAAACTTACCTCCCCTACCCCCAAAACCCCTAGATCATTATACTTAATTACCTTAAGCTCCTTTTACTTACTTTTCTCCGCATCTTCTTTCAATGCCCACATTCTTCCTAGTTGCAGCTCTCAGTCACAGCCATGACGGTGACATCACCACAAACTACTTACAGCTACTTGAGCTTGAAGAGGTGGTGAAAGGAGAAACTTGCACCATCAGAGAGAAGTGTAAAGCTGGGTGCACACACTACAGACCTTTAAAAGATAACAAACAGAATCACAGAACCTGCAAGATTCTGCCTGCCATTTTTTAAAGATCAAGCTACTCACAGTCACAAGCATTCTCCCTATGTAACGCAAAGGGAGAATGCTAGGGACTGCACAATTCCCTCAGCCACAGCCACGGCCAAGGAAGGCATTTCCGAGTGTTCGTAAGGTGGCTGTGA
This sequence comes from Hymenochirus boettgeri, assembly GCA_019447015.1. NCBI lineage: Eukaryota > Metazoa > Chordata > Amphibia > Anura > Pipidae > Hymenochirus > Hymenochirus boettgeri. The sequence continues at coordinate 59,936,993 of CM033477.1, forward strand.
ACATTCTTCTGCCTCAGGGCGTCTCGGAAATGCCCTACTCACTTTAATGAGAAAGAGTCAATCCCATCGATACTGACTGGATCGGCCCTTTATTGCTAATGTGTGTACCCAGGAGCTTCGGCTCCTGAAGGGAGGTAAGTAAGTATATCAATTTTTGAGTTTGGCTTCGGGAAAGAAAGTAAATATTTTATTGCTGAGGGTGTACATGCCCTTTAACCATGTTTACATAGTGCCTGGTCACATTGACTGAGGCAGTCCTTGCAGGAGTGCAAAACTTGGCATTATACGCTTGTGTAGAAGAAATAGTGACCATACAGCATAAACAGTTTGGTTACTAACAGCGGGAGAACTGTCCTAAATATTACATTTTGAACAATAGCATAGATAACAATATCTTGTGATGTTTCTGGGCTTCTTCAGGTGCAGCGCTATGACTGTCTCTATGAGGCAGCTGGTTGGGCTTTAAAAGTCTCTCAGGATGTAGCTAGAATGTTGCAGAATGTGCCAAGGACTTTGAATCAGATATGGAAACAGAGTGGGCTGCGGCAGACACTTCGCCATGACCTTCCCATTTACTTTGAAAAACTAAATAACCTTGTTACACAAATGCAGACAGAATTGCAAAGTAAGGATTGTATTCAGTGTCTACTTTACGTCTACTTTGTTTCGTGTTTATTGTTATACTTGCTCTAAAACATATGAAAGTGGTGCAGAAAATATGCAAAATCTCTGGTAGAGTTCAGGTTTGTGGCCAGGCAGTTTCAGATCAGCAACTGGTGATGTCATCTGAGACTCTTGGAGAAATAATTTTATATTGTGACTAATTTTACACAATATTTTGAACCATATTAAATAATAGTCCATTACCATCTGTTCTCCACATTTAACTATATGTAAATAAAGGAAATGCTGTGGGTTTAACTACATAGCAAGAACTGTTAATTGGAACTGGAGAATGAATCTACAGAATCCATCTTCTGCCTCACACTGAATGATGGATCCTACCTGGGCATGCCTCCTCTTTCCCATTAGATCCTCTTTGTTACTGGTCGGCATTAGGAGCTGGTCACATGAACCACACTTAATGCCAATGGGAAGCAGGTCATTTATTTAAGCATGTCTCATAACCAGCCTAACCTCTCCCACCCTATAGTTCAATTTATCTCACTGTGTTTTAGAAATATTCAAATGTTTACATTTTCAATATTCCACACATTCCCACCTGTTCCCTTCTCTTTCACTATATCATCCTTATTACTGAATTCAGAATATGTGTTAAGTGTTTCCATTGGATTTTGATACTTTTAAAAATATTAACACTGCAATCTTTCTGCTGCTTTATGTTAGGACCTCTAGTAACACTAAAGGAGGCGTATTATGATGCAACATTAAAACCATTGGAGGATGTTTGGCAAGAAAAGACAGAAGCTTGGCTGAGAAAAATTAATGCATTTCTTCCCAGTATAGTTAAAGACGAATGGCTAATGGATCCAGTTAGACGACTAGTAGATGCCCTAAAGACAGTTTTGGATTTGGTGAGTAAAATGTACCGGTATACATCTTTATGAAACGTATGATCTAATTAGAATTTAAGGTAACATACCCAAACAAAACAAAAGTGAGGTCAGATACTGTGGGGCTATGAAGTAATGGGAAGTTGAGGAGGCAAATGTTGTAAACTAGGTTTTTTACTCAATAAGCAACCTAGCAGCAACAAATATAAAAGGTATAAAAGAAGCAAATGGAAAATAGAAATAAGACAATGTTAATAATAATGGGGAACTGTGATCCAATTTACAGGAATTGCTTTCCTGAGAATTTTTGCAATTTACTATTATTATTTTATTTACATAGTTTTGAATATATTTACATTTTTGTGTGTGATATGGTAGCAGTATCACCAGATCCCCTGCATTTCCTTCTTCCTGCTCTGAAATCATGTGGCTGTCCCTCTTCCCTGTGTCTCCTCCTCCCCTTGCAGGCCCTCATGGCCCCTCTCTGCTTGCAAGCCCCCCTGCCCTCTTCCCTTGCAGCCCCATGGCCCCTCCCACTCATGGGCCCCATGGCCCCTCCCCTTTCCAGATCCCCATGACCCCTTCCCTTGCAGGCCCCCTGCTTGGCCCCTTCTCTTGCAGTCCCACTTGGCCCCTCCCACTTTTGGGCTCTGTGACTCCATGAGCTCTCCCCTACTCGTACCTAAGACCCAAACCCCCCTACAGAAAACTGTGCAAACAGCAAATAGGCAGGGTCATGGGCCCGCAAATGGAAGGGGCCATGAGGGTAGGGGCTTTAGATTCCATTTCTCCTGGTATCTTCACACAGAAGAGAGGAGGAGGGACTTATGGTTTTTCTTCACACACTGTGTAGTCTGAGGCTGTGCTCACTGGCAGTGAGGTGGAGGAGCACCCCATAACCTTCTGATCAGAGATTTCTTCATATCTTGGGCCATTCAGCACAGAGAGAGGTTGTTGATGGCCAGGGGAGGACTAAGATCTTTTGGCCTGGGGGGCAAATACAACCAAGTGGCCCTTTCACGGTAGATTGCAAACTGTTTGACCACACTGACTTTGCTTAGGTCACACACAGTTTGTTTAATTTACGCCTATTTTTAAGACTTCTATTCTCATTTTACATAGTTACCTGCTGATAACACTGGGTATTGATCTGGTGGGCTGAAAACACTGGGTAATGATTGGGAGGGCTGATAACACTGCTCTGCTTCCTTCAATGTTCTGCCTAGACTATAAGTAAGTAATCTGCTAAACTTTAGACACTGCTGTGCTGCTTCTGTTAATCTGAAAGTCTGGGCAGGTGTTTGAAGGGAGCCAAGAGCAGAACAATGTATGTAGTCTCATAAATAAGTGCATACTACCCCCCCCCCCCAATCATCTTTTAGCATGTCAGCCAAGGCAGGCAGCACATAGTTAAAGTTTAAACTGAGGCAGTGTCTCCAAAACCTCATTACAGGTCTAGCATTCTCATAAAGGAAGCAAGTTCAGCAGCAGAGAAGGAATATTTTGTTCCTTGCCCATGTTAGAGATAGAGGTGTGTGCTGTGCCATTTAAGCACGTTACTCACTAATATATTCTGTGGCAGCCCAAATTTTTAATTGGAAACCGGTCATTTGTTCCTTAGCCTACTGGACCGGTCCTCCCTTTTTGATGGCTCATTTTAAAGGTAGGGAAATTGTGAAAAGCAATATAGGATGGGGACGAGGGATGTTGTGGCCAGCAGTCTGTGGGGTGAGGGGGAGTTGTGGTCAGGGAATGGGGTCAGCATTCTGTGTGTAAGGGGATGGGGTAAGATGTGTATGTGAGCGGGGTTATGGCTAAGAACTTATGTGGGTAAAAGGGGGAGTTGGTGTTGTGGCCAGGAATCTATGTGGGATGGTATTGTAGTGTTAACATGTTTGTCATTTGCAGCAGGATGGGAAAGAGGCTAAAAAAATCAGGAGTTTAACGTTAAAATAAAATAATAAAATGAACCCCCTACTGTTAATTGTAAGGATATTAGAAGTAATTTCAGAATCCGGTTTCCTTTATATAAGTCCTTTTATATGGTCATGGAATGCTTCAATGACTTTTAAAATCCTTATAATTTACAGTAATGGATACATTATCCCTTATAATACTTGAGTGGTACCCAGAGTTCCCTGACCTGTGTAACTCAGTCTATACCTTTATATAGACACAAAACTCCTCAGTGACTTCTAATATTCTTTTAGTTTAAGAAGGGGACAGATTATTCACTATATAATCCACACTTTCCATTGAAGGGCAAGCCTAAACCTCCAAAAACAAAAATTTAAACTTTTCATTCATCAACCAAAACCCTGTTTTTGCTTTTGTTACTTTGTTCAAAGAACTCCCATGCTGAGATATTAAACTTGCAAAACCCCGATCCCCCGATGGCGCGTTCACGCCTCCTCTGCTGCTGTGCGTGCTCATATGCAGCTCACAGTCGTAATAGGAGGCTTGTTTAGTAATGGCCATCAGCCATTGGCTGTTACTGAACAAGCCTCCTCTGTTGCTGTTGTGCACTTATAACCTACAACTATAAATATATAGTAATAAAAAATAACTCTTTTTTAAATTAAACAATTCTATGAATAAACGTTATAAAATCTACATTTTAAGAATGTTTATCCATGTGCTTGGGTATTAACAGGTGTGAATGGCATAATTTTGTCCATGTTAACCCATGCAGGAATCCCCCCCCCCCCCCCTTGAAAATCCTGCACTTGCCTTTGCAACTGGTAAAGGCTGAACCAAAAAGTGACTAAACTTTCAACTGGTTACACTATCACCTAATGTAGGGAGAAGGAAAGCAAAGAATGGACCTGCCTTGTACCTCACTGATACAGAACTTTATGGAGGGGACACGGTTATTGCATTGGGACATGGTTAATTGATTTAATGCAATCTTGCTAATTCTGTCTGTCATCTTTTAAAATATCCTTCATGTGTGAACCCAGCTTTAGGCTGATTTCCTGTGGCATTATAATGTACAGATGGGTGTAAATGTGTGAAGTAACTGTCATAATTTGAAATTTTGTCAAGCTGACTGTCAACATATTATTACTAATGATAAAAAATATACAGATATGGTGTATTAACAAATTTTGCAGCATTTGCCAATGCCAAGACCTGTCAAACAAAATTCTCTAATTCGTAGATAATTTAGTTGGAAAAACCAACAAAAAAATGTTTGCCCTAAATCTATTGTACAAGTGAATAGAAGCAAAAGCTTAACATGGAATGAATGCAATGAAATGCTGTAAAAACACAACAGCGCTAGAAGGGTTAACAGCCCATTAATAATTTTACATTTTAATCTTTGTAAAGGAATTTTTACTTTCAAGCCCATGTGAAAAAAACACAGATTCTGCCTTGGGTATTAATGGCTGGAGCAGACAGTAATGGTAGCCATAAACCCTTAGGTCGTACGATATCGGGATACCATAAAATCGTCTAATCGTATATGGACAATCGTTGGATCTTCCAATAATTTGCACATCAGGCCAGTTGAAATTTTTTTTGGCAAACCAGCAATCCGATTGTACGACCCAGATTGTACGATCAGATTTTAACATCTATGGCCACCATAAGTGTTGTGTTTAATCATTTTCCACACATTTTGCTTCTTTCATAAAAGGCTTTTGAAAGTAAAACCATCAAAAAGACTGTCAAATAGTGGATAAAAGGTAATTTAGCAGTCGGAGGTTCGACATAAGAATGGCATCATTGGTAATATACTGGAATTCAAGCAACACATCCAGATAGACTCTCTATATAATACTGTTTGAAGACCAATCATCCCTGCATAAGATAAAGGGCTCTTGGTATCCACATTATAATATTCATAACAAACTTCATATCCTGCACACTGGAAATGCAGAACTTTGTAGGTGCAAACCTCCCTGGTCCTCTACCCTCAGGACAGCAATTTCAAAAACAAAGGTGTGAGTGTGATAGGGTGCACACTACTTTATTAACTTATTATATTAGTTATTGTATAGTTATTATATATTTTTTAATCAACAGCAGTGTCAACTCTGAGGAGGGGGATCAGTGGCGTAACTAGAATCACTGGCCCCCTGGGCAAAACTATGATGGTCCCCCTCTATGCATGATCTATAGTGGTTTTCTGGGAGGGAGCTATATCTATCAAAGGAATATAATAAGATGGGGCCCCCTTTTTCCTGGGCCCCCCGTGGTTGCTCCCCTGCTCCAGGGTTGGTTTGCTGCTAATTAATAGCCAGACTACCTTAGAACCTTTATTGCTCAGACTAATGAGTTTACTATTGCTCTTTTCAATCCAAAACAGAAAGTGGTGCTTTTATAGCTGCATTTATATATGTTTTAAGGGCATGTCCACCCCACAACTACAATTTGCCCCAGTGCTGGCCCCACTGTGTAGTGTAAAAAAAAAAAAACTTATTTTACACCTCTTCTCCTTATGGTTTCCTGCAGTGCCCACCCAAAGTCCAGGAAAGTGAAGAGTATGAGCTGTATGTGTGTCATCCGGTCCCTGCTTCTCCCTGTGGCTCATGGCGAGAGGAGTACTTTTTCCCCTTCCTTCCCACCCTCTGGATCCCTACATGGGTCCCTCATTCCACCTATAAATCCATTTGTATACTGTTTGAGCACCCCTGCCCAACACCTACTACCAAGTAGATTTGTAAAAGAAAGCAGCAAGGGTGGAGATTCCCTGCAAGCTGAGTACAAACAGTACCAATAATAGGGCGAGAAGGGAAAGTGGAAAATCGTGTGGCAGAATAATCCCACCACTGCAAGATATCTTGTAACCAATAATGGCCCCTATACTTTCTTCTGCTATATATCGTTATTGTTTTCAATTTTGTTTTCACAAGGATAATATTACAACAGCTATATAACAGACAATATACATTTTGTTTTGCAGCTTAAAGCCGAGGATATTAACATGGAAATGACTGGAAGATATATACTTCTACCTTTCAACATCAAATTCAACTCCAGGCAGCCTTCAGTGAAAAAGACGAATGGGTTCTAAACGCTTCAAAAGGAATCAATGCTTCTATTTAAACATTGCACAGAATGGTGAGTTCAAGGAAAGAGAAGGCTATGGCAATTCTAGTCATTTAACCAGGAAAACCAAATGAGTTGCTACTTCCTCTGGCTGGAAGTCAATGATTGTTTTTTTGTTTAATTACTAAATAAAACCTTTTTCCCCATTATGCCTTAGTTAGTGCTTCTTCTCTAATTTTTGAACACTAAAACATTCTTCTGCTAGAATAACACAGTCTTGCAAAATGTAGGCCAATAACTGAAATCTTGAGAAATCGAATGATCGAATCACTCAAAATATCGAAAACTATTTCTGTTTTTACGATGGCCGTGCGACACATGATAGATATTACTGATTAATTACCAATGACTAGTATCTGTATACCATGCAATCAGTATCGGGTTAACTCTGGGCGTCCAGACTCCTGCGGCACCTCTTTGCCACCAACATGATCCAATCTAATAAATAAGGAGGGCTATCCGGTCTCCATTATTGCAAAGTTGGGTTAACGACCCTCTTTATTAGTGCAAAACAACCAACCCAACATTTCGGCCAAAGGCATTAGCTGTATGTCATGTGGTTGTTTTCACTAATAAGAGAGTCTTTAACCCTATTTTGCAATAATTGGAGACTGGACAGCCCACCCTTATTTTTATTAAGATTGGATCATAGTGATCTGAATAGAGCAGATACTAGCACCATGAATCATCCCAAACAAAGACAACATAATATCCTGTCAAAACATTCTAACCATCCTTTTAAAAATCAGTCTAGTACTATTAGCTGGGTATACACTTGCCAGATTTTTGAAAGATGACAGACAGGATCTGCAGCAAAGCTTATACACAGCATAGGGAGAACGCTCGGACTGTGTGACCCCCCTATAGGGAGTCTACCATGGGAGGGGAAATTTTTCCTCTTCCCGAATGAGCGCTCAGCCGCCTGAATGTTTGGCGGCCGCACGCTCATTCGGGAAAGCTAGGTACACACAGTACCATAAAGCGGATCCGATGGTATTGGGGCTTTTTCGGTACTGTGTTGTTCCTACTTAAGTCATATTAGACCGTGGATTTAAACCCAATGCACCAGAACCCACCATATTTCTGAGTAGGGTTTCCACCTTTCCCCTTTTAGCCCTGAACAGATAAAAGGCAAGTGCGATGCGGCTGCATTGATTTCAGCATAATTAGTGCAATAGAACTGAGCATGTACATTTCAGGTCTAAAAAAACCTGGGGGCATAAGAAACAAGTCTTTTTTCCGTTTTTTATGTTTGTTATTAATATGTCAGAACTGTTGTTAGTTAAAGAGAAATTAGGGATCATTACTGAGAGCCGCTATCGCTATGAGCGGGCTTTGTGCGCTTATCCAATATCCATATAGCAATAGTGCTGCTTTCTGGCAATAAGGCTGGATTTAGATTATTGCAGAAAGCAGCACTATTGGAATATTGAATAGGGTTGCGACTGCAAACTCATTGTTAAAGTTGTGCTAACCTACCTATGTTTACCCTAAAAACAAAAAAAATGTTCATATGTCAGTTACCTACCCAAAACCCCAACTGATATATCAGCACATGATAGATGTATTACTAACCATATTTTTATGGATAATTATTGCCTCATCCTGGCAAAGTAAGTCGAACCCTCCCTCCCTGCAGTCAATCAAAGTGGTGAATGATGACATCAAAACCAATGTTTGACTGCTGATTCCCCCTGCTGCCTCTTTGCACATGATCAAGCCTTTAAAAGCTCTGTAAACCAGGGTTGGAGGTAGATACATTTTCCTAAAAAACTTGTGATTAAATATCTGGTTTCAAATTCATTTTAAAAAGTAGTAAAAATAACGTTGGGGTTGCAGGCATATAACTGAAAATTCACCAGCCATTTTTTTAAGGGGAACATGCCCTTTAAATAGCTTAGGGTGTCTTTAACATCAGTTTTGTGTCTGCAACTCTGGGTAGTGAGGCCCGAAATATACAAACTAGACAACTCTGATCAGGCGCTACATTTTAAAAATATTTATCTGCTTCTACTTACATTTAATTGGAATCATTTAATTACAGCAACCAATACACCAGCATTTGAGAGTCTGGAAATCCAAATGCTGAATTTATTTTTAACCTACATATTGATTTTATTTAACAATTGTTCTAAGTATTTTCCTATTGTCTCTATCTTAGGAAGTCTGGGAAAAGGGAGTGGAGCTAAGTGCTTGTACATCCAGACAGCATTTAGCTGCTGTGAATACAGATTTGAACATTAATGGTGTGCAAGACACGATTAGGACACTTTGTGCTGTCAGCATCAAATCAGAGCCTGAGTTTCTCCTTTCAAGGCTGTGGAGATTCTATTGCCAAAACTGAGGTGATTTTATATGTGCATATGAATGTTTCATATGGATTTATACATGTGATTACTTTAGCTGCATTAAAGGTTAATTAACCTCCACCAAACCATCCCCTTCCTGTTGACTACCCAGTGTAAGGACTAAAACGCCTTACCGAATTAGATTACCAGTAATGCTCACTTAAGAAATACTCCACACAAACGCTACTCCAAAGATTACTGCGTATGTGTACTGAGTGTATGTGTGTATTTGGACTTTTAAAGGAGCCCATACACTAGAACTTACCTGCCTGACCGATCCCACATCATTCAATCAATTCACAAAACCCATTTTAAGAACAAGGGCATAACTGCAGGGACCGGGAATCGTGAAATTGGAGCCCGGGCCCCACCCTCTTTCATGATAAGTTGAATTTAACAGTGATCGAGCGTATGAACGAAACATACACGCGATCAGTGTTTAAAAGACCAGACCCAAACTTTTGGAATCAAACCGGAAGTTCAGTCCAGTCTTTTTAACAGCACAATCGCACATATGTTTCATTCATACACATGATCAACTGTTTAAAAACAACTGATTGCAGGGTTATAGGCTCCGTGATCAGAGGTTATGGGCTTGTGGCGGGGCCCTCTTACGCCACTGGTAAAGAGGTAAATTTCCAAGCTTGTGCTTTTATTTTAAGGTGCTCTGCTCTGAATCAGTGTTGTTCTGACGTTTAGGGCTCCCATCACCATAGGTAGAATAGTATAGTATATGAGGTTAAATAAAGACATACGTCATCCAGTCCAACCAATCTAGCAATATCATCCCATTCCTGCCTAACGTTGATCCAGAGAAAGGAAAAAAAAAAACACCAAATTTATGAAGGGAAACAAATTCCTTCCTGACTTCCTCCTTGTTCGACCAACAAGACACCAAACAACGCCATCTTTAACCGACCACCACTGAACTGTACAGTCTGCAGTCATAGCTTTACCGTTCTCACAGTGAAAACCTGAAGTCTTAAGGGATGTCCACCCGTCTCTGATATGTTTATTAGTAGAACAATGCCCCAGATAGCTAATCATCTCCCCACCCGAGAGCTTTTCTCCCGCGTACATAATTGTAACTTTTCAGTCTCTCTTCATATTCAAGCCTCCCCCAATCCCTTATTAATTTAGTTGCCCTTCTCTGAACCCTTTCCATTTCAAAGATGTCCTTTTTTTACACAGGATTCCAAAATTGCACGCATATTCCAAATGAGGCCTTACCAATGCTTTGTAAGAGGAAGAATAACATTTTCCTCCACTGAATCCATAACCTCTCTTTATACAATACTATGGCTCTGGGTGTGCTGCCTTGCACTGCTTGCTTCCTTAGTTTGTTATCCACCAAAACTCCAAGATCCCTTTCCAACATTCACTAACACAGAGCCATTTATAGTATAAGCAGCACAAGGATTTTTAAGTCCAAATGCATCACCTTACATTTATCAACATTGAATCTCATCTGCCACTTAGCAGCCCAATGTGACAATCTATCTAGATCCCTGCAAAGATTTGCACATCCTCTGAAGTTTTTAATGGCCGACAAAGTTTGGTGTCGTCAGCAAACACATAAACCTTGCTGACAATACCCACTTCCAAATCATTAATAAATAGATTAAATAGAAGGGCCCAACACAGAACCTGTGGCACCCCACTAAGCAATTTAGTCCATAATGATGAAGCCCTATTAACAACTACTCTCTGCATCCTATTCATTAACCAATTTTCTATCCATGTACAAATGTGCCCCCAGACCAACAGACCTTTGCTATATACATTAGTCGCCTATGGGAACTGTATCAAAAGCCTTTGCAAAAAAGTAAACTACATCTACTGCTATGCCAGAGTCTAAATCTCTACTATAAAATCAAAGCAAGTTAGTTTGAAAAAATGTATTACTCAAATCCATGCTGGTTACTACTTATAATGTTAGTCCTGAAACATACTCTAGAATTGTTCCCTTATTAAACTTTCCAGTATCTTCCCCACCAATGTGAGCAACTAACTTTTGAATATTGGAATAACATCAGCCTTTTCCAATCCAGAGGCACACATCCGGACAATGAGGGAATCTGCAAAAATAAGAAACAATGGCCTAGATAAAACTGAACTAGCTCCTAAGGACCCGAGTATGTATTGTATCCGGTCCAGGGAGATTTATAATATTAACCTTATTTACCGTATATACTCGAGTATAAGCCGACCCAAGTATAAGCCGAGGTACATATTTTTACCTCAAAAAATAGGAATACCTTATTGACTCGAGTATAAGCCCAAGGGTTGAAATTGACCACTTCTGCCTTCTGTGCATGTGCATTTCATTACATACTGGTAGCCCTGGGGATTACTGGTAGCCATGGGAATATTGGTAGCCATAGGAATACTGGTAGCATGGAGTTACTGGTAGCCATGGAAATTATGGAGCCATAGGAATTATGGTAGCATGGGAAGTTAACTGGTAGCCATAGGAATTACTGGTAGCATGGGAGTTACTGGTAGCCATGGGAATTATTGGTAGCCATAGGAATTACTGGTAGCATGGGAGTTACTGGTAGCCATGGGAATGGTACTTACAGTTTGGTGTGCCTTCCGGACGCCTTACCGACACAGCCGCAACCCACATACTCGCAGCGAGGCTTAGCGTCCACCACGCTTGGCTGCTCGCGAGCGCCCCCTACCCTGATATATTAAACCAGTGCTCTTCCATTCACAAGGTTATTAAAATATGACATGCAAAAGAATATGTCTATTGGGTATTTTTTGGGTGACACAGTGTAAAAGCTAAACTAAAATTGTGTAAGATTGCACAATCATAAATATGCCTGGTGTGTTAGGATCTTGTGCCTGGTGTAAAATACTGTAATATAACAAACAGGCCGCCTTACCGATGCAGCAGCAAGTCAGGAGGGAAGCCGGCAGTTCTCAGTAGTGGTGCGGGTGCTTGATAATGTCATCGCCCCGGCGTGCGCAAAGTACTAACTGGGAACTGCCGGATTTCTAACCTGACTCGCGGCTGCGTCTGGTTTTAGGTAAGTCCAGCTTGACCCGAGTATAAGCCGAGGTTCATTTTCAGGTCAATTTAAGACCTGAAAACCTCGGCTTATACTCGAGTATATACGGTAGTTCTTTCTGTACCATATCCTTGGTTAACAAGTGCACTTGCATCTTTTATACCATTTGCTACTTATTCTATGATATCTGTACTTGGTTTTCTAGTGTATATAGAGGGAAAAAAAATATTTAAGATTTTGTTTATCGCCATCCTCTGTACCTAACTACCCCATTAATTATGGTGCCTCATTTTCAGTCCTCATCTTCTTATAATTAATATACTTAAAAAAATGTTAGGCTTAGTGATGCTTTGTTTGATTGCTTTCTTACACTCCTTGTTACAGTTTTATAATCCCTAAAGGCCCTTCCGTTCCCTCTGACTAAAGGATTTAAATGCCTTTTTGTTCCTTTCCATTTGCCTCTTTACATCAGAATAGCCACATGGGCACGGATTTTTTTTTTTACATTTATTTCCCAAGTGTATAAATCTAGATGTCAAATGGCTTAAAATTCCCTAAACACAGTCCACTTCTGTTCAGTACCTTACCTGATAATACATTATCCCAGTTGACATTCTGAAGAGCTACTTTTAACCTGGGAAAATTTGCTTTCCCGAAATTAAAAGTCTTTGTTTACCCAGCGCACTTAACATACTTCAAATGACACTATTTCTTGGTCACTATTCCTTAAAGCTTCCAGTTACCTTATACTATAATACGCTGCACAATATTACCAGATCCACAGAGCCTTTTCTAGTAGGAACTTCAACCACCTTGGAGAGAAAATTATCCTGCAGCAATTCATTAACTCAGCGCCTTTTTCTGTGATGGCAGTTCCACTCCACAATCATGTCAGGGCTAATAAGTCCCACATAATGAGCCATTCCCCAAACTTACAGCCCTGCCAACTGCATATGAAGCTGCTCACTCTCTCCTGTAGCATTTGATGGCTTAAGCAGAACACCAGCAATGACATTACCACCTTTCCGGTTGCCTTATTCCACCCAAATTGCCTCTGCTTATCATCCATATCGCCTATATTTCTTCTTTTAATTTGGTTAGTTAGGTCTGTTTTTTGTTGTGTTTTTTTTTTCAACGGACCGTTTTAAAAACGCAAAGAAACCATAGAATTCAATAGTCACACTCTATTGTGTTCTGATGTGTCTGTTTGCGTTCCGGTCCATGTCTTTGAAATACACTGCATACTGCATTCCTGTCCATTTTTTCGCACGTGTTTTCATACAAATCTATGGAAAATGCTTTTTAAAAAATGGACGCAAATGCATGCAAAAAACTGAGTTTCACACTAGAAGTTTCTAGTGTGACAAGCCCTTAGTTGACTTTAAAGTTGATCACTGATCTGTTCCAGGTATAGTTGTCCCCTTAAATAAGTAATGCTGACAATCTAATGTACCTCAGGGTTAAGGACCTAGCATTTTAGACTTAAAAGGAAAGAGGTGGTTTGGGGTTTAATTTCCCAAAATGTATCTTAGATATCTTAAACAGCATGTCTAGGAAATGTTGAAACATACAGATGGAGCAGCCAGCATTGGTTTGTCTTTTTCATGCCCACATGTGAGGCAAATGCAGGGATGCTTCATCTATAGTACATTATGTGAGCAAGTAACTACAGTAAGGCTGGTACAACAGGTAAGATGTTTTCGCCACAGCACGATCAGTCGCGCAAACTGTAGGCCAAGGACACTGTTGCCGCAACAGACAGTCATTTGTACCGACCGAGTGCTCACTAATAGTGAACGCTCCGTCGGGACAAATAATTTTCCCATGTGTACCCAGCCTAAGCTTTCAATCATTCAGGCCACACTGTTTGTACTGCGTTCCATTTGGTGTGGCCTTAGCCTAAGCTAAATATAACATATTTATTAACACGGTTTTTATTAATTTGGTATCCAATAATCTATTTTATCTGAATAGATTTATTTTTTTATAGCGTTCTTATTTCACCTGAATATTTCTTTGTGTTTTCCCTTTGGTCTGTTGTTGATAGAACTATCTAGCAACATGGCTTCTCAATTGAAATTAAAGTTGCTGGAAAAAAAGGCAAGAAACTTGACTCCTACGTGATGGATTTTCAGAAACAGTAAGTGGAAATTAATTATGTTTTATTTTTATATTAGGAGACGTTTATCCTAAACACAAAAAGTATAGCTGAATTAATATCTATACTACTCGTACATAAAGTTTAAAGAATCATTAACCGCATCTTAATATACTGCATGACCCATATTTGTATTGTGTCATAAATCTATCATTTGATGTAAGCCCCATTTATTTTAAGGTAATTCTGTTATATGAGCAGCCTTGCTTTTAGTCCTTATTGGAAATCTACCAGCATTTTCTATTTTGTTTTAATCATTAACTTAATCAAAAATGATTTACTGTGCATATGACTGTTTTAAACTTCTCATCTGTATTGAGGATTCTAGGAATTCAAGAGGCTTACATGTGAGTATAGTCTAACACTCAAATTCTAAGAATAATTGCTAAGCAGAAGTAAATTCCACTAACTCATCAGCATATACTTAAAGGAAAACTTATGCAGGACATTTAATTGGGCCTAAAATCTTGATTTTTACAGAATAATATCACAGCTTAGGGCATGTCCCATCCCCAAAACTATAATTTCACCCACTAATGGCCCCACTCTGTAGTGCATAAAAAATCCTTACCTTACATCCCTGCTCCAAATGACTGCCCTGCAAGTTCCCCCAAAGTCCAAAAAACTGTCCACCGGACCCTGGCAGAGTCCATATAGGACTCGCCTCCTGTCTCTCCGGAGAATTTTGCCATGCGTACTGCAGCCTCCCCCCTCCCTCTCCACTTCCATCCGTTTTGCTCTCCCTCCCCCTGTGTAAATCCCTTTGGTAAAAATAGGTTCCCTCCCTCAGCCCCAACCGCTATAATAGATTTTTAGAAACTCCCCCGAACTCTACTTACCTTACTCTCTCCCCGGCATTCTCCTGCCGGCAGCCGCGTCCGTGATTGGCTAACCTGTTGGACTGCCCCTGAACTAATGTGTGTACCCAGCTTTATTAGTAACTAAATGAGTGGAAGTAGAGTTCAGCATCAATTGTAAGCAGTATTTGCAAAACATTTTTAATGATCTTAAATGGTCTGTTAAGTTGCAACAGCATAAAATGGTCCTGTTTTCTGTAAGCTGCTTTAGGGATTCATGATGAAACTGCCAGGAAAAGATTTACTGTAACAATTACTGGGCAATTACAAAATAAGGTTTTATTGCTAATATACTGCACTGAAAATGCTAACCTATTATCTTGCCAACCCCACTGTTAAACTATAAACTTACTCCCCTACCCCCAAAAACCCTAGATCATTATACTTAATTACTAGCTCTTTTACTTACTTTTCTCCGCATCTTCTTTCAATGCCCACATTCTTCCTAGTTGCAGCTCTCAGTTACAGCCATGACGGTGACATCACCACAAACTACTTACAGCTACTTGCTTGAAGAGGTGGTGAAAGGAGAAACTTGCACCATCAGAGAGAAGTGTAAAGCTGGGTGCACCACACTACAGACCTTTAAAAGATAACAAACGAATCACAGAACCTGCAAGATTCTGCCTGCCATTTTTTAAAGATCAAGCTACTCACAGTCACAAGCATTCTCCCTATGTAACTCAAAGGGAGAATGCTAGGGACTGCACAATCCCTCAGCCACAGCCACGGCCAAGGAAGGCATTTCCGAGTGTTCGTAAGGTGGCTGTGAACATTCTTCTGCCTCAGGCGTCTCGGAAATGCCCTACTCACTTTAATGAGAAAGAGTAATCCATCGATACTGACTGGATCGGCCCTTTATGCTAATGTGTGTACCCAGGAGCTTCGGCTCCTGAAGGGAGGTAAGTAAGTATATCAATTTTTGAGTTTGGCTTCGGGAAAGAAAGTAAATATTTATTGCTGAGGGTGTACATGCCCTTTAACCATGTTTACATAGTGCCTGGTCACATTGACGAGGCAGTCCTTGCAGGAGTGCAAAACTTGGCATTATACGCTTGTGTAGAGAAATAGGGACCATACAGCATAAAAGTTTGGTTACTAACAGTGGGAGAACTGTCCTAAATTACTAATTTTGAACAATAGCATAGATAACAATATCTTGTGATGTTTTGGGCTTCTTCAGGTGCAGCGCTATGATGTCTCTATGAGGCAGCTGGTTGGGCTCTTAAAAGTCTCTCAGGATGTAGCTAGAATGTTGCCGAATGTGCAAGGACTTTGAATCAGATATGGAAACAGAGTGGGCTGCGGCCGACACTTCGCCATGACCTTCCCATTTACTTTGAAAAACTAAATAAACCTTGTTACACAAATGCAGACAGAATTGCAAAGTAAGGATTGTTTCAGTGTCTACTTTACGTCTACTTTGTTTCGTGTTATTGTTATACTTGCTCTAAAACATATGAAAGTGGTGCAGAAAATATGCAAAATCCTCGGTAGAGTTCAGGTTTGTGGCCAGGCAGTTTCAGATCAGCAATGGTGATGTCATCTGAGACTCTTGGAGAAATAATTTTATAGTGACTAATTTTACACAATATTTTGAACCATATTAAATAATAGTCCATTACCACTGTTCTCCACATTTAACTATATGTAAATAAAGGAAATGCTGTGGGTTTAACTACATAGCAAGAACTGTTAATTGGAACTGGAGAAAGAATCTACAGAATCCATTTTGCCTTACACTGAATGATGGATCCTACTGGGCATGCCTCCTCTTTCCCATTAGATCCTTCTTGTTAATGGTCGGCATTAGGAGCTGGTCACATGAACCACACTTTATGCCAATGGGAAGCAGGTCATTTATTCAAGCATGTCATAACCAGCCTAACCCTTCCCACCCTATAGTTCAATTTATCTCACTGTGTTTTAGAAATATTCAAATGTTACATTTTCAATATTCCACACATTCCACCTGTTCTTTCTTTCACTAGATACATCCTTATTACTGAATTCAGAATATGTGTTAAGTGTTTCCATTGGATTTTGATACTTTTAAAAATATTAACACTGCAATCTTTCTGGTGCTTTATGTTAGGACCTCTAGTAACACTAAAGGAGGCGTATTATGATGCAACATTAAAAACCATTGGAGGATGTTTGGCAAGAAAAGCAGACAAGCTTGGCTGGAGAAAAATAATGGCATTTCTTCCCAGTATAGTTAAAGAGAATGGCTAATGGATCCAGTTAGACGACTAGTAGATGCCCTAAAGACAGTTTGGATTTGGTGAGTAAAATGTAACGGTTACATCTTTATGAAACGTATGATCTAATTAGAATTTAAGTAACATACCAAAACAAACAAAAGTGAGATCAGATACTGTGGGGCTATAAAGTAATGGGAAGTTGAGGAGGCAAATGTTGTAAACTAGTTTTTTTACTCAATAAGCAACCTAGCAGCAACAAATATAAAATGTATAAAAGAAGCAAATGGAAAATAGAAATAAGACAATGTTAATATTAATGGGGAACTGTGATCCATTACAGGAATTGCTTTCCTGAGAATTTTTGCAATTTACTATATTATTTTATTTACATAGTTGAATATATTTACATTTTTGTGTGTGATATGGTAGCAGTATCACCAGATCCCCTGCATTTCCTGCTTCCTGCTCTGAAATCATGTGGCTGTCCCTCTTCCCTGTGTCTCCTCTCCCCTTGCAGGCCCTAGGCCCCTCTCTGCTTGCAAGCCCCTGCCCTCTTCCCTTGCAGCCCCATGGCCCCTCCCACTCATGGGCCCCATGGCCCCTCCCCTTTCCAGATCCCCATGACCCCTTCCCTTGCAGGCCCCCTGCTTGGCCCCTTCTCTTGCAGTCCCACTTGGCCCTCCCACTTTTGGCTCTGTGACTCCATGAGCTCTCCCCTACTCGTACCTAAGACCCAAACCCCCTACAGAAAACTGTGCAAACAGCAAATAGGCAGGGTCATGGGCCGCAAATGGAAGGGGCCATGAGGGTAGGGGCTTTAGATTCCATTTCTCCTGGTATCTTCACAGAAGAGAGGAGGAGGGACTTATGGTTTTTCTTCACACACTGTGTAGTCTGAGGCTGTGCTCAATGGCAGTGAGGTGGAGGGCACCCCATAACCTTCTGATCAGAGATTTCTTATATCTTGGGCCATTCAGCACAGAGAGAGGTTGTTGTGGCCAGGGGAGGACTAAGATCTTTTGGCCTGGGGGGCAAATAAAACCAAGTGGCCCTTCACGGTAGATTGCAAACTGTTTGACCCCACTGACTTTGCTTAGGTCACACACAGTTTGTTTAATTACGCCTATTTTTAAGACTTCTATTCTCATTTTACATAGTTACCGCCAACATTTTCAAGTGTATGATGTGGTTGAGATAACTAACAGACTAATAAACTAGAAGCTGATTTAACACGGCTAATAATTGGAGAGCTGATAACACTGACTAATGATCTGGAGGACTGATAATACTGGGTAATGAACTGGAGGATGATAACACTTGATAAGAATGGAGGGCTGCTGACACGGATAATGATCTGGAGGGTTGATAACACTGGGTAATGATCTGGAGCGCTGATAACACTGGGTATTGATCTGGTGGGCTGAAAACACTGGGTAATGATTGGGAGGGCTGATAACACTGCTCTGCTTCCTTCAATGTTCTGCCTAGACTATAAGTAAGTAATCTGCTAAACTTTAGACACTGCTGTGTGGTTCTGTTTAATCTGAAAGTCTGGGCAGGTGTTTGAAGGGAGCCAAGAGCAAACAATGTATGTAGTCTCATAAATAAGTGCATACTACCCCCCCCCCCCCCCCCCACATCTAGCAAGTCAGCCAAGGCAGGCAGCACAAGTAAAGTTTAAACTGAGGCCGTGTCTCCAAAACCTCATACAGGCTAGCATTCTCATAAAGGAAGCAAGTTCAGCACGCGAGAAGGAATATTTTGTCCTTGCCCATGTTAGAGATAGAGGTGTGTGCTGTGCCATTTAAGCACGTTACACTCACTAATATATCTGTGGCAGCCCAAATTTTTAATTGGAAACCGGTCATTTGTTCCTTAGCCTACTGGACGGTCCTCCTTTGATGGCCATTTTAAAGGTAGGGGAATTGTGAAAAGCAATATAGGAGGGGACGAGGGATGTTGTGGCCACAGTCTGTGGGGTGAGGGGGAGTGTGGGCAGGATGGGGTCAGCATTCTGTGTGTAAGGGGATGGGGTAAGATGTGTATGTGAGCGGGGTTATGGCTAAGAACTTATGTGGGTAAAAGGGGGAGTTGGTGTTTGTCCAGGAATCTATGTGGGATGGTATTGTATGTTAACATGTTTGTCATTTGCAGCAGGATTGGAAAGAGGCTAAAAAAATCAGGAGTTTAACGTTAAAATAAAATAATAAAATGAACCCCTACTGTTAATTGTAAGGATATTAGAAGTAATTTCAGAATCCGGTTTCCTTTATATAGTCCTTTTATATGGTCATGGAATGCTTCAATGACTTTTAAAATCCTATAATTTACAGTAATGGATACATTATCCCTTATAATACTTGAGTGGTACCCAGAGTTCCCTGACCTGTGAACCAGTCTATCCTTTATATAGACACAAAACCCTCAGTGACTTCTAATATTTTTTTAGTTTAAGAAGGGGACAGATTATTCACATATAATCCACAATTTCCATTGAAGGGCAAGCCTAACTCCAAAAACAAAAATTTAAACTTTTCATTCATCAACCAAAACTGTTTTTGCTTTGGTACTTTGTTCAAAGAACTCCCATGCTGAGATATTAAACTTGCAAAACCCCGATCCCCCGATGGCGCGTTCACGCCTCCTCTGCTGCTGTGCGTGCTCAATAGCAGCTCACAGTGTAATAGGAGGCTTGTTTAGTATGGCCATCAGCCATTGGCTGTTACTGACAAGCCCTCCTCTGTTGTGTTGTGCACTTATAACCTACAAAAATATAATAATAGTAATAAAAAATAACTCTTTTTTAAATTAAACAATTCTATGAATAAACGTTATAAAATTACATTTTAAGAATGTTTATCCATGTGCTTGGGTATTAAACAGGTGTGAATGGCATAATTTTGTCCATGTTAAACCCATGCAGGAATCCCCCCCCCCCCCCTTGAAAATCCTGCACTTGCCTTTGCAACTGGTAAAGGCTGAACCAAAAAGTGACTAACTTTCAACTGGTTACACTATCACCTAATGTAGGGAGAAGGAAAGCAAAGAAGGACCTGCCTGTACCTCACTGATACAAAACTTTATGGAGGGGAACGGTTATTGCATTGGGGACATGGTTAATGATTTAATGCAATCTTCTAATCTCTGTCATCTTTTAAAAGATCCTTCATGTGTGAACCCAGCTTTAGGCTGATTTCTGGGCATATAATGTACAGATGGGTGTAAATGTGTGAAGTAACTGTCATAATTGAAATTTTGTCAAGCTGACTGTAACATATTATTACTAATGATAAAAAATATACAGATTTGTGTATTAACAAATTTTGCAGCATTTGCCAATGCAAGACCTGTCAAACAAAATTCTCTAATTCGTAGATATTAGTTGGAAAAAACCAACAAAAAATGTTTGCCCTAAACTATTGTACAAGTGAATAGAAGCAAAAGCTAACATGGAATGAATGCAATGAAATGCTGTAAAAACACAACAGCGCTAGAAGGGTTAACAGCCCATTAATAATTTTACATTTTAATCTTTGTAAAGGAATTTTTACTTCAAGCCCATGTGAAAAAACACACAGATTCTGCTTGGGTATTAATGGCTGGAGCAGACAGTAATGGTAGCCATAAACCCTTAGGTCGTACGATATCGGGATACCATAAAATCGTCTAATCGTTATGGACAATCGTTGGATCTTCAATAATTTGCACATCAGGCCAGTTGAAATTTTTTTGGCAAACCAGCAATCCGATTGTACGACCCAGATTGTACGATCAGATTTTAACATCTATGGCACCATAAGTGTTGTGTTTTAATCACTTCCACACATTTTGCTTCTTTCATAAAAGGCTTTTGAAAGTAAAACCATCAAAAGACTGTCAATAGTGGATAAAAGGCAGTTTATGAACTGTTTAAAGGACAAGTGCACTGTAAAATGAAGTTGTGTTGAACTGGAAGCTGCAGCTTTAAAAATACATTGCCCTATTTTTCCCCTAAGCCCTCCAGAGCCTACCTTAGTAGATGTAAAGTTGCTGACATCTGTTGTAGCAAATCAAAAGCAAGGGGAAAATCTATTCCACTGAACACAGACAAGATGTCAGCAACTTTACATCTACTAAGGTAGGCTCTGGAGGGTTTAGGGGGAAAAAAATAGGGCAATTTACTTTAACTAGTGCAATATCTTTTAACTGGCGCAATGTACTTTGCACTAGTAAAAGAAATTGCACCAGTAAAAGGAATTGAACTAGTTAAAGTATTGGCCAGTTGAAAGATATTGCACTAGTAAAAGAAATTGCACTAGTTAAAGTAAATTGCGCCAGTTAAAGAAATGCACTAGTTAAAAGAAATTGCACCAGTAAAAAGAAATTGAACTAGTTAATTTCTTTTAATGGCGCAATTTACTTTAACTAGTGCAATTTCTTTTAACTAGTGCAATATCTTTAACTGGCGCAATGTACTTAATTAGTTCAATTTCTTTTTTACTGGTGCAATTTCTTTTAAATAGTACAATTTCTTTTTACTGGTGCAATTTCTTTTAACTAGTGCAATTTCTTTTAACTGGCCAATGTACTTTAACTATACAATTCTTTTCTGGTGCAATTTTCTATTAACTAGTACAATTCTTTAACTGGCGCAATTTCTTTTAACTAGGACAATTTCTTTTTACTGGTGCAATTTCTTTAACTAGTGCCATTTCTTTTAACTGGGCAATGTACTTTAACTAGTACAATTTCTTTTACTGGTGCAATTTCTATTAACTAGTACAATTTCTTTTAACTGGCGCAATTTATTTTTACTAGTGCAGTTTCTTTTAACTGATGCATTTCTTTTAACTTGTACAATGTCTTTTAAATGGTGCAATTTCTTTTAACTTTTATCTAGTACAATTTGTCTAACTGGTACAATTTTGTGTTAAAGTGCATGTTTACTCCCAAAACTAAAAACCAATTCTGGCTCCACTGTGTAGTGTTAAAAAATACTTACCTTACATCTCTGCTCCTTATGGTTCTCCTGCAGTGCTTGTCCAAAATCCAGGAAACTGAAGAGTAGGAGCTGTCTTCCTGTCAAAAGGTTTTGCCTCCTCCTTGCCCACCCTCCGGATCCCTCCATGCTGCCACCTAGCATTAAAAGATTTTCTGTAGTGTAGGGCACCCCTGCCCACCCCTAACTGCCATGTTAGATTACAAATAAAAGCAGCGAAACAAACTTATAGCCCTTCGCTCCCACGGCGCTCTGGATTGCCGGCAGCCACTCTGTGATTGTCTGTCTTCAGTGGATCACAGAAGCGGCTGCCAGCCTGGCCCCTGTTTGCAAGTTCCGGAAAACAGGACCAGATCAGAGCGCTGCAGGAGTGAAGGGCTGTAGAAGATTTCTGGTTTTTTTTTTATGTGTTGGGGTGGGACAGGGGTGCCCTACAATATATAAAAAACATTTTTTAGAGTGGAGACCCTATAAACTAGTGCAATTTCTTTAACAAGTACAATTTCTTTTAACTAGTACAATCTTTTATTAGTAAATTCCTCACGCACTCTGTTAATATCAGATATATTTTTAATTTAAGGGAACTGACCAGCTGCTGAAATGGACAGATAACAAGGTTTCAAGAGCTGTCAGCAAGATACGTAAACCGCTAACAAGGCTCTTTAGATATTCCAGTAAAATAAATGATAAAAGATTTCTAGTAAGTATTTTTTTAGCCACTACTTGTTATTTAGAATATTTAATATTATTATTAAATAAACACTGAATCGGCTGATTCTTTAAGGACATGTGTTCTAATTTGCAATTCAAAGTGCAGTTCCTTAAATGAAAATTGTATAAATTTAATTCACCCCTCACCCAAAACCGCAATTCAGAATTGACAGTGTGTAGGACTAATCTGTTATGCTGGTTGTTAACTTAGCATATGACTTAGGTAACCACCAGGCGTGCAGCTCCTCCCAGTCCACCTCACTGCATCACTACCAGTATCTTCCAGCAATCAACATAAAGTAGGCTGTCCAGTCTTTTATAATGCAAATTGGAGTGCTCCCATTTATTGTGCAGACACAGTGTGTCTGCACAATAAAGTGAGCACCCCAATTTGCATTATAAAAGACTTGACAGCCTTATTTTGTGTTGATTGCTGTTATGCAGGTTATCAATGTGGCCTAAAAGCAATTGCGCTGTGACGTCATGCGCGTACACAGCGGACGCGTGCACACGCGTGGAGCACACCGAGCAGACAAACCTTACCTATTGAGGCTTACCAATCAGGAGGTAGATGATAATTTCGGAGGGCAGACCTAAACATGGATCAAACCACAAACAATATGTCAGCAAATATCTGTTGTATTCAATTAGATCAAATGGACTTGAAGTTTAGTTCTTGAAGACGTTTTGCTAGTCATCCGACGGCTTTCTCATTCAGAATGACTTGTACAAGAATCTTTGGTAATTATGTACCCTGGAAAATCCCAATTAGCATATCACAGCCAGGTGTTAAGGGCCTGATTGGATATGTGGCAAGAGGTGTTATAGGAACGCCCAGAGTAAGGTGTCAAAACAGATTGTTGGTACATGCAGATAGCTTGTGTCGAACCCCCCCACCTCTATTTAGGCTTGGTTTCTTTATTTCACATAAATGGCCTCTTGAACCAGTCACGTTCCTTTGCCAATATGTAACATTACCATCTTCAAAGGTATGTCCTTTATCCTTAAGTTGCAGGTACAACGGCTGAGTCCTGACCCGAGGAATTGGCTCTTCGTGCTGGGCCATACATGATGCAGTTGCTGTTTGGTCTCCCCCACATACAATCAGAGCATTTTTCACTGCGCTGCACTGCATATATGATGTCGCTTTTTGTGGTTTCGGTATTGGGTCCCCTGCTACATATGGGATGACAATGTTCTTTCTCTGTCTTGCTTTCCCTTCACTGTTGGTATACCTGTTCTTTTCTTTCCTTCTACTTCTTTTAACAAAGGCCAGTCTGGATATCCACAAGTGTTAAGGGCTCCTCTGAGATCTTTCATTTCTTTAGCCTTCGCTGCTGTGCTAGTGGGGATGTTTCAGCTCTGTGTTGCAGGGTTCTGATGACACCCAGTTGTGATCTAAAGGGGGGTGGGAGTCAATAATGATCTGTGTGTGTTGGTTTTCTGTAAACCTCTATTCCAGTTTACCATTTTCCCTGACTTCTACCAAGCAGTCCAAGTTTGTTGTTTTGTACTCTTCCCTTGTAAATTTGATGTTTTGGTCTACCGCATTGATGTGTTCTGTGAAGGCTTGTACTTCCTTCTGGTGGATTTTAACCAGGTGTCATCCACATATCTGAACCAGTGGCTGGGTGCTATGCCCTTAAAGGTTTTAAGCACCGTTTTTCTACACCTCCATGTAAAGGTTGGCCACAATGGGTGAAACTGGAGATCCCATAGCACATCCATGTTTTGCTTATGAATATATCCCGGTATTTGAAATAGGTGGTATTCAGGCACAAGTCCAGTAAGGAACACACCTGTTCTGGGTTGAGATCAGTTCTGCTGCTTGGCCTAGCTGTTTTCTCACCAGTAACAGCCTCCTTGGGGGTATATGTAATAAACGTCCGGGAGGCCGGGGTACTTACGAGTACGCTTTAGGAGGAGGCGCTCCGATGGTGGTGGGATTGCAGAAACTGGATACAAGAGACTGCTGGGAAGTGTAGGCTGAGGATAGCGGCTAGTGCTGCTGGAGAGAAGGCAGGATACTGGAACTGGCAAGGAGTCTCAGGAATAGGCAAGGTAAACACAGATGCTGGTATGGCAAGGGAAGTCTCTGAGCAGGCTAGGTAAGTAGTTGGTGCAGGTATGGCAAGGAGTCTCTGGAACAGGCAAGGTAAGTCTCTGGAGCAGGCTAGGTAAGTAGTTGGTGCAGGTATGGCAAGGAGTCTCTGGAAAAGGCAAGGTAGGTCTCTGGAGCAGGCTAGGTAAGTAGTTGGTGCAGGTGAGGAACAGGATCCAAGGCAGGTAAGTACAAGAGGGGGGAGGTAGCTAACGTACTATCAGGCACCGGGTCCCGGAGGATGGCGGTTTTTGAATTCTCGCGCCGCCCGTGACGAACTTACCTGCCGTCCGGTCCCGCGCCGCTCTGCACTTCCGGGTGGCGTTGTCTAGACGTCATGATGTCACGAGCCGACACGCGGACGGCGGGAAAATTCCAAAGCCGGCGTCCTCCTGGACCCGGTGGCCGATAGTAGCGATAGCACCCCTGGCTCCTTGTACTCACCTGCCTTGGATCCTGCTCTCTCCAGCTCCAACTACTTTCCTTTCCCGCTCCAGGACTACCACTGCCTGCTCCTGTGTCCACTTACTGCTTCTGTGCCTTACCTTGCTTGTCCGCATTTAGCCTACAATTCCCAGCAGCACCTTGTTCCTGTTTCCAGCCTACAGTTCCCAGCAGCACTTGTTCCGCAGTCAGCTACGTTCCCAGCAGCACCTTGTTCCAGCATCCAGCCTACAGTTCCAGCAGCTCCTTGTTCCAGTATTAAGCCTACAGTTCCCAGCAGCACCTTGTTCCAGCATCCTGCCTACAGTTCCCAGGAGCTCCTTGTCCAGTATTCAGCCTACAGTTCCTAGCAGCACTTGTTTCCAGTTCCCAGCCTACAGTTCCCAGGAGCACCTTGTTCCAGTAACCTGCCTATAGTTCCCAGCAGCACTGTTCCAGAATACAGCCTTCTGTTCCCAGCAGCCTCGTGTCCTGCATTTTCCGGACTATCCGCCTCTCCTAAAAGCTACTTGTAAGTACCCCGGCCGTCCGGCCGTTTATTTCACATAGTTTCCTCTGCACTGAGTACTATATCTTCAATCTTGTTGGTGAAATCCCGAGAGTTCTGGATGTGATGCTTAGACCTTCCCACCAATGGTCCTAAGATGTTGGCTAGGTATTTTGCCACCTTGTATGTTACAGAGTTGATGCTGCTAACTGTAGGTCTTAGCGGTGCCCCTTTCTTATCTTTGGGAGTCCATATATGCATGGATGTGCCTCACCAGGGTAGAGGCGATCATACATTGCTCTATCAATGGCTTTATCCTTTTGAAGCTGTTGTAGTAAGTCTATGATCTGTTTTTTTTGTAACGGCTGGTGGGATCCCTTGTTAAGGCCTCATATGTGTTGTTATCGGCCAGGAGCATGGTCACTTTAGCATGGTTGTCTGTGGTGTTGGGTACCACTGTGCATCTTCCCTTGTCTGCCGTAGAATGGTGATACTAGAATCTTTTTGAGGGATGTTAAGGCTCTTCTTTTCTGTGTGGTCAGGTTCGATGAAGGAGTTTAAGCACTGGCTAAGGCTGCAGATAATTAAGGCGAAGTTGTTCTGCCTCACACTGTGGTACCTTATTATTGTGGATTGAGGCTTCTGTGGCGTATAATATCCACCACAGGGATGGCTTTAGGAGTGATGGCAAATTCAAGCCCTTAGCAAGGACTTCCATTTCTGGCTGGGTCAGCTGTGCTTGTTGGTGTGAATCATCTTTCCCAGATGGCCACAGGTAGCTGTAAGGCCAGGTTCTGTTCTAGTTGACTAATGTGTTGCATTAAAGCATCCAGCGGAAAATGCGTCTGTTGTACTCGTTCATTTGGAGCTGTGTTGAGCCTTTTGCAGATCGTTGGCTCTGATGCCTTAACTGTGGAATCCAGACGTATGCTGCATGGTACTAGCCTTTGTTGTCTGCACGGAGATAATCGCAGGTGGTTTCTGTAGTCTGACAATTTCTTGCTGTCTTTTCATATTGTCGTGCAAGTTTTAAGGGTTTTCTCCCCAAAATGATTGTGAAATATGCCTGTGAAGGTTCTCATTCATCCAGGTCATGGTATATCTGTTGTATTCAATTAAATCACCTGGACTTGAAGTTTAGTTGTTGAAGACGGTTCGCTAGCCATCCGACTGGCTTTCTCAATTCAGAATGAATGTACATGGCAGACACCAACTGTCTGCCATGTACAATGCTGTTTTGACACCTTACCCTGGGTGTTCCTATAACACCTCTTAGCCACTATGCAATCACGCCCTTAACACCTGGCTGTGATATGCTAATTGGGACTTTCCAGGGTACATAATTGCCACAGATTCTTGTACAAGTCATTCTGAATTGAGAGCCAGTCGGATGTCTAGCGAAACGTCTTCAAGATCTAAACCTCAACTCGAATTGATCTAACTGAATACAACAGATATACCATGACCTGGATGAATAAGAACCTTCACAAGCAATATGTCAGCAACTTTAAATCTACAAAGGTAGGCTCTGGGGGGTTTAGGGAAAAAGAAAATATGCCAAAAGAATTTTTAAAGCTGCAGCATCAAATTGAGCATAACTTAATTTTAAAGTGCACTTATCCTTTAAGTCACGGTGCCTCTTGGTAAATCTGCCTATACAGTAATATTATTTAAAGATCTATAAAATAATATCTACATTTTTTATTGTGGTTAATAATACTGGGATGCTATTCATTTTTTTAAATTTCATTTTAAACTCACATTGTCTCCAGATTGTTTATCTGAGTCTATTATATCTGAAACTCTATATGGATGTTAATCATATGGAAACTAACCCTGTGAATGGAAATGATCTATCTCA
Source organism: Hymenochirus boettgeri (assembly GCA_019447015.1). NCBI lineage: Eukaryota > Metazoa > Chordata > Amphibia > Anura > Pipidae > Hymenochirus > Hymenochirus boettgeri. Next base: position 59,964,728 of record CM033477.1, read on the forward strand.
ATTGTATTCTTTCTTTCTTTTTGGCAGCAACTGCACAGTTATGCTAAGCATCCCCCTACTGCCAAAGGAATATCATCTTACTGATCTGGCAAATATTACACACTACATCATTGAGGAGAAACTTATGAAACCAATACGGAGCATGTATAGTGTGAATCCAATAGCAGAGTACTATAGGTTCAAACGGAAAATGATGGAAAGTCCATTTGAGTGTAGGTACCAATACTATTATATGCTTCATGTACAGCTCTATACTTTTGGTATGAGTTATTTATTTAAAGGGAAAGTTTACCTACAATAATTTTTGATTTTGCTAGGACTGGTAAAATGTAACCATCATAAAATTCTCCAGTGGAGTGAGGTAAGTATTTTGGGCTTTAAGGACTGTGGGGAGTTAAGTAGCTATAACGATCTCATGGTTTGAAGGTAAGCATAGATTTTTGTTTCAGGAGTGGACATGCCCTTTAAATAAGATTGCTTCTAATCAAGTCAAAATATTTTCTGTTATATAGATCATGCAGTGTTGATTGGAAACAAGCATATTGTGACATTTGATGGAATTCTATTAGATGTGGCTTCGAAATGTAGTCTGTTATTGGCTAAGGATTTTGTCCATAACAAGTTTACTCTCATACTACATCAAGGTGATGGGAATTTGAGATCATTGCATGTATATATGAACCAGATGTCTATTGATATCTTTCCTGGACTAAAGGTAATTATCTAAAAACAGTAAAAAGGAAGTAAGGTATTACATCTGTATGGAGGCAGTACAACAAGTGTAACATGGGTGCTAGACCACAGGAATATATATATGTATATACTACAAAAAGAAGGGAGGAGGGGTCAGGTAAGGAGAAGAAAAAGAGAAAAAAGGGGAAGTAAAGGTAAAAAGCCTTACATCTATACAAGAGGCACTCAACTGGCATAATTCCACATAGGTATATAGAAAAAAGAGAAGACACACAATAGGCATGTCTATGTCTGCAACTTAGGCCAGACAAAGAAATGGAAAAATCGGGTGATGTATATATAGAGCTTTAATTCACAAATTACAAATCCATTACATAAGTTAATGAAGCTAAAAAGAATAATAAGTGTCTGGTCTGAAATATATGGAGGTATTACTGGTGTACAATCCATAACACACTGCCCATATGAGAAAATCAAAGAGTCTGACCTCTCCATAATGATTTTACATGGTCACACAATCCACATAGACAAATTAACTGATGAATAAAATCCTTACGTTACATACATTAGAACTCAGCTCCCAACTGATCCTGCGACATTCAAGCAATTCTTCAGGAACCGCCTAGCCTGTTCTATTTTGTAACCGGCATACGATCGCAAAATAAATGGGCCATACGGACTGTCTTGGGATCAGTCGCAAGGTTAGAAACCGCCAGCACTTAAGATCTAAGGTTGAATGTCTATCTAATATCTCACTAGTGAAGTCCAGATTCTTCCTCAGCTGAAGCATTGGTAATCCTGTTCAGTGATTGTAGTAGAAATGCAATAGGTGGATACAGTGTTCCTCCTTGGCAGATCTTTACTTGCAGGATCCCAACCCATCCATAAAATGACATAACACATGACCTGGAAGAAATAATGTTCACACAGTGCTCATTTTATCGGTCCTGGAACAGGATTACTATGGGGTAAACCCCAATTTACTGCCTGTGTTTTAGATGATACTATGGATTAATTAAGAGCAGAATTTAGCTTTGATTGTTTTATCTATTGGGATTTTTGAAAAGACTACATATGAAATATATTATACAAACAGAATGAAAGAATGACCAGTGTGTTGGCACATTATGCAATCAACCTTACCAATGCCCAACATTTTTTGTAGAGAGACATGTATGCAGCCATAAGTTATCAAGCAAAGTAAGAAAATCCTCTGTTTAAAACCCTTTAGCCTCTGAATGTAAGAGTAGTGATTTTACTGCCCATTATTTTGCTCCCATTCTATTCCTAGCAACACCAGCCATGTATCACTGAAAACAGACTTCTAAAGATTTGTTGTTTCTAGCCACTGATCAACTATTTCTGCAGCTTACCTTCTGGATAGTTAGAGGTGGAGATGTTGTTTTGACACTGGTTATTGAATTGCTAATTTCACATTAGGATAAAGCAAAAATGACAATTTTGTGTGCAGTATGGTAACAATGAAATAGAATGTTTGAGCACCAGCATCACTACATTTTGGGGGCTGTGGCCATATTGTTGTTTAGGAAGTTCCTTTAAGAAGACTATATATATATATATAATTATATTTTATATTTTCAGTACTATGATCATTTTGTTTTAGATTGAAGAGAACTGTCAGAGACTAGACCTTCCTGTTACCAAGAATGGTATTTCCATAAAAAAGGAGTCCAATAAGGTTGAAATGACAAACCAAGAAGGAATAACTATACAATGTGACATATACCATGACATCTGCAGCTTTACCTTACAAGGATGGCACCATGGTATGTGTGAAACTAGTGTTGTTCATGTAATTTTATTGTCATTCTTGAGTTTAAAGTCTCATACACACATGCGATCGTGGATACCAACCGGCGACGCAAGATGTGTATAAACCTTAAATAACAATTGGGAGAATCTTAGTAAAAACATTTAGCCTTATTTAATAAAGAGTTGCCTGTGCTAATATTTTGCAGCAAACAATCAGATATCACCTTTTTACCGGTCTACTATAATTACAAATCATTTAACATCTGATGGCTGCAGATTAGCAGAAAAGTTTCACCCTTTTATTAAATAATCACTTATGTATATACCGGTAACATCCACATTTTAAAAAAAATTTAATTGTGCATGGCCACCAATACACTAAGCAAACTAGTTAGTAAGTGTATCTAATTCCCTTAGATATCATGACATTTATTTTTATTACAAGTCACTTAAAAGACACAATTGTTTAAAGACTTTATTATTTGTTATCTCTTTGCATAAAATATATGTAAATATATATAATAATAATCTTCAGGATATTTTTATAAAAGAGCGGGAGGGAGGGCATGGTAAGGGCCACCAGGAGGGAATAGTGACATGGGGGTGATGGTGGGAGGAGACAATGGGGGCCCACCGGGCATAGGGGTACGCTGGTAGGGGCATGGCTAGAGGGGGCTAGCAGATGGGAACCCCCAAACCCCAGCTTTAACAAGAGTCTTTGCAGTATCATCCTTATTAACCAATCATATTTTAATATTTTTTCAAAATATAAAAGATAAGAATATTAACCAATTACAGTTGAAGGTGGTATTTCAGCAATATTATATAAAGTAGTGCAAACCTGCACAGAGCCTACAAGATGTTGAGATATGGAATCATATCTGGTACGCCTTCCATTGCCTTTCCTCCTGTGCCCCCATTGTTATTTGTGACCAGTTAAAGGGTATGTCCACTCTTAATTCTATTTTTAATATGCCTTCCCCCTGGTCCCCAGCCCCAACCGCATGATTTGAATTTTTAGAAAGTGCCCAAACTTTTACTTACCTCCCCTCTTTCCTTCGCCGCAATGCGCCCTCTGCTTGCGAGAATGCAAGCAGAGGGCGGGACCGGCAGTCGCGTCTGTGATTGGCTGAGTGGCAGCCAACCATGGACGCGGCTGCTGGTCATTCGTGCAGCGGAGGAAAGAGGGGAGGTAAGTAAAATTTTGGGGCACTTTCTAAAATAAAAATCATGCGGTTGGGGCTGGGAGACCAGGGGATTACTATATTAAAGGGGATTAATGCTAGGGGAGGGAATCCGGAGAGGGAGGGAGAGGGAGAGAGAGGGAGGGGGAGGGAGGGGGAGAAGGGCTGCAGTACGCATGCCAAACTTCTCCGGAGGCCAGGTAGGAGGCAGAGTCCTATATGGACTCTGCTATCCTCTGGTGGGCAGTTTTTTGGGACTTTGGGGGGGGACTACAGGAGAACCCTATGGAGCTGGGATGTAGGTAAGGATTAAACTACACTACATGGTGGGGCCAGTAGTTGGGGGGATTATAGTTTGGGGGTGGACTGCCTTTTAAATCATATCTGGTACGAATTTATTACCTTTTATAAGTGCTATATTTTATTAAGGGGGGTGAAAGTAGTTTTGTTTATTTCCTTAAAAACTCCAAATTGCCCTGACTCCTGAGATGGTATCTTCCCTGTTTCAGCACTTGAATCACAGCTGGAGATAACTTTGTTGTCCAAATTGAATCCTGCTAATTACTTAATTACCTTGCCCTGTGCCTGGCTTTATCTCTATAAGTTCAGACGACTTTAAGGGGGAGCTGTGCTGGGGTTAAGCTAGGTACATACAGTCCAGATTTCTGAAAGATGACAGACAGGATCTGCAAGATCCTGTCTGCCATCTTTCAAAGATCTGCATACACACAGTCCCGAGCGTTCTCCCTTTGAACTTCATAGGAGAACGCTCGGGACTGTGTGTTTCCATCGGCCGCGCTAGACTCCTCTATAGGGATCCGACGGTATCGGGGCTTTATCGTTACTGTTTTTACCCAGCTTTAGAGCTGTGCTGGTTGAGTTGCTTTGCAGGATATAATCATCCCAAGTCTAGATCATCCAAAGTCTAGATATACTAAGTATATAGAGTTTAAAAAGGGAGTTCAACAAGGAGATCAACACACAGAATTACAGAAGAAGTGAGGATCCATTTCACCTCTTGTTCAAATACAGAGAAAAAAAACACAAATCCTTCTGTTTTTGTTCCTCCTACTTCTGTTGCTGGTGAGTGTGTCCCCAAATCTGGGCCATTTAATATCTCGGTCTGCCATCATCCACGCCCCATCTCACATTCTCTCACCCCTTGTCGTGGTTAAATTCCCTCCAACCTTCTATCTATTCCTCTGATTCCGCCATCTTGCATGCCCTTCTCCTGTGCTCTGCTTAATATTCGCTCGCTGGTTAACAAATCTCCCCTCATCCATGTTCTCTTCTTCTGTAATAATTTTCACCTTCTTGCCCTTACCAAAACCTGGCTTTCTCAACATGACTCTATCGAGTCTTGTTTGCTCTTGGTGGGCTCTGCTTTTCCCATTTGCCTCGCTCCTCAGGTCGTGGTGGGGATGTTGGTCTTTTACTTTGCTCCTCCTGTTGATTTCCTAACATTACCTTCCCACCTGACCTTTCATTCATATCTTTTGAGGCTCATTCAATTTAGCTGTCCTACCCCTTGTCGCTATGAGTAGCTGTGGTGTACAGACCTCCGTCTACAGCATCTCCGGCCGCATTCCTCTCTGACTTTGAAACTTGTCTTACTTTCTTTCTCTCTGATGACTGCCCTGTTCTGATTCTGGGGGACTTTAACTGTCACATTGACGACTCCTCCCTTTCCTGGTCCTCTCGCTTTCTACACTTAACATCCTCGTTCGATCTTCAACAATGGACTAACGCTAGTACTCACAAGGATGGCCACTTCCTGGATCTAATGTTCACTAAAAACCCCTCTGTCTCGTCTTTTTAATCTAACCCCTTTCCACTTTCTGGTCATCATCTTATCACATTTCAGGCTCAACACCCTCTTCTTCCTCCTGTCCCTCCATCTTGCGTGTCTGTTCGTATTACTAGATCCATAGATCTCTCGGCACTCGCCTCATCCCTGTCCTCTAGTCTCTTTTCCCTTTTGACAGTTGATGACCCTGACTCGCTTGCTAATTCCTATAATTCTATTTTGACTTACACAATAGACTCTTTTGCCCCCTTGCATTTCCTCAGACGAGGAACCTCTAATCCTCGTCCTTGGCTCAACCCTACTTCCCCTTTTATACGCAGGTGTGCGCGTGCTGCTGAACTTCCATTACAAATTCATGCTGCAATGTCTCTGCTCTGGGCTCCTGCTGGCAAAACAGAACTATTACCAGAAACTTATAAATAAAACAAATCTAACCCACATCACCTGTTCTCCATCTTTAACTCTGCACCAATCCCCCCCTGACCCTCTCCTTTCTCCAGACTCTCCCTAGGACTTTGCGCATTACTTTCAACATAAAGTGGAGTCCATCCATGTGCAGATCTCTGGTCCTCGGGATGACTCTCAGATTATGTTGCCCTCTCCTCCCTCAGCAATTCTTGGATCTTTTGCTACTGTGACCCATTTAGAAGTCTCTCGAGCTGTCTTCTTGATCCCATACCCTCTGTATTACTGAAGCAATGTAATCATGTGCTTACCCCTATACTGACCCACATATTCAATGCCTCCCTTACATCTGGAATTTTCCCTTTCATCTTTAAGCATGCCCATGTTAAGCCCATACTAAAAAAGCCCTTGTTAGACCCCTCTTGTTTAGCCAACTACTGCCCAGTCCCTCTCTTACCGATAGCCTCTAAACTGCTAGAATGATAAGTCTTCTCCTGTATTGCTAACTACCTTCATGCTCATAACCTATTGGATCCTTTGCAATCTGGATTCCGTCCTGTGCATTCCACCAAGACGGCTCTGTGTAAGGTTGTGAATGATCTGCAGGTTGCAAAGGCCAATGGTCACTTTTCATTCTTATCGTCCTTGACTTCTCCTGCTTTCCACAGGTCGATCATTCCTTCCTAATGCTGATACTTTACTCCTTGTGCATTCAGAATGAAGTGGCAGGTTTATATCCTTTCTCTCTGACCGATCTTACTCTGTATCTTATGCTAGCAATACCTCTTCTCCGGTTCCTCTTGGTGTGGGGGTCCCGCAGGGGGTGTTCTTGGACCCTTATTGTTCTCCCTCTACACTATATCCTTGTGAGTATTAGTAGCTCTTTTGGCTTCACTTATCATTATATGCAGACGATATACAAATCTATTTGTCCACACCTACGGTAACTCCTGACATCCAATCACGTGTCTTGACTGCCTCCTGACATCTCCTCCTGGATGTATCAACGCTACCAAATTAAATCTTTCTAAAACTGAACTAATCGTTTTTCCACCAAACCTGGTCCTATCCATCTTTGCTATCTCGGTTGACAATACCCCCATAGATTTACAATCATTACTGTTAGTTTACGATAAACCATCTTAAGTTAACTATTGCTAAAACGATTGGAATCAAGATCGGAAATTAACGATCGTTAAAGCTAAAAAAACGATACCTCTCCTTTATAAATATGGCCCTCAGAGATTCTAGAAATATAGAATTTTCAACCTAATTATCGAATGTCAAATGCAGAAGCTCGAAAGTAGCGCGTTGTGTAAGAAGTGATTTATTTCCAGTTCTGGGTGTTGTACGTATTTCCCAGACCATTTCCCGGTCCCAGAGCCATGTACAAGTAAGTTACCATTGCTATTTTATTCATAGACAGATTCCAAAAATATTGAAAATCGAAATTCGTCTTTTGGAAGTTCGAAAAGCTCGAAATCCTAAGTTTGGATTTGTTCGATCTATTAAAGTTCAATTCGAACTCAGGTTCTAGTTCAAGTTATAGTCCATCTCTACTCCTAACAAACTACTGGTAAGGTCTCTTTGAAACACATGGTGCAGTTTTGGTTTCATATAATAAGGGCATCTCAGAAATGGAAACTTAAAGGTAAACTGTGGTTTCCATACAAGTGCTCTCTACCTTTCAAACAAGCCTAGGGTGTGTCTCTAGCTTCTGGATATTAAGGCTATAGGCTTGTAAATAACAGTTACTGGTCTGTCCTGTCTGTCTGAGTCTGGTGAAGTCACATGATGTTCTGTGTAAGAAGCCCCACTCCCAAAATTAGATCTTTCTATAGCTATTTACAGACCTGCAACCATTCTTGTCCTCTACCTAAAGCACCCTCTACACAGGCTCGAGATTTGGAGGATTTTGACATTTGAATGGGTCACATCAAGTGTCGAAAACCCATTTTCCGTTTTACTGATTGACCACTTGACAATGTCGAGCAATTTATCTGAAAAACAAAGACGGGCCATTTGGAAAATTTTCCACGACCTATCTTCTGTCCCAATCTCTCTGCTGGTTTCAAGCAGAATCTGCACAAAGATCGAGGCCCCAAGGTAGGGGAACTCTGGTCGGATTTCCGATCGCTGCCCTCAGTGGAAGAAAGTTGCCAGTGTATAGATAGCTTTAGGGTTAAAAAAGTTTCCTTTGGCTAGCTTTAAAAATGATTTAGAAGTTTGGGGGCAGGGTTTAATATTACAGCTGATGATGCTCTGTCCCAGCAATGGGCGTGCTCCAAACTTAAACTTGGAGGCAGATTCCAAAATTCTGGTGATGTCACAGATCACAGTACTAGCAAGAAAATACACCCTTTCTACTGCTGTAACTTTGGGTAGACTGAAGCTAGAAGCATGATAGTGTATAAAGTCATTTTAAAGGGGTGTGTCCTTTTTAATAAAGGCCGCTTGTATGGAGACCACAGTAGAGATGTCCGAACTTCGCAAAATCCGGTCCGCTCGAGGATCCGCGAATTTTCGAAAAAATTCGAAAATCCGCGAGCGGACCAATTTAAAGGAAAAATTCCCTTGAAATTACTAGATTTTTCGTATTTTCCAAAATTTTCGAAATTACGGGGTTTCGCGTATTTTCGAAAATTTTCGAAAATACGAGAAAAGTAGTATTTTCGAAAATATGTATTTCCGAAAATACGAATAATCCTCGTAATTTCGAAAATTTTCTAAAATACGTATTTATGAAAATAAGAGAAATCCTTGCATTTTCGAAAATTTTCGAAATTATGCGTTTTTCTCGTATTTTCGAAAATCTTCCAAAATACGCGAAAACCCGTAATTTTGAAAATTTCCGAAAATAGGAAAAATCCGCGAATTGGAAGTTCGGAAGGCGGAAAATCCGGAAAAATCCGCCGTTCGCGAACGGGATAAATCCGCGGCGGATCCGGGTTCGGATCCGCGAACCGGCCATCACTAGACCACAGTTCCCCTTTAATTAATAAGGAAAATGGAGGGGCTTGACTACGCAGGCAGATTAGAAAAGTTAGGGCTGTTTACACTGGAGAAGAAGCGCTTTTATACAAGGTGAATCAACTGTTAGGTAGGGCTCATGAGTAGGCTAAAAGGTTGCACTAAATGGATGTACAATATGCCTTTATTCAACCTCCAATACTATGTGACAGAAAAACACAGTTTACAAGATTCAGAGGAAAAGATCAGATTCTGTTGGCTGCTGCATTCTGTTTTTTTCTTTTTGCATGATATGTAATCAGCATTCTGGTAATTAATACAATTTGTTGTAGGTATTTCAGCTGGTCTTTTTGGTACGAATGATAACGAATCAGGAAATGACTTCCTGGTACCAGACCACACCTACACAAACAGCAGTCAAGATTTCTCACTCAAGTGGCAGGTAATTTATTCTGTTCTGTTATTTTATTGATTTATGGTAATCAATTAGTGTGAGAAAAATTACTAAGAAACTCACTTTACCATTTTATTATACTGCATATGGTTCCAAATTAACTATAATAAAATGTTTTTTTTTCTGAATAGCGTTGAAGATCTGGTAAACAAATTGATATTTACATTCTAGTTCTCTTTAAAGGAATAGTTCACTCAGAAAGCAAACTATTACTGCATTAATTTAAGAAAGGGAGGTGAAGGAGCTATGTCTTACTTCCCGTTCTTCAATTCATTTAAAAGGAGCCAGGAATGAAGGGAGAGAAATTTAATTAAATATTACATGGTGTGTACATACCCTTAATGATATACAATGTGTTAAATTACAAGGAAAATCGGTTTAGTGAATGTGTACTGTATTCTGGATTTCAATATATTTAATTTTTCCCTTTTTGCTTTACCATTTGGCAGTTTTAGAGAGAATAAAGATATGTAGGGTAGAAAGCTGTAAAGATAAAAGCCATTTTCAGTGCTGTAATAATAACATTGAATTCATAAGCCCCTTTGTTCAGGTAACAATTTAGCTGCAAGGGCTTTGGTTTTGGCTTTCTCCCCTTTGCCTTTTGGCTTCTTCTGATCCTTGGCATGCACGCCCATTCAAACGGAGCGTTAGAATCTGGTGAATACAGATAGTGCTTAACAATTGCAAGACTTTTTATACCAGCTAATGGCTGGTGTTAAAGTCTGAATGGTTAAAATGGCATCACAATGCACAGATAGCTGCTATCTCTATATAACATCACCAGTGCAAGCCAGGAGCCTATAGCAGATCTCAGTGCATCACCGTTACTCTTTTTTACCTCCCATTTTACTCTACAATTCAGGGGCAGATTTAAAATAGGGGAATGTTCCCTTTAATTACAATGTATTGTAACAATGTATACAATGAGGGCTCGTTCACACTACATCAGTTTGTATCTGTTTTTCAAACGCAGGTGTGTTTAAAAAAATGGACAGGCAGTAAAACCCCATAGGATTTCATAATATTGTTCACACCTGCTGCGTTATAATTCGTTCCAGTCCGTTTAAAAAAACGCACTGCATGCAGCATTTCTGTCAGTTTTTTCATGCATTTTCTATAGAAATCTATGGAATACACATTGTTAAAAATGGATACAAATGTATGAAAAAAATGGATACAAACACATGTTGTGCGTTTCTGTCAGTTTCTAGTGTGAACGAGCCCTCAGGGAATGTTTTTTCCTTCTAGGTTGATACCCAGTGTAACCCCGAACAAAAGAAAATGAAAGCTTGTCCTAATTCACCGTATCAAAAGCTCTGCAAAGCTCTGTTTGTGGGATCCAACTCCGTGCTCAGAAACTGTTTCAGAGTAGTAAGTCCAGCATGTCTGTTTGTTTTTATCGAGCAAATGTTTTGTATTAATGTTTTTTTTTTTTTTGCAAGACTGATCTAAGGGCATAAAAACCCTTTGATTTAATGTCAAAAATTAGAATTTTGGAAGAAAATCTTATTCCCTTTAAGTACTGTCAGTGTTCTAGTAGTAAAAAAAATGTCCATTAGCACATTGCCATAGATGATATGGACATTAAGTAATGTTTCTTTTCTAAAAAGAGCGTTGGTTAATGCTCTATTCTTCTCCCTGGCGTCATCTCATATACACAGATATTTTCCCTACTGTTTATACTGTTATAACCCCAGACACAAGATAAATACATATTTGTTTTGCAAAATGACCTCCCTAATATTTATTAAAATTATTTTAAATATATTTCTAAATCCATAACCCTTTCTGGAATTGCTGTAATGGTTAATTAAGAATAGTTTTTATCAGATCTATATGATCCAAAATCAAATATAAAACATTGCATGGATCGTCTCCAGGTATAAAGGAGAACTAAATTCTAAAGACAGATTACAACTTGTTTTATTGAAACCCCAGACGGTGCTTTCGTGCCTAACACTGCAGTGAACACACAAGTGCACATGCAGTGGTCAGGACCATCTTCCCCATCGGTTTTCCATCTGCAACTGGAACCACCAATAGGGGATCCTTATGAATAATGATTTATTCAGCCTGATACCTGCTACTGCTGCACAGGATCTCCCTGCTCTCCCATTAATCATGTCCCTGATGTTAGATGTCTCAGCCAATAATTAGAGGGTCTACCCTAAAATTTCTCCACTAAGCATGCACAAAAGCATTAGCTGTGCTCAGAGGAGGTGGGGGAGCGATTGTGCGGTTTCCTATATACAACACGATCAGTCACTTCAAATAGTCAGCAGCGGCTACTTTCAGTGCATCCGACATTATTTCAGCCTGGCAGACCGGTCAATAGCGTTATGATTGTAAACACAGTGATATCATTTATGATTGCTGTGTAAAATAACGATCTCAGTGACATTATTTTACATTACCAAAGTTTTGTAAATACTGTCTAAAGGGTTAACACCTTTACAGTTTAGAATATGGCTATGTGATGGTATTGTCTGTGTTTTATTGTATCCAGGTGTCATTGACATCATAAAGATTCAGAGGGCCTGTCTCTAAAAAGAAGTGTGGGTGTGGGGGGAGGGGTATCACCAACTATTGGTTCTAAAAATAACTGCTTATATATTTTCTATTTTTTTCTATTTTAACATATTGGACTAAACCTGGCTACACACGGTACCTATAATAGACCAATCCCAACGGGACTAGACTATTCTTCACATATCCTTTGTGGAGAGAAATCAGCTGATCCCACCCACGACACACTACTACCATTGGCCTTGGCAATGGTCAGTTCTGACTGAAAATTACCATTGGTCAATAATTAAGTCAATAATTATAAGGATATTAAAAGTAACCGAGGATTTCCATGACAATATAAATGCACGAGGCCACAGGCCGAGTACCTTTTATACAGGGCCCGGAACTCCAAGGTGACTTCTAATATCCCTTTAATTTACAGTTGGGGGTGCAGTATTTATTATAACCTACCCCTTTGTGGCTTCTGGTTTCCTTCTCCTCCTGGAACTGTAAGATTATAAGGCTATAATCTTACAGTTCCTCCCATAGAAATCCTCTACAGGGGTAGGTTATAACATAGTATTATAAATGTTGTGCATGTGTTGTACAAGTTTGTTTGCCAAATAACGTTTTTTTATAAATACCTTTACTTTATTTCTCAGATTTATCCACAGCCTTTCTATAGTGCATGTGTAGAAGATATATGTGATTCCAACCAGATCAAGCCAGTCTGTAACCTGGCTGCAGCTTATGTCCACCTGTGCAACAGAAACTTTGTCCCTATAGATATCCCTTCACAATGTGGTAAGCACATTAAGAATTCTATCATACCATTTGTATGTAGAGATTTAATTGTAGAAAACTAGACTTTATACAGTGTTATGGAGCAACCATTCCCAGAGAACTTACCAACTGTGTTGCTAATTGGGCAATGGCCAAATCTGGTAGGCAGGTGACCCTGGGTTGCCACAACAGAAAATGGCAAATGTGTTGCAGAAGAATTTGTATATGGAATGGTCAACTAGAACATGGATTCCAGGGGAAAGGATGGAATGTGAAAAGTCTTTAAACAATAACAGGAGGCTATATCTGTGTGGTCTTGCTCCAAGTCCTGGTCTTAAGCAATATTAACTTGGAACACAAAAAACAGATGTCTGCAAACAGTGCACCAGTATCTATACTGCCACTTCAGGGAAAATGTTATTCATGTTTCTATATACACAATATTTGTTCTCTTTTTCCAGGGAAATGCAAGTTGTTTTTTTTTGCATTTTGTAGTACTACATCAGTAAGTCAGACACTTATTCAGTAATAATGTGTCGATCTACACACTCATGTTTAGGGATTCTATGGAAAACATTTCCAGTCAAGCCTACTACTGCTTGCAAATTATTCCTTGGAATTATCACATTGTGAAATTCTTGTTGTAAAGCTGTATTACACTCAACAGAATCAAATGTATATGTCAGATCCACTAAATGATGTTATACTTTGTCTTTACTCCTTTGCTAATATAGATATAAGCATTAAAAACCCTGTTTTTTTTAGATTTGGATTTTGGATGCAGCAAAAATCTTCCCTGCAGTGGGAAAGCCGATACCAGTTGGTATTTCAATATTGCCTGGAACTGGCCCATTCAATGCCTTCGACCATTAAGCGTTGTACACACATTGGGCAATTATTGGCCGATGTGGCCACCAACAATTATTTTGGTCAACAATCTAGTTTGCATTGTAAAATTTCTTTTTAATGGCCAGAACAATTTTCTTTGTTCTTCCATGTCAGGGGAGTTCCTGGTTGTTTCCCCCTTACATCCATAGTTCCCTCCCAGTAGAACAGAACAGGAAGTTTTGCCTGTATGCCAATCATAAAAAATAGTCATTGTTTGGAGATGTATATACTCTCTTTTTCAACCTTATCCCATAACAAGTTTTTTTTTCCTTTCATTTTCAGCATGAAGATCTTTGAGGACTACGCTCTAGAATCTACAAAATACAGAATATTCTGTAATGTAATGTCACATCTGGAAGATTTGGAACTAAAATAAACTAATTTACTCTGGACTAACAGACTTAACAGTTTAGAAATTTAACAGGGTACAATGTAGAAATATTTAACATGTTACCTCTTTTCTATGTTCTGCATTAATGTACTGTTCATTTTTAGTAAAATGTGTCCCCTATGAAAGCCCCGTGTGTGTGTGTGTGTGTGTGTGTGTGTTTATTGGATTTCAGTTCCAAATGGTTTTATTTATGAAATGTAAAATGTGCAAACTACCAAGCTTCTAAATTTGAAGTTTCATTATACAACCAGTTTTCTCGCACAGAATTTTCTCACAAAACAGATATGTAATAGTTACTGTATCCATATACCGTAACCATACTGTATCCACATACTGTATCCAAAACCAGTAACCAATCCTGTGTCCATATACAGTAACCATACTGTATCCACATACTGTATCCAAAACCAGTAACCAATCCGTGTCCATATACAGTAACCATACTGTATCCACATACTGTATCCAAAACCAGTAACCAATCCTGTGTCCATATACAGTAACCATACTGTATCCACATACTGTATCCAAAACCAGTAACCAATCCTGTGTCCATATACAGTAACCATACTGTATCCACATACTGTATCCAAAACCAGTAACCAATCCTGTGTCCATATACAGTAACCATACTGTATACATATTTGTTGTATTCAGTTAGATCAACTGGACTTAAAGTTTAGTTTTTGAAGATGTTTCAAGAAGTCAGGGAGAATAGTTAACTGGAAGTAGAGGTTTCCAGAAAACCAACCCATACAGACCAGTATTTAATGTTTAGATCCACAAGCTGGGTGCCATCAGAACCCTGCAACACAGAGCAGAGAACATCCCACTAGCACAGAGGCAAAGGCAAAAGAAATTATACATCTCAGAAGAGCCCTGGATATCTGGATATCCTGACTGGGCCTTTGTCAAAAAAAAAGTAGAATAAAAGAAAAGAACACGTATACCAACAGTGACGGAGAAAAGCAAGACAGGAGAAAAAACATGGTCATCCCATATGAAGCAGGGGTCTCCGAGAAATTAAGAAGAATTTTCAAAAAACACCGTATCCCTGTCTGCTTTAAACCGAACAACACACTGAGGCAGCAATTAGTACATTCGAAAGACCCAATACCCAAACACAAGAAAAGCAACATCATATATAAAGTGCAGTGCAGTGAAGAATGCTCTGATTTGTATGTGGGGGAGACCAAACAGCAACTGCATCAACGTGTACCTGCATCTTAAGGATAAAGGACATACCTTTGAAAATTGTAATGTTAACATATTGGCAAAGGAATGTGACTGGTTCAAGAGAGGAGTCAAGGAGGCCATTTATGTGAAAATAAAGAAACCAAGCCTAAATAGAGGTGGGGGGGTTCGACACCAACTGTCTGCCATGTACAATGCTGTTTTGACATCTTACTCTGGGCGTTACTATAACACCTCTTAGCCACTATGCAATCACGTCCTTAACACCTGGCTGTGATATGCTAATTGGGATTTTCCAGGGTACATAATTGCCACAGATTCTGAATTGAGAAAGCCAGTCGGATGACTAAAAGTCCAGTTGATCTAATTGAATACAACAGATATTAAAGGGGAAGTTGGTGTGATACGTGTTAAAGGGGTAGTTGATGCGATATGCGTCAAAGGGGAAGTTGGTGTGATATTGAATCCTCCATTGTGTTGACTCCCCGAAGTTTACCACATTTGCGGCTCAGCTAACCCACAGTGGGTCAGGTTTGGTTAGAAAGCTGTGGGTCTGTTGAATTTTGGATGCAAGTTCGGGTTGGATCTTTAGAAAAACCGGGCAACGCCGGGTACTCTGCTAGTATAATACAAAGCACACAAGGGGACATGCAGTTAGCATTTGCAACACAAGATAGCGATGTAGGTAATCCTCTAGGTCTGCTTATGGCAAGTTTATTATCCTGTGTCCAAAATGTCTAAATAAATCCAGACAGGTATTGACACTATGGGCCCTATTTATAAAGTACCGTTATCGGTATCGCTAAAATAACGATCATTATTTTATCGATAACGATTGCTATTTTACGATATTGCCATCGTAAATCTTCAATGGCGATATCGTAAAATAACGATCACTATTGTATAATAACGATCGCTATCGTTAAATAGCGATCGTTATTGTAAAATACCGATCCCTATCAACTATACCGACCGGTATTTTACGATAACAATCAGTATTTTACGATAATGATCGGTATCGATAAAATAACAATCGTTATCGTAAAATAACAATTGTTATTTTAGCGATACCGATAACGGTATAGTATAGTATAGTATTTGAGGTTGAATAAAGACATACGTCCATCCAGTTCAACCCATCTAGCAATATCCTCATTTCCTGCCTAACTGTTGATCCAGAGGAATGCAAAAAAACCCACCAAATTTATGAAGGGGGAAAAAATTCCTTCCTGACTCCAAGTGGCAATCGGAAATTTCCCTGGATCAACTTTACTTTATGTATCAATACCAGTAACTTGCAACATTCCTTGTTTGCAGAAACTCATCCAGCTTTTTTTTGAAACTGACCAATGAACCTGCCATAACAACGTCCACTGGAAGACAGTTCCATAGCTTTACCGTTCTCACAGTGAAAAACCCTTTCCGAGCTTGAAGCCTAAACCTTTTTTCTTCAAGTCTTAAGGGATGTCCTCGTGTCCTTTGACATGTTCTATTGGTGAACAATGCCCCAGATAGTTTATTGTATGGCCCGTTAATGTATTTATACACAGTAATCATATCCCCACGCAAGCGCCTTTTCTCCAGCGTACATAATTGTAACTTTTCCAGTCTCTCTTCATATTCAAGCTCCCCCAATCCCCTTATTAATTTAGTTGCCCTTCTCTGAACCATTTCCATTTCAAAGATGTCCTTTTTGTACACAGGATTCCTAAATTGCACTGCATATTCCAAATGAGGCCTTACCAATGCTTTGTAAAGAGGGAGAATTACATTTTCCTCCCTTGAATCCATACCTCTCTTTATACAAGACAATACCATGCTGGCTCTGGCTGTTGACGCCTGGCACTGCTTGCTACCTTTAAGTTTGTTATCCAACAAAACTCCAAGATCCCATTCCAACAGGGATTCACTTAACACAGAGCCATTTATAGTATAAGTAGCACAAGGATTTTTAAGTCCAAAATGCATCACCTTACATTTATCAACATTGAATTTCATCTGCCACTTAGCAGCCCAATATGACAATCTATAATTATCTATTTATAAATAGGGCCCGATGTATGTATTTATAATTTTATTTATAAAGCACCACTTGGGTACGCAGCGCTGTACATTATAAAATACAGAGTATACAAGCAAGGGGATAAGTGCAAACAATTATACAGATAAATAAAAATTAAATTAAATACAATTTCATACATTGGTTAAGAACACATATATATATAAATTATGGATACATTGATATAAGTGCAGCATGCCATAACACATTAGGAATCAGATCCCTGCCCGAAGAGCTTACAATCTAAGTGGGTGGTACAACATACAGATACAAGTGGGGGGATGGGTACAAAGTGCTTGAAGTGGCTAACAATCATTTGTTGTGCTGGAGCTCAGAAAGGTAGGATAACAGTCTAGATTTGAAAGTATTAATGGATGTCACCAGGCGAAGCGAGAGAGGGAGACAGTTCCAAAGGTAGGGAGCAGCAAGAGAGAATGGTTTAAGACGAGAGGAAGCAGTGTTCGTTGGGGGCTTGTGGAGATTTCCTTGTGAGGAAAGGAGGGCATGGCCAGCAACATAAGGGACCAAGGGCCAAATTTATAAAGTTGTGTTCAAAATTATTCAACCCTCACTGAAATTGAGTGTTTTGGCCAGTTTGACATTGATTTTGATCATTTCAGTCATCTGTTTACAATTAAATCAAAGAGACACTTGTAAGTCAGACAAATATAGCATAACATTTATAATGAAATAACCACAAATGTCTTTTCTATGCTCACATCATTATCAGTTTTATTCAACCCCCAAGTGACATTCATTCTTAGTACTTAGTACAATATCCTTTTCCAGTTATAACAGCTTTTAAACGTGAAGCCTAGTTTGACACAAGTGTCTTGCAGCGATCTACAGGTATCTTAGCCCATTCTTCATGGGCAAAAGCCTCCAGTTCAGTCACATTCTTAGGCTTGCGCGCTGCAACTGCTATCTTTAAGTCCCACCAGAGGTTCTCAATCAGATTTAAGTCTGGTGACTACGGTGGCCACTCCAAAATGTTCCAGCCTTTAATCTGCAACCCTGCTCTAGTGGACTTGGAGGTAAGCTTGGGGTCATTGTCCTGTTGAAAGGTCCAACGTCTCCCAAGCCTCAGGTTTGTGACGGACTGCATCACATTTTCTTCCAATATCTCCTGGTACTGAAGAGAATTCATGGTACCTTGCACACGCTGAAGCTTCCCTGTACCTGCAGAAGCAAAACAGCCCCAAAGCATGATTGACCCCCAGACATGCTTCACAGTAGGCAAGGTGTTCTTTTCTTCATAGGCCTTGTTCTTCCTCCTTCAAACATAGCGTCGATCCATGGGCCCAAACAGTTCTAATTTTGTTTCATCAGTCCACAGAACACTATCCCTAAACTTTTGTGGTTTGTCCACATGACTTTTGGCATACTGCAGTCGACTCTTCTTATTCTTGGAGACACCAAGGGGGAGCACCTGGGAGTTCTGTCATGGAGGCCTTCATTACGCAGTGTGCGCCTTATTGTCTGAGCTGAAACTTCAGTACCCGCATCTGACAAATCTTTTTTCAGTTCCTCAGCAGTCACACGGGGACTTTTCTCCACTTTGCACTTCAGGTAGCGCACAGCAGTCAAAGTCAGCATCTTCTTTCTGCCACGACCAGGTAGCGTTTCAACAATGCCCTTTGCCTTGAATTAGCGAATGATGCTTCCTATGGTGTCTCTTGGTATGTTTAACATCTTTGCAATCTTCTTATAGCCATTGCCCTTCCTGTGAAGAGAAATCACCACTTCTCTTGTATTCCTGGACCATTCTCTTGACTTCACCATGTTTGTAAACACACTAGTAAATGTCTAGAAGGAGCGAAGTATCACAGTCATTTTTAATCTGCCTAATTGATGCTTAGTATGATTGATTGCTGCTCGCCGACATATACCTGATCGAAACACTTGAATGAACCTCTGTTCTTAAGAGTGGTAGTCTTTAAGGGGTTAAATAATTGTGTCAATGAAGAAATCACACACACAAAAACATGTAATACTGTATTACAAAAACAATTAATGTCATTTTAGTTGCATTTGGTTCTTTAAAAAGTCCTTGTAATATTTCATTCTGAACACAATTACAAATGTACACTGAATTCCCTAAAACCCTTTACAGCATTGGAGGTTGAATAATTTTATACACAACTGTAAATGTGCAGTTGCTCAGTAGACATCTGAGCAGGTTTGACCCATCCAACAGCCAATCAGTAGAAATTACTGCTTGTGAAGGTTCTCATTCATCCAGGTCATGGTATGTCTGTTGTATTCAATTAGATCAACTGGACTTGAAATGTAGTTCTTGAAGACGTTTCGCTAGTCATCCGACTGGCTTTCTCAATTCAGAATGACTTGTACAAGAATCTGTGGCAATTATGTACCCTGGAAAATCCCAATTAGCATATCACAGCCAGGTGTTAAGGGTGTGATTAGATAGTGGCTAAGAGGTGTTATAGGAACGCCCAGAGTAAGGTGTTAAAACAGCATTGTACATGGCAGACAGTTGGTGTCGAACCCCCCCACCTCTATTTAGGCTTGGTTTCTTTATTTTCACATAAATGGCCTCCTTAACACCTCTCTTGAACCAGTCACCTCTTAGCCACTATCTAATCACACCCTTAACACCTGCTAATTGGGATTTTCCAGGGTACATAATTGCCACAGATTCTTGTACAAGTCCTTCTGAATTGAGAAAGCCAGTCGGATGACTAGCGAAACGTCTTCAAGAACTACATTTCAAGTCCAGTTGATCTAATTGAATACAACAGACAGTAGAAATTACTGTTAGGAACATTCCATGGTAGTGTGCATTCTGGGAAGAAGAAGGACTGTTACAGAACCTGGAATGTCAGCTCATTAATGTCATCAGCAGGGAACAGCAAGTGGTATAAATTCAACTGATTTTTCAAAATGGAAGAGAATATGTATGAGGTATGAATAATATAAACTAAGAATTTTTTTAAAAATTATATTTTTCACTGAACTTTCCCTTTAACGATCGGTAATATGATTTCCGATTGATTTATCGTTAATTTACAATCATTATTGTAAATTTACAATCCCCATAGAATACCATTGTGGTAGTTTACTTAAATTTTAATTAACAAAAGTTCGGTTCTAAATGTACGATCGCGCCGTACATTTACTACCGCCACTGTACATTCACTAACCCGCTGTACCACTAACAAACGATACCGTGGAAGTATGGCGGATTTAAAGGTTAAAAGGAGGGTATTAAATATGATTCTTTGTTTAATGGGAAGCCACCCTATGGACTGAAGTTTCGGGGTTGCAGGTTCTCTTTTGGAGGAGATTGAGATCATCTGAGCTGCCGAGTTTAAGACTGGAGAGGAGAGAGATGACAGGCCGGGAGTCCAAGTAGTAGAATGTTACAATAGTCAAGTAGGGAGATTATAAGGGCATGAATGAGCATTTTAGTAAAGGAGAGAGAGAGAGAAATGGGCGGATCTTGGCAATATCGCGAAGGAGAAAATAACACTTACTAGCGATATTGTTAATGTGATGATGGAAGGAAAGAGAGGAGTCAAAGATTACTCCAAGGCAGCGTGCAGATTCAACTGGGTTAAATGACCAAATTGTCAACAGAGATGGAGAAGGGTGGACTAGGTCCCAGTTTAGGGGGATGATTAATTCCGTTTAAGATAGATTGAGTTTAAGGTGGCGGTGCGCCATCCAGGAAGAGATAAAGAGCAGATATTTAGAGATTTAGGAATGAAATTATAGCGTTCTCCGAAACGTTGTGTGTTTGTGTAATGCAATAAACAGAATTTTGTGCGCTTCCATCAACCCTTTTCTGCTTGTGCTATAGCATGGAGTCCTTGAGGTAGAGGACAGAGGGAAGCAGCACCTGGAATACACTGGCACATTGCCTGAAGGAGTGCCTAGGCCCACATTTAAGTTATACGAATATCTAGTAAGTATCTAATGTTCTAGTGACAACGTAAACATAGTCAATATGGTACCTTTCACCAATTATACTCACAGTTCTTTGTAGAACACAGAATGGGGTCTGAATACCAAAACAAACTTGACGCCGATATGTAATTACATGTGACGTCACTTGCGGTGTCACAGTCTCACAATATTTTCACCATACGTATTCAGGGCTATGCAGCGCAATTAAAAACAAGCATCTCTCTCTCTATATATATGTATATACTCTATATATATACACACACACAACAGTGTCACAGTGCCAGTGGGGATCGTAAATCTATGATTGTGTTATCGTAGATTTCTGAACGCTACTGTTAATTTACGATCGTTATTGTTAATTTACAATCGAAAATAAACTATCGACTTAACGATTGTTAAACCGATCGTTAAAGCCAAGGTATCTCTAAAAAGCGATACCGTGCCTTTATAAATATGGCCCTTTATTCTGTTTTCTTTATTTATTTGTTCTAATGAATTTATGCAGGAAGATATTTAAATCCAGGGTTGTGAGTTTTTATTTATCATAACATTTTCTAGAATGATATAGTTCAGTCCAAACACTACAGTAAAATACAACTGCTGTCAGGGGCGTAGCTAGAAATCGCTTGGCCCCATAGCAACATTTTGGATGGGGCCCCTTAACAGATGATAAATAATATAAAAACCCCTTATCCCCCCTCGGACAGATCATATATTAATACCTACAACCCTCCACCACTATCTCTCAGTTCCCCCAACCCCCCCCCCATGACACTAACAACCCTTCCATATAACAGAACAGATGATATACTACAAAACCACTGAGATGATATACCACATTTAGGCTACCTTCAGAGGAACGGCAAATGCTGTTTATTGAACGTTTCCTGCACAGTCTTTTAACGGTCACCATTAGAGGAAAGCTATGTGTAGCAGCAAACATCTGGAACAACTCAGTTTCACCTCTCATGTGAACGTAGCCTTATACCACTAACCCTCCTCCTGTCTCCAACGCCCGTACAGATGATATACCGCAACAAAGCACATACATTGGTGTCAGCATAAACAATTAAGTCTCACAGACATTATTTTTGAACATATTTATAGATTTTTTATATAAATGTATTTAAAGACTAGTTTACAACCTACTGTAAATCACATCTTAAAGGAATCCTTAAAGGGCATGTCCACCCCAAAATTTAACTTTTGATATGTGGTAGGGCATGCTCCCCCAGCCCCAACCGCATTAATTTAATTGTTAGAAAGTCCCCTGATTCTTACTTACCTGCCCTCTCTCCCCTGCTGCAGTGTTCAGGCCCTCTGCTTGCATGGAATTGAAAGCAGGGGGCGGGACCGGCAGCCGCGTCCGTGATTGGCTGAGAGGCAGGGAGGGCTGCACTGAGCATGCCTCAACCTTGATGAGGTTGAGGAAGTCTCAGGCACAGCATGAGTCACACACTGCTCCTACACAGCAGTTTCCTGGACTTTGGAGGGGCACAGCAGGGGAACTATTTTGAGCAGGAATGTAAGGTAAGGATTGTTTTAAACTACTTGATGTGGCCAGTAAGGGGTTAAATTTTAGTTTTGGGGGTGGACATGCCCTTTAACTTGAAAAGTTAACTATTCTTTTAATGTATTGATTGAAGCCCGGGAGGTTAAGGAGCTATGGGCCATATTTATAAAACAGCGAAAAGTCGCAAAAACTTTTCGCACTCGCTTTTCGCATGGGTTATCGCCAAAAAGCCAGTTAGCGCGATTTATAAAGGTGGCGTTAACGAATGGCGAAAACGTTTCCGCTATCGCTCCAACCCTTTTCACTCTACTTCGCCAAAAGGGAGCGAAAAGGCATAACATGATTTATAAAAGAGCGAAAGGTGGTTTTGGAGTTAAAAAGAATGAAAGATTAGCGCGACCCTGAAGGTGGTGAAAAGTCATTGTTTGAGCGAAAAGGCATGTTTGGAGCCTGTCTGTTGGGAATTTGGATTGGTTCCTGATTTTTAAGGCAACAAAAACGTAAAAGCTATTCAGACAAATTGTCTTACATGTTTTTGGTACACATCTATGAAGATATCGATTTTTCCATTTGGTCTGTATAGGAATAATTGTAGCTTGGACTTCAAATGAGTTCTGCTATTTTGTCTTTCACGTGAACGCACCGTCACCCCTTCTTTCTCGGTGTGTATTAGTGTTTGCAATGTAGGCTCATTTTTTCATTTACAATGCGAGGTCAATTGTTAGCATTCAGGGTGCGTGCTTAATGCTCTTCTTTTTGGTGGCGTTAATAAGGGCTAGGCAACACTTGCGCTTTTTCACACGTTTGCGCACGCAAATGCACATGCATTTTGGGTAAAATGGAAATTGCTGGGGAACGCATCAAGTTCATCAATTTCTGACGTGCATACGATTGTGCATACGTTTCCCTTTTGGTTAACACATGTGCTCACCATTTTTGTGGCGTTAATGCATGCATTTCCATAACCGAAAAAGTTGAAATTGCACGCGCAAACGCAGAAGGCTCGCACGCACAATTGTGTGCAATAGTGTTCGTGATTTGGTGTGCGATTCGTGTACGTTGCAGTGTGGCCTCAGCCTGGCTCAGGACACACTGCTACGCACAGGAACGGGACACAAAATTGCAAGCGCTATTGGCCGTGATTGTTGTACGTTTTTCTTTTGCGCATGCGTTTTTTCCATCTTGCGTTATGGAAACGCATGCGTTAATGCATCCAAAATGTTCTTGTCCAGAGAATATATCCAGTTTCCGTCCAGTGAGTCAGAGTGGCAAAACATCAAATCAGAATTTTTCCAGCGAGGGGGTTTTCCCAACTGCCTAGGAGCCATTGATTGTACGCATATTGCGCTCGCACCACCTAAACACAGAATGGAAGTGTCTCTTAACAGAAAACACTTCCATTCTCTTAATGTTCAGGTGGTGTGTGATTCCCATCTGCGCATTACGAGTATAAACAGTGCGTTTCCTGGAAGTTGCCACGACTTGCCATATTTTGCGCCAGTCAGCTCTCTACCGCAAGTTTACCAGTGGACGGATGCCAGAGGGCTAGCTTGTGGGTAAGTGGTTCTTTTCCTCCATTTTCAAGGGAATGTGTATCCAAATGACTTACATCCATTATTTCCCCTTTCCAAATAGGAGACGAAGGATATGGGATTCATTCCTGGCTCATGACCCCCCTGAGGAATCCAAGGACACCTGCAGAGAGGCGCTATAATTTAGCACACTGTCAGACAAGAAACGTGATAGAAAGACTCTTTGGAGTCTTGAAATCACGTTTCCAGTGTCTCTCATCTACCGGTGGGAAACTCCTGTATTCTCCCGGGAAGGTGTAAGATATCACCATTGTGTGCGCTGTGCTCCATAATTTAGCAATAAAGCATGGGGTACAGTTGCACAATGATGATATGCTGGCAGCCGAGGATGAGGGGCCGTCTGTAGATGCTGAGGATTCCTCTGAAGATGGACAAGGGCACAATTAATTGCTTCTTTTTTTCAGGGTAAGTTGAGATGACCAATGTTAAGGTATTTCACTATGTTATACATGTCCAAAAAACCATGTTTAATGTCATACGGTATGTTATACTGATTATCTTCTCCCTTTATTAGGATCCTAAAGAAGGCTGACCTGCCCCTAACTGACACTGTTTGACTGCTACTACTTTTGGGTATGTCTCATTTACTAGGTATACTCATTACTAGTTTTTCATTATTTCCTAATGCTATTTGTGAAGGACCAGTAGAATGAATAATCAATAGGAATGTATTGTTACCCCCCCAACTCCCCATACTCGTTGCATAGCTCCCTCACACACCTCCGTTAGGCTGCTCCCTCTATTACACACAGAGGGTTTGACGCACTATAGCAAGTCACTGTTCCATGTAGTGACGTTTGCTCTCCTTCCATATGCGCTAGTTTAAGCGACCATTAATGCATTTTGTTTTGGTTAAACCTCAAACAAGTGTTGCCTTTCCAAAGAGGCAACCTTCTAGAATGTATATAGATTAATTTTCAGGATTTTAAATGATTGTGTGTTTATTGTACAGGGGCGTAGCTACCAGGGGTGCAGGAGATGCGAATGCACCAGGGCCCTTGTCCAAGAAGGGGCCCCATTTTGTGGTAAGGTTCTGAAAATACCAGTCTGTGTGGCAACTGCTTTCCCAGTGTTCTGTGTACAAAAGCATTTTGAACATGATCTGTGTTCCAAGCATTTAACCAGTGCCTGGCTCTGCAGTGCCAGTTTGCACAACAATTTATCAGTGTGTGCATGCCAATGTCCTCATGCTAGCATTGCAATGGTGCTAATTAGAAGGTGAAATGTGGAGTTTGGTCTTTACTAGCTGCTTTGTACCTGTGTGGAAATCACAAAATGGATTTGAGGCCAGTGCCACTTTAACAGCAGCCATTAGCTAGCTGGTGTTAAATAGTGTAGTTAAAAGTGGTGCAAATGCTTTATTAAATACATTGCTCCCGTTGCATAGATGTCTTTAGGAATTGTCCTTCAGCTGGTGCTAATATGTAATGAAACTTGCAGTATCCAATTTAATCTTGTTGAGCACAACTTTAACCTGGATTTTCAGCACAGAGCATGTATGCTAATGACACCCACTATCTATTAATGACATTTACCTTATGTCAGCTAACATGACATTATACAGAAAATATTGTATTTCCCAAATCACAGAGGATGAGAAGCAAAGAGCTGAGGAGGAAGAAAACACAGATGACCTGAACCTGCTCCCTCCACAACAGACACCCCACTACTACTGCTGAGGACGCCCACACATCAATCTGGACATCGACATTAACAGAAGACAAATGGCAAAGAAATGTTTGGTAAATCAAAAGCACATTTAATCATGTGAACAATATAGAAAAAAAAACAAAAAAAACCTACTGACTAGTCGACTGCTTCTTCTAGACGGTTTTTCTGAAGTTTTGGCCTGCTTTTTGTTTTTGGCAACAGGGCCTGCACTTCCTGCTGAGCATTCTCCCATCTCCGCAGCAGGTGTAGGATCCCCCGCGGCTTGCTGGGCCTGAAGAGTCTGTAGCTTTTGGAGCTTGATGTTTTTTATCTCCTTTAAAAGGTGCAGCTCCTCCCTTTTTAATTTCAACATTTCCTGCTGATACACGTTTTGTTGGTGTGTGAACTCAGCCACCTTCCCATAGATTTTAGTCAAGATGTTATACTTTCAACGTCTTTCTTGGTGTCGTTGCCTGGTGACTCTTTGCAGCAGAGCTTCGTTGGCCGACACATGTTGGAGTAATTGGCTCCTTTGTGCCACTGTAGTCGGAAGGCTGGGAGGCTGGGTCAAGGGAGTCACAGCAATAGGGGGAGTCTGCGGATCTGTGGCTTCCCAAGCCGGTGAAACCTGGCGGAGGACGATGGGCGTATCCTCTACATTTAAAAAGAAGAAAGAAAAATTAGCCACATTGCTAGGTATTATTAAAGTCATAAGTAAAGAGAAATGGGGTTGACTGGACGCTCACCACAGATGAACAGGACAGAAAGATGATCAATGACACTAACTTAATCCCTTAGGACATGTGTGAAGTTGTAGTTGACTTAAGGTTGTGGAAATATAATCTTTAGTGATGCATGTCTCAGTAATCAGTGTGTCTATTTTACGGACTAAACTTGTTGTTTCTTTCCTCAGATTGTTTCTCTCAGAAGTCTTTTTTCAACGACACTTACCATTATCTTCGGGTTCTGAAGCCACTGCTGGCAGGTCGATATCTCCTGGCCCCTCCGGTGTTGCTGGCCTGGCAAGTTCTGCTGGACCCTCAGGTGTGGCTGGCATCTGAGGCACATCTGTTAAAAAATGAGAAATATTGAAATAATGCAAAGCCAATTACACAATCATGGTCAATTTTGATTTTAGTTAAAAAGTGTGTCTGTCTTTTTCCATGTGGGTGTATCTTTGTCTGTCCGTGTCTGTGTCCATCCGTGTGTGTCTGTCCGTATCTGTGTCTCTCCATGTCTGTGTATGTGTCTGTCCGTCTCTGTGTCTGCCTGTGTACAATTTCCTTCTTTACTCTTATTTGTTGGCTTCCTCATGACTAATGTCATAATATTATTGTTAGATAACCGATGTAACATTTCACATTTACCTTCTTAGTCAGTGTCCGCAAATGGTCTTTCTAAACCAACCACGACCTCTCCTCCCATTGCAGCATACAGTTGGTTCTTATAATCAGTGAGGCGAACCTCCTCATAGGGTCCTCCCCCAGTTCTTTGGCCCAAATTTTTGTTTTTTGCCAACTTTTTCTTGATGGACCTAAGTAGAAATACAAGATTTGGGACAAAGGGATTAATATATTTACATCACAATTGTATGTTGCTGGACTATATTGTTGCAATCTTTGTACTTAGATACATTATTATTTTTCTAAAAAGAGTAAGATATTCCAATCGCTTCTCTTTAATTGTTTGTATAGTAACCAAATAAACATTTACCCCTTAATATCACTTAGTCGTTTTTTGACTAATGAGACATCCCTTCTGTATGTGCTCACAGCATTCACTTGGTTGGCAATTTAGGTCCAAATTTGATTCTTCTGGCCAGCTGATAACTTTAAGGACTGTGCACCAAATAATGTGTCCCATTTGGGGACAACCGCTTCCACAAGTGCCCTATTTTCATCAAAGGTGAAACGCACATTAGGCCTCAACCTAATATATTACAGAAGTGAAAGCATTTAGAATGTTATCATTCACATAAATATGGTTTTAAGAGCCAACCTGCATTTATCTTACCCAGTTTCTGTGCTTCCCCCTCTTCCAAAGTTGGCTTTTTCTTGCTTTTGGTCCCTTCAGGTGGAGAGGTGGGAGCTGGAATGGCAACCTCCGAAGGGGAGTCATGCTGAGGCTCTGTTGGGGCCATTGGAGTCTGCTCCAGGTACTGAGCTTCCTCTGAGCTCAGCTCCAAATCTGAAAGCTCCTCCTCCAGCATTTGCTCAAATATGGCTTTTAGGCATGCAGCACGCTTGGCTTTCAGAAGTGTCCCATAATGGGTGGGAGCTGCCACATCTGTATCTGTTAGCAAAAACACATTGTTTTCTGTTTTTTTACATATTTTTCTTTATAGAGTCACAAACAAAAAATATTTTCCATCGGGTTTGTGTATTTTGTTGGTTGGTGGGAAGTCTGCGTGCAATTGTTTGATGTGTTAAATCAACATTTTAAATTCAAATTCTTTGAAGTTGTGGGAATTCCTTGAGAGTTTCTCTCATGTTTCCCTATTTCACAGTAGACTTTTCCTATCTCCCTGCACAAGCTAATTTTTGCTTTCATCTAAGCATCATGTAAGAACACCAAGGAAAATGTTGGAGTTATTTTCACATTAACTATGTGTGCTAAGGAACCATGTTGTAACCTACACCAAAGTGACATAACTCCTAATCTTTGCATTTAAGGAGGATTGTTGTGTTTGTGCACAAGTATGTTGTATATATTTTTTGGTCAGCATGGACTTAATCCAACATCATTTGTGCAGATACACACCTAATGCAAGTTCCTGACACTGCAAAGAAGAGTCCAAAAAAAAAAAGGGAACACGCATTGTCAAGATTATGCGAACATTTCCAGAGTGACTGTTGCCTAATGTGTAATTACATTTAGTTAGGTAAAATCCTCCAAACTTCACACCCCACACACCAAGGGTTAAAGGAGAACTAAACTTCAGTTTTTCAGATCCTGATGTGAAAGTTTTTCTCCCCAGAACACCTACACGTTGAAAGATTCTTCTCTAGTTATTTGCATTTAGTAGATATGAGTAATAGATTCTGTAACAAAGGAGGCTTCCATCTTGTTGCCAGTACAACTCATAGCCCATGTTGGCTTCAAAGAGCCACGCCCCCTGACCCCAGCATTCACTGTCTCTATGTGCAGAGTTTCTAGCATCTCTTTCTAGTGAAAGATAAAGCCTCTAAATGTACCTGTGATCACAGTTGATTTGCTGGTGGCGCACCATGTAAATGCTGTGTGTTTAGAAACAATCAGACCAAGAAGTCGCAAGTTCAAATCCCCTAGCTTACTTATGAAACAATATAACATGGTCTACTGCCTAAGTTTAGTGCTTTTTTTGTTTGTTTCCATGTTTCTAGAAAAATATGAAGTTTCTACATATGTACAATCTTTATATATAGCAGCTCTGTTATTTATGTACCAACCAGTGTGAATTGCTGACAGTCTTCCAGTAGCAATACAAAATAGTGAACTGATTTTACTGACATTTACTTCTATTGATTGAGAGTTCACCTGTGGTGCGTTCTGCTAAAGTGCTGGGTTAGGAAAAAAATCAGACTATTGGGACACAGGTTTGATTCCCCATGTTCCCTTTTTTTGTTTTTATTATGTGTCTAGCAAAAGATAAAGACTCTACATGTACTAGTCCATTACTTATTAGCCCTTGTGGCCTAGTGGTAGAAAGCTTTCTTCTTAGAAAGACACAGAATAGAAGGTTGCTGGTTAGATTCCCCATACTTACTTTTATTTTTTGCTGAAATGTTAAATGTTCTGTTTCTTTCATCCATGCTAGCAAAGACATACACTGCAAAGATTACTTTTCTTTTTTGTATGTAAAGCATAGGAATTTATCATTGTTAGGGACAGGAGCATTTCTAATGTGTTTACACAAAAACTGCACTGATATCTGTGTTCTGTGTCAGAGGGAGGGAACTCTGAGCTGTAACATGATTGGCTGTCAGCTTCCAGGAAGCAAGACTGCAGTTTCCTGTGAAGTGTCCGGCGGACACTTAGATGGGTGTTCCCAGATAAGGTGAATTATGGGAGCTGACCCTTAGTACACACAGGTTATTTTCATAAATCACCCAGCATCCACAGCAAAGGGAGACATGAGACACAGCTTGTTGTTCGTTTGTGAATGTGCTCTCTCTATTGGGACAATGTTGTCTTGGGACTTTAGTTCTCCTTTAAGGTCAGCCAAACAACAAACCAAGTTAGAGGAGTTAGCTCCCTGTGTGTTTACCCAATTCATAGTGCCATTACCTACATAAATAGAGGGAGATGTAAGGAAAACAGTTATGGTTCCAAACGTTGCACATTAGTCCCATAGATGAGATTTACCATTTTCAAAATAAAATGAACTTCTGGCCAAAGGAGCAGCATTACAAACAATCTGATTTGTAGGTTTAAGCTCACTAATAGTATGCTAAAAGGTTGCCAAAAAGAAGCTAACACATATAGATCATTTCTTGACAAATGTAGGAATGAGATAGCACACCTGTTTGTGTTTAAAACTAACAAGATTTCCCAAGGTACTCACCTTCAGTGTGTTTGGTTTTCTGGGTTCTCTTTCCTCCGCCTCGCTGTTCTTTTTCCATGTTCAAAAAGAACCTACGGCCACATGGCGTATGTGAAGGGTTTGATCTTTTTAAGGATTGGGAAATAGGGCGTGTTTTCGCTCATTGGTTGATTTTTCGCGGGCGATAGACGTGCTAATTGCACGTCAATATGGATCAAAATGCAACTTTTTTCACGTGCTACACATGCGTATTCGAGCTTTTCATTTCGCAACGTATTTGCCATTTTCACGCTTTTCATTTCGCGCGCAACACATGCACATGCATATTTGCCATTTTCGCGCTTTTCTTTTCGCGCAAAAAATGCTCATGCATTTGTATTTTGCCCTTAGGAAGGTGGACAACTAGGTGGTCCTTGTTGTTTTCTGCAGCCATGAAAGTGGAATATTTGCCGTGTAGAGATTATGATTCGGACTTGGGGCTTAAAATTTTACCATTTATCCGATTCCCCCCCCCAAAAGCCAGGAAATTCTACAAAGCGAAAAACAAAAACTACTTGGGCACACATGAAAAGGACTTCCTCCTCTCCAGTCTCTTGAGCCTTTTTGGAATGTGGCCCATGTCCACCATAATAACTTCCAAATACTCCGCCATATTTAGCCCGAGTAATTGGAGTTAATTGCTGCTGTGCCTCCTGCTCCTGCTGCAGCACCTACTCCTCCTGTGGCTTCTCCTCCTGCTGCTACTCCTCACTCTCCTCATCATGGTCCATCTCCTCCTCCTCTGGAGCAGTTGAGACAACATCATCTTGAAATGTGGTAAATTTCTCCATTTGTTTAGAAATGTATAATCTAATCTTAGATGAGTTTAGGAACGAACAAATCTGGTTTGGAATGGTCTTTGTTTCAAGCACATGGTATGTGCAAGATGTGCACAATGGAATCTTTCTTTAGACATTTGGAGTATTATATAGGTTTAGAATTAGATACATCATCGTAAAATAATAAGTTCATCTAATCTTTCACATTATTTTAGGTTAGCATTTTTTATTGCAAAAATTACTAATTCAACGCAGGAATATGTCATAACTTTTTGGGACCAAGAATAATGTGTATTGTCAAACTACTACCAGACATCTTGCTCCTTTTGTCGGACACAAATCCAGGCATCCTCGTCTTTCATTTGCTCCAATTGATTTGGAGGTCCTTTAACCAATTTCCAGGTGAGATTTCCTGGAAATGTTCCTATGCAGACTCTCCATAATTGCCCTTTTATTTTAGAAAGCGAATAGCAAAAGCGAACATGTATTTTCAGGGGGGGGCGTTTTCGCGCTATTCAGGATGACGAGGAGGTACCTGAAACTCATGGTGAGGCAGCTTACCAAGAAAAATTATGATTGCCTGCCTGTGGGGACCACAGAGAAAAAAAAGAAAAAGCGGCTCATAATGGAGAGCCTCCAAAGAAAAATTGGGCGCAAATATGGCGTCCATCTATCACTCCAGGACCTGCAGAGGAACTGGAGTGATCTGAAGAGAAGGAGGCCCGCTTTTGTGCAGGAGATAAGGAGCAAGATGCGTACAGGTATTTTTATAATGCAGATTATTATTATCCGAAATAATATATTCCTACTTTTTTGTTTTTGTAAGTTTGAGAATAGAAACTGATAACTGTATAAAATGTGTCATTAAGCAGATATAATCCTCCCAATGTTTAAAGACAGATGTACTTTTGCAAATTGTGCACATATCCCGTGACTTAAGCCAAGGCAACACTACAACGCACCAAATCACGCACACAATCGTGAGCGTTCTCGCACACGATTTTGTGCGCAATTCTGGTTCGTTTTGCTTTTTCACTTGCGTTTTTCCATTTTCCATTATGGCAACGCATGCGTTAACGCCACAAAAATGTGGAATGTATGTGTTAACAAAATGCAAACGGACGCGCAATCACTTAGGGCTAGGCCATACTTACGCGTTTTGCAAGCGTTTGCGTTGCCAAAAGCGCATGCGATTTGGTTATAATGGAAATCGCGGGAACGCAAAAATCCACGCGATTTCCCATGCGCATGCGATTGCGCATCCGTTTTGGTAACACATGCGTTGCCATAACGGAAAATGGCACAATCACATGCGCAAAACGCACGCGCAAACGGAAAATGCACAAGAATGACGCACGCAACCGCGTGCGATAACGCTCATAATTGCGTGCACTATTTAGTGCATTGTAGTGGGGCCATTTTCCGTTATGGCAACGCATGCGTTAACGCACTAAAAATGGTAACGCATGCGTTACCAAAACGGAAACAAATGCGCAATCACATTCGCCAACAGCCAACAAAACCCTGTGGCATGTGGCCATTGGTAAAGTTGTGGTAGAGGGCTGACCGGTGCAAATTATTCTTATGGGAGTCGTGTCAACTTCCATGATACGCACCGATTATACTCATAATGCGCAGGTGGGAATCACACACCACCTGAACATTAAGAGAATGTACGTGATTTCTGTTAAGATACACTTCCATTCTCTGTTTAGGCGGTGCGAGCGCAATATGCGTACAATCAATGGCTCATAGGCATTTCTGAAAAAACCCTTAAGATAAAAAACACTTGGATGTTTTTCCACTCTGACTGACTAGATGGAAAGGTGATGTATGCCATAGACCAGGGTAAAATTGCATTCATCACCTTTGGAAGGATCCTGGAAAAAGAAGGCTGACTCCTGACAAGAAGATGTAAGATCACAGGATGGAATGAGGCATTGCTCAAAAAAGACAGGACAGAAAGGAATTGGGTCATTGTCCCTGTGCCCTGCTGAGGTTGCTGGGACCCACCCGAAAAGCCACCTCACATTAGAAAGGCAATCGTACATTATAATGGGGAATATGCCTTGGAAAAGCAAGAGTACCTTATAATGGGGGATATGCCTTCGAAAAGCGATTGCACATTCTAATGGGGAATATGCCTTGGAAAAGCGAACGCGCATTAAAATGGAACATGCCTTGGAAAAGCGAACACGCATTAGAAAGGCGATCGCGCATTAAAGGGCAATTATAGTGAGAAAATTGGGTTTTTTTTATTTCTTCTAATGTATCCTATAAGTCATCCCATCCACCAGGGTACCTTTAGTTTCTTTAAATTTTACATAGTCCCCGAGATATAAGCCTTTGAATATGCTGTGATTTGTAGGAGCTGCTACACATCATCTGTCACTCAAAGGCACACACCCACACAATCCAAAGCTCCCCTGCAGTACTGTCACACACTCTCTCACCCACACTATATGTACCATGTGCAACATATAGTCAAATGCTGTAGTGCTAAACACAATCAATAAACCATTAACCCAGTAATATGAGCATAACACACTATAAAACAGCCCCTCCCCCCCAAAAAAAATCTTATATACATACAAAACCAGTGACTCAAATGGAACACTAATACAGTATATATAATACAGTAATACAGACTATATACCAAACAAGACACACAGTGCAATCTATGAAATATATAGACTAAAGCAAATGAAATGTAACAGGACAACAAGCAGTGTCACTGTGTTTGTGAAGGTCTCACTACAAGCTGCTGTTACACAGACTCTCTCTTCAGTGATTATGATCTCAGCTAAGCAGGGGTAGAGATATGAACTTTAGGTAAAAATAAATAACAATTAGCAAAGTTAGAGAACAGGGAGAGTTCAGTAATTTACTTGTAAAGAATCTCAGCACCACTTGTCCTCCTCTCTCCCCCTCTGCCCCTCCCTTCAGCATATTGCTACTTTATTCCACACTTTGACTGCTTGCAGTCTAGCTCTGGAAGGGAGGGGTCAACAGGATGTCAGCACTTCATTTAAAGTCCTTTCAACTGACAATGCTCGGACTCTGTATACAGCCCGTCACTGCTTGAGGGGGACTAGACAGAGAGGGGAGGGGGACTACACAGCTTGGTACAAACTTCTGCCAGTGTGAAGAAACGAAGCCACACAGAAACATGAAAGTAAGGCAGCTTATACTAAGTGATCTATACATTGTATACAGACAAAGTTTTTTTTTCACTATAGTTGCCCTTTAAGATTGACTAAATAAGACATGGGTGACTTCTTGGTAAATGTGAGGTGGCCAAGTTTACATCGTTTTCTAGTGGGCTTTTGTGGTTTCGAATGGTTTTCGCAATGCAGTCTTCTAGATGCGTTAAGTTTTCGCTGCGATACTTTTCGCTCTTTATCGCTCCCGTTCACCTTTTTCAGATGCGAAGTGTTTTTTTCGCTTTTTTATAAATAAGGCGAAACGAAGCCCCAAATGGCGATATTTTCGCTGCGATGTGCTGCGGTAATTATTTGGCGAAATAGAGAATCCTTTATATATATGCCCCTATGTCTTACCTCAATCTTCAATCAATATCTCAGGAGCCAGGGACGAAGATAGAAGAAACTTACCTTTCATGTGATCCATCACAGCAGAACTGACAGGTTTCGACCACCTCTTGGTTCTAATCAACTAGAGCGCGCATGCGAGATAATGCATGCTATAGGTGATTATAACCAGGAAGTGGTCAGGATTTTTCAGTTCTGCTGCGATGGATCATGTGAAAGGTAAATTTCTGTTCTCTTCGTCTCTGGCTCCTGAGATATTGATTGAAGAATGGAAGGTAAGGCATAGCTCCTTAACCTCCCGGTCTTCAATCAATACATTAAAGGAATAGTTCACTTTTCAAGTTAACGATTCCTTAAATTTTTTAAATATTAATTCTCCCCATGTCCAAATCAATCTCACTAGCATAGTAAGCTCCAGGGGAACAATATACGGTAAGTACACAAGTGGAGCTAGCTGCTCTTCAATGCCTGCAAGTTACACTTTAGAGAATGGGACTTAAAGGGTATGTCCAGCAAAAAAGTAAGCATGTTTCCTCTCTAGGAGAGGAGGAAACACTTACCCGCGGACCCGCTTCAGCGCCGAAATCCTTGACGCGTCCTCGTTCCTTCGCACTGTGTGCAAAAGACAGTGCAAAAGATTGGGATGTGTCGGAGGCGTTGGGGATTTTCGGCGCTGGAGCGGGTCCGCGGGTAAGTGTCTCCTCCTCTCCTGGAAGATTTACTGAAGAACGGGAGGCAAGAGATAGTGCATTTACCTCCTGTTCTTCGGTAAATCATTCAGAAACATACTTACTTTTTTGCTGGACATACCCTTTAAAATATATGGACACTGGGGTCCTCAGCTAAGTAAAACAAATTCTGTAAACTGCAACAGCAAAGCAAGCTCATTCTACTTTGACACAGCTGCTTCCAGCCCTAGACAGCTCAGAGACAGCATGTTCTCCCAAAAAGGCAGGTATGGAATTTTGTAGAAGGCAGCCACATGCAAAATACATACCTACTCTGACCTTCCCAAAGAGATGCTCCTGCAGTCCTGCTTATCTGCACTGTGCAGTAAATTACTGTCAGTCCGGGTAGTGCCTAGCCACGTGGTCTCTGCCAACACCTTAGTTCTGGCCTGAAAGCCATCCTTCTGCACTTCCCTTTTTAGTTTCATAAAAGATTTACCAAGTATCAGCACATGCGAGGGAAGTCATTGGAAGCTATGTAGCTGGGCTGCACATGAGCTCAGGGAAAGTGACAGGCTCTTCTGCGGGCCCCCTTGGCTCTGGGCCCCATAGCAACTGCTATGGTTGCTCTGGTGATCTCTACGCCACTGACTGCTGTGCAGAGCTTGAATCTATCTTACCTATAATAATAGTAATACATAAATGAAGAGACAATCTATTAAATGTTCCTATAACAGAAAGTTATGATTTGTGTTCCAATATCCACTCTTCCCATTAACTTACAGGGAGTCTGTTAGAGAGGGATCACTATTCGAAAATCTGAGGTCCTATAAAGAACCCAGACTATGAGTACATCTTGTTAGGGCTAGGCCACACTAATGCGGTTTTAAACGCAATCCGTTTGCGATTCAAAAAAGCGCATACTAGTGTGGCCAGGTACATTGCTGGGTGTCTGTGCTGCGATCCTAGTTTTTTTAAATGCAATCACATGCACTCCGATTGTGCAACATTGCGCAATCACAGCACAAGGCAGCACGCCAGAAACGCACATGCTTGAGTGCACATTTACATTGCGCTCAGACACGCTTTAGTCTGGCCTCGGCGCAGGGCAAAGTTTCATGGCTTCTGTGAGTTAGGAGCACAAGTTACCAGCCAGCTATATAGCTTAAGGGGCGGTGGGTTTAAAGGAGGAAAAAGCCCTCCACAGAGCATAAAATGAGAGAAAGAGCCTTCTTACAACCTCCTATTAATGTAGAATTGCTTAAAAATGTAATAAATCATTTGTACAATTTGGTTTGCCAGCATTGTTACCTGTATAGTCTATAGTATTGCATGCATTTAAAATCTGATTGACTCATTAAGAAAGACTGACCAGTACATGGACCTCTGTTTGATAGACTGCCTGGGCTGTCTATTTATCAAAAGGGCATTGGATCAGTTGGAAAATATTCTGAGGATATTTGATGCATTTGGGTAGATTTCAAGCTAAAATCTGCCCAAGATAGAAGGAGCAATGTAGCTTGAGTGTAAGTTTTCAATGTACCGATCAGTTGCACTGTTAGGCAGACCGAACATCAATTTCAATATATATGGGGCCAGGCAGTTGTGCAAATGTCTAACAATGCAGGATAAGATACGTAGTATATGGGCACCTTAATATGCATAGGCTGGTGTACACTCGGTGAAACTAAATTCTAACACAGTGTGTAAAAGTTAAAGGCTTACATTGCCGACTTGTCTGCTAGTAAACTGTATTACTGCACTTAAGCATACAATACACAGATTTAGACATTAACCAATCTGTTTAAACAAGAAATCAAACATTACATGTGTTGGCATGTGTACTGGGAGTTTCAGTCGTTCCAAAGAATCTGACATATTTGAGATTTCCAGGTCAACAAGCCAAGATTTGTTTTATTAAATTGGAAAATGTCAACTAGCTATTAATATACTGATTATAATGGGCGCTGCACATGCGATCTATTAATCGGAGCACATTGCACAATCGCAACGCACAAGTGTGGTCTCAGCCTTACAGGATATACCCTCCAGCTTTACCACTTAAAGGGCATGTCCAACCCCCAAACTAAAATTTTACAAACTACTGGCCCCACTGTACAATAAAAAAAATCCTTACCTTACATCCCTGCTCCTTGTGGTTCTCCTGTTATGCCTCTTCAAAGTTCAGAAAACTGAGAGTACAGAGAGTAGAAGCTGTGAGTGACACATCCGGTGCCTGTATCTTAGCTAATCCTCAGCAAGGACTGAGGCATTCTCTCTCTCTCTCTCAAAATTAGTGTTGTGTGAAAAAAACAATGATGGTTGTTGCACAGTGGAAATTATGTGTGTATGTTTTGCTATGTGTAGTTGCAGTGCTCACAGGAACCATCAGGAAACACCCAGGGGGGCAATAATAAAATTAGTCTGAAGGTCCTAAAAAAAAACCAAATAATCGCATCATATTAAATGAACAAACACACACTTATATCCTCCCTTACCTATACTACCTGCCAGCTAGAATATAGAGGGTCTATGTGGAATAAACCTGCAGGTCTGAGAACTGACCCAGGCAATCTAAACAGCACCTTTGGGCCATCAAAAGCAGCCCATACATATATCCAATTTTACTTTCCCGACCGAGTGCTCCCGCGACATTAGACCGATCCTGCCAGAACCGCCTGTCTGTGGCCAGGGGCGTATCTAGGGTCTAAGAAGATCAGGGGCACTCTTGGGCACTCAATGCGTGGCGCAAATTTTTTAGGCCACGCCCCTTTCTCCGCCCCAATTAGGTCACACCCACTAAGTACTTAATGAGATGGCCAAAAAGACACAGACAGACAGATAGATAACCACAAACATAGACACACAGCCCGATAGTGATAAACAGACAGAAAGACAGTGAAATAGACAGACAGAGATAGAGATCAGAGATTTGGATAGAGAGACACAAATTAATGACAAAAAGGCACAGTAAACTGGCAATTTCATTATATACTGGTAGCAATCTGGTAATTTTAAACTTACTTCTGTGTTCAAAAATACTCATGGTTTGCGGATCAGGAGCATACTGCTCAACGAAAAAAGAAAAAGTGGGGTCACTTCCAGCGCTCACTACACCTCCGAGATGAGCCGGCTCCCACTGTGTTCAGTTGTAGTCAGACGCTTGGCCATACCTTTGGCCAGGGAGACCTTCTTGTACCTTTTACA
The DNA here is from genome assembly GCA_019447015.1 of Hymenochirus boettgeri. Lineage (NCBI taxonomy): Eukaryota > Metazoa > Chordata > Amphibia > Anura > Pipidae > Hymenochirus > Hymenochirus boettgeri. The sequence goes on from CM033477.1 coordinate 60,003,285, forward strand.
TGGACCTCTATCTATCTGTCCCTCTCTCTCTCTGCTATCTATCTATCTAACTCTGCTATCTATCTATCTAACTCTGATATCAATATATCTATCTATCCGTCCCGCGCCGCTCTGCACTTCCGGGTGGCGTTGTCGTAGACGTCATGATGTACGATGCCGACACGCGGACGGCGGGAAAATTCCAAAGCCGGCGTCCTCCTGGACCCGGTGGCCGATAGTAGCGTAGCACCCCTGGCTCCTTGTACTCACCTGCCTTGGATCCTGCTCTCTCCAGCTCCAACTACTTTCCTTTCCCGCTCCAGGACTACCACTGCCTGCTCCTGTGTCCACTTACTGCTCTTTGTGCCTTACCTTGCTTGTCCGCATTTAGCCTACAATTCCAGCAGCACCTTGTTCCTGTTTCCAGCCTACAGTTCCCAGCAGCACCTTGTTCCCATCAGCTACGATTCCCAGCAGCACCTTGTTCCAGCATCCAGCCTACAGTTCCAGCAGCTCCTTGTTCCAGTATTAAGCCTACATTCCCAGCAGCACCTTGTTCCAGCATCCTGCCTACAGTTTCCCAGCAGCTCCTTGTCCAGTATTCAGCCTACAGTTCCTAGCAGCACTGTTTCAGTTCCCAGCCTACAGTTCCCAGGAGCACCTTGTTCCAGTAACCTGCCTATAGTTCCCAGCAGCACCTGTTCCAGAATACAGCCTTCTGTTCCCAGCAGCCTCTGTCCTGCATTTTCCGGACTATCCGCCTCTCCTAAAAGCATACTTGTAGTACCCTGGCCGTCGGCCGTTTATTTCACATAGTTTCCTCGCACTGAGTACTATATCTTCAATCTTGTTGGTTGAAATCCCGAGAGTTCTGGATGTGATGCTTAGAACTTACCCCAATGGTCCTAAGATGTTGGTAGGTATTTTGCCACCTTGTATGTTACAGAGTTGATGCTGCTAAACTGTAGGTCTTAGTGGTGCCCCTTTCTTATCTTTGGGGTCCATATATGCATGGATGTGCCTCACCAGGGTAGAGGCGATGATACATGCTCTATCAATGGCTTTATCCTTTTGAAGTGTTGTAGTAAGTCTATGATCTGTTTTTTTGTAACGGGTGGTGGGATCCTGTTAAAGCCTCATATGTGTTTTATCGGCCAGGAGCATGGTCACTTTAGCATGGTGTCGTGGTGTTGAGTACCACTGTGCATCTTCCCTGTCTGCCAGTAGAATGGTGATACTAGAATCTTTTTGAGGGATGTTAAGGCTCTTCTTTTCTGTGTGGTCAGGTTCGATGAAGGAGTTTAAGCACTGGCTAAGGCTGCAGATAACTTAAGGCGAAGTTGTTCTGCCTCACACTGTGGTACCTTATTATTGTGGATTGAGGGCTTCTGTGGCGGTATAATATCCACCACAGGGATGGCTTTAGGAGTGATGGCAATTCAAGCCCTTAGCAGGACTTCCATTTCTGGCTGGTCAGCTGTGCTTGTTTGGTGAATCATCTTTCCCAGATGGCCACAGGTAGCTGTAAGGCCAGGTTCTGTTCTAGTTGACTAATGTGTTGCATTAAAGCATCCAGCGAAAATGCGTCTGTTGTACTCGTTCATTTAGGAGCGTGTGTTGAGCCTTTTGCAATCGTTTGGCTCTGATGCCTTTAACTGTGGAATCCAGACGTATGTGCATGGTACTAGCCTTTGTTGTCTGCACGGAGATAATCGCAGTGGTTTCTGTAGTCTGCCAATTTCTTGCTGTCTTTTCATATTGTCGTACAAGTTTTAAGGGTTTTCTCCCCAAAATGAATGAATGAAATATGCTTGTGAAGGTTCTCATTCATCCAGGTCATGGTATATCTGTTGTATTCAATTAAATCACTGGACTTGAAGTTTAGTTGTTGAAGACGGTTCGCTAGCCATCCGACTGGCTTTCTCAATTCAGAATGAATGTACATGGCAGACACCAACTGTCTGCCATTGACAAATGCTGTTTTGACACCTTACCCTGGGTGTTCCTATAACACCTCTTAGCCACTATGCAATCACGCCCTTAACACCTGGCTGTGATATGCTAATTGGGAATTACGGGTACTAATTGCCACAGATTTTGTACAAGTCATTCTGAATGAGAGCCAGTCGGATGTTAGCGAAACGTCTTCAAGATCTAAACTCAAGTCGAATTGATCTAACTGATTACAACAGATATACCATGACCTGGATGAATAAGAACCTTCACAAGCAATATGTCAGCACTTTAAATCTACAAGGTAGGCTCTGGGGGGTTTAGGAAAAAGAAAATATGCCAAAGAATTTTAAAGCTGCAGCATCACAATTGAGCATAACTTAATTTTAAGTGCACTTATCCTTTAAGTCACGGTGCCTCTTGGTAAATCTGCCATACAGTAATATTATTTAAAGATCTATAAAATATATCTACATTTTTATTGTGGTAATAATACTGGGATGCTATTCATTTTTTAAATTTCATTTTAAACTCACATTGTCTCCAGATTGTTTATCTGAGTCTATTATATCTGAAACTCTATATGGATGTTAATCATATGGAAACTAACCCTGTGAATGAAATGATCTATCTCAATTGATTCTTTCTTTCTTTTTGGCAGCAACTGCACAGTTTTGCTAGCATCCCCCTACTGCCAAAGGAATATCATCTTAATGATCTGGCAAATATTACACACTACATCATTGAGGAGAAACTTATGAAACCAATACGGAGCATGTATAGTGTGAATCCAATAGCAGAGTACTATAGTTCAAACGGAAAATGATGGAAAGTCCATTTGAGTGTAGGTACCAATACTATTATATGCTTCATGTACAGCTCTCATACTTTGGTATGAGTTATTTATTTAAAGGGAAGTTTACCTACAATAATTTTTGATTTTGCTAGGACTGGTAAAATGTAACCATCATAAAATTCTCCAGTGGAGTGAGGTAAGTATTTGGGCTTTAAGGACGTGGGGAGTTAAGTAGCTATAACGATCTCATGGTTTGAAGGTAAGCATAGATTTTTGTTCAGGAGTGGACATGCCCTTTAAATAAGATTGCTCTAATCAAGTAAAATATTTTCTTGTTATATAGATCATGCAGTGTTGATTGGAAACAAGCATATTGTGACATTGATGGAATTCATTAATGTGGCTTCGAAATGTAGTCTGTTATTGGCTAAGGATTTGTTCCATAACAGTTACTCTCATACTACATCAAGGTGATGGGAATTTGAGATCATTGCATGTATATATGAACCAGATGTTATTGATATCTTTTGGACTAAGGTAATTATCTAAAAACAGTAAAAAGGAAGTAAGGTATTACATCTGTATGGAGGCAGTACAACAAGTGTAACATGGGTGCTAGACCACAGGAAATGTATATATACAAAAGAAGGGAGGAGGGGTCAGGTAAGGAGAAGAAAAAGAGAAAAAAGGGGAAGTAAGGTAAAAAGCCTTACATCTATACAAGAGGCACTCAACTGGCATAATCCACATAGGTATATAGAAAAAAAGAGAAGACACACCATAGGCATGTCTATGTCTGCAACTTAGGCCAGACAAAGAAATGGAAAAATCGGGTGATGTATATATAGAGCTTTAATTCACAAATTACAAATCCATTACATAAGTTAATGAAGCTAAAAAGAATAATAGTGGTCTGGTCTGAAATATATGGAGGTATTACTGGGGTACAATCCATAACACACTGCCCATATGAGAAAATCAAAGAGTTGACCTCTCCATTATGATTTGACATGGTCACACACAATCCACATAGACAAATTAACTGATGAATAAAATCCTTACGTTACATACATTAGAACTCAGCTCCCAACTGATCCTGCGACATAAGCAATTCTTCAGGAAACCGCCTAGCCGTTCTATTTTGTAACCGGACTACGATCGCAAATAATGGGCCATACGGACTGTCTGGGATCGGTTTGCAAGGTTAGAAACCGCCAGCACTTAAGATCTAAGGTTGAAGTCTATCTAATATCTCACTAGTGAAGTCCAGATTCTTCCTCAGCTGAAGCATTGGTATCTTCAGTGATTGTAGTAGAAATGCAATAGGTGGATACAGTGTTCCTCTTGGCAGATCTTTACTTGCAGGATCCCAACCCATCCATAAAATGACATAACACATGACCTGGAGAAATAATGTTCACACAGTGCTCATTTTATCGGTCCTGGAACAGGATTAACTATGGGGTAAACCCCAATTTACTGCCTGTGTTTTAGATGATACTATGGATTAATTAAGTGCAGAATTTAGTTTGATTGTTTTATCTATTGGGATTTTTGAAAAGACTACAATGAATATATTATACAAAACAGAATGAAAGAATGACCAGTGTGTTGGCACATTATGCAATCAACCTTACCAATGCCCCAACATTTTTGTAGAGAGACATGTATGCAGCCATAAGTTATCAAGCAAAGTAAGAAAATCCTCTGTTTAAAACCTTTAGCCTCTGAATGTAAGAGTAGTGATTTTACTGCCCATTATTTTGCTCCCATTCTATTCCTAGCAAACACCGCATGTATCACTGAAAACAGACTTCTAAAGATTTGTTGTTTCTAGCCACTGATCAACTATTTCTGCAGCTTACCTTCTGGATAGTTAGAGGTGGAGAGTGTTGTTTGACACTGGTTATGAATGCTAAATTCACATTAGGATAAAGCAAAAAATGCCAATTTTGTGTGCAGTATGGTAACAATGAAATAGAAGTTTGAGCACCAGCATCACTACAATTGGGGGCGTGGCCATATTGTTGTTTAGGAAGTTTCCTTTAGAAGACTATATATATATTAATTATATTTTATATTTTCAGTTACTATGATCATTTGTTTAGATTGAAGAGAACTGCAGAGACTAGACTTCCTGTTACCAAGAATGGTATTTCCATAAAAAAGAGTCCAATAAGGTTGAAATGACAAACCAAGAAGGATAACTAAAATGTGACATATACCATGACATTCTGCAGCTTTACCTACAAGGATGGCACCATGGTATGTGTGAAACTAGTGTTGTTCATGTAATTTTATTGTCATTCTTGAGTTTAAAGGGCAACTATAGTGAAAAAAAAACTTTGTCTGTATACAATGTATAGATACTTAGTATAAGCCTGCCTACTTTCTGTTCTGTGTGGCTTCGTTTCTTCACACTGGCAGAGTTTGTACCAAGCTGTGTAGTCCCCCTCCCCTCTCTGTCTACTCCCCTCAAGCAGTGACGGGCTGTATACAGAGTCCGAGCATTGTCAGTTGAAAGGACTTTAAAATGAAGTGCGACATCCTGTTGACCCCTCCCTTCCGAGCTAGAACTGCAAGCAAAGTGTGGATAAAGTAGCAATATGCTGAAGGAGGGGCAGAGGGGGAGAGAGGAGGACAAGTTGGTGCTGAGATTCTTTACAAGTAAGTACTGATGAACTCTGCCTGTTCTCTAAAACTTGTGCTAATTGTTATTTATTTTTACCTAAAGTTCATATCTCTCCCCCTGCTTAGCTGAGATCATAATCCTGAAGAGAGAGTCAGTGTAACAGCAGCTTGTAGTGAGGACTTCACAACACAGTGACACTGCTTGTTGTTCCTGTTACATTCAGTTGCTTTAGTCTATATATTTCATAGATTGCAATGTGTGTCTTGTTTGGTATATAGTCGTTATTACTGTATATTATATACTGTATTGGGTTCCATTTGAGTCACTTGTATGTATATAAGTTTTTTTGGGGGGGGAGGGGCTGTTTTATAGTGTGTTATGTCATATGGCTGGGTTAATGTTTATGATTGTGTTTAGCAATACAGCATTTGACTATATGTTGCACATGGTACTTACGTGTGGGTGAGAGAGGTGTGACAGTACTGCATGTAAATGATATAATTATGGCCCTCAGAGTTCTAGAAATTAGAATTTTCGACCTATTACCGAATGTTCAAATGCAGAAGCCGAAGGTAGCGCGGTGTGTAAGAAGTGATTTATTCCGTTCTGGGTGTTTGTACGTATTCCCAGACCATTTCCCCGGTCCCAGAGCACTGACAGTAAGTTACCATTGCTATTTTATTCATAGACAGATTCCAAAAATATTGAAATCGAAATTCCGTCTTTTGGAAGTTCGAAAAGCTCGAAATCCTAAAGTTTGGATTGTTCGATCTATTAAGTTCATTCGAACTCAGGTTCTAGTTCAGTTATAGTCCATCTCTACTCCTAACAAACTACTGGTAAGGCTTCATTTGAAACACATTGGTGCAGTTTGGTTTCCCATATATAATAAGGGCATCTCAGAATGGAACTTAAAGTAAACTGTGGTTTCCATACAAGTGCTCTCTACTTTCAAACAAGCCTAGGGTGATGTCTCTACTTCTCTGGATTAAGGCTATAGGCTTGTAAAATAACAGTTACTGGTGTCCTGTCTGTCTGAGTCTGTGTGACAGTCACATGATGTTCTGTGTAAGAAGCCCCCTCCCAAAATTAGATCTTTTCTAAGCTATTTACAGACCTGCAACCTTCTCTGTCCTCACCTAAGCACCCTCTACACGGCTCGAGATTTGAGGCGATTTTGACATTTCGAATGGATGCACATCAAGTGTCGAAAACCATTTTCCGTTTTACTGATTGACCCACTTTGACAATGTCGAGCAATTTATCTGAAAAACAAAGATGGGCCATTTGGAAAATTTTCCATGACCTCATCTTCTGTCCCAATATCTCTGCTGGTTTCAAGCAGAAATCTGCACAAAGATCGAGGCCAAGGTAGGGGAACTCTGGTAGGATTTCCGATCGCCTGCCCTCAGTAAGGAAGAAAGTCTGCCAGTGTATAGATAGCTTTAGGGTTAAAAAAGTTTCCTTTGGCTAGCTTATAAAATGATTTAGAAGTTTGGGGGCAGGGTTTGATATACAGATGGATGCTCTGTCCCAGCAAGGGGCGTGCTCCAAACAACTTGAGGCAGATTCCAAAATTCTGGTGATGTCACAGATCACAGTACTAGCAGAAAATACACCCTTTCTACTGCTGTAACCTTTGGGTAGACTGAAGCTAGAAGCATGATAGTGTATAAAGTCATTTTAAAGGGGTTGTGTCCTTTAATAAAGGCCGCTGTATGAGACCACAGTAGAGATGTCCGAACTTCGCAAAATCCGGTCCGCTCGAGGATCCGCGGATATTTTCGAAAAAATTCGAAAATCCGCGACGAGGACCAATTTAATTAAAGGAAAATTCCCCTTGAAATTAATAGATTTTCGTATTTTCGAAAATTTCGAAATTACGGGGTTTTGCTATTTTCAAAAATTTCGAAAATACGAGAAAAGCTAGTATTTTGAAAATATGATTTCCGCAAATACGAATAATCCTCGTATTTCGAAAATTTTCTAAAATACGTATTTATGAAAAATAAGAGAAATCCTTGCTTTTGGAAAATTTTCGAATTATGCCGTTTTTCTCGTATTTTCGAAAATCTTCCAAAATAGCGAAACCAACCGTAATTTTGAAAATTTACGAAAATAGGAAAAATCCGCGAATTGGAGTTCGGAAAGGCGGGAAAATCCGGAAAAATCCGCGTCGCGAACGGGAATAAATCGCGGGGATCCGGGTCGGATCCGCGAACCGGCCATCACTAGACCACAGTTCCCTTTAATTAATAAGGGAAAAGGAGGGGCTTGACTACGCAGGCAGATTAGAAAAGTTAGGGCTGTTACACTGGAGAAGAAGCGCTTTTATACAAGGTGAATCAACTGTTAGGTAGGGCTCCTGAGTAGGTCTAAAAGGTGCACTAAATGGATGTACAATATGCCTTTATTCAACCTCCAATACTATGTGACAGAAAAAACAGTTTCCAAGATTCAGAGGAAAAGATAGATTCTGTTGGCTGCTGCATTCTGTTTTTTTCTTTTTGCATGATATGTAATCAGCTTCTGGTAATTAATACAATTTGTTGTAGGTATTCAGCTGGTCTTTTGGGTACGATGATAACGATCAGGAAATGACTTCCTGTTACCAGACAACACCTACACAAACAGCGTCAAGATTTCTACTCAAGTGGCAGGTAATTTATTCTGTTCTGTTATTTTATTTTTGATTATGGTAATCAATTAGTGTGAGAAAATTACTAAAAACCCACTTTACATTTTATTATACTGCATATGGTTCCAAATTAACTAATAAAAAATGTTTTTTTTTTCTAATAGCGTTGAAGATTGGTAACATATTGATATTTACATTCAGTTCTCTTTAAAGGAAGAGTTCACTCAGAAAGCAAACTATTACTGCATTAATTTAAGAAAGGGAGGGAAGGAGCTATGTCTACTTCCGTTCTCAATTCATTTTAAAGAGCCAGGAATGAAGGGAGAAAATTTAATTAAATATTACATGGGTTGTACATACCCTAATGATAGTACAAATGTGTTAAAATACAAGGAAAATCGTTAGTGGATGTGTCTGTATCTGGATTTCAATATATTTAATTGTCCCTTTTGCTTATATTTTGGCAGTTTTAGAGAGAATAAAAGATATGTAGGGTATGAAAGCTGTTGTAAAGATAAAAGCCATTTTCAGGGCTGTATAATAACATTGAATTCATTAAGCCCCTTTGTTTAGGTAACAATTAGCTGCAAGGGCTTTGGTTTTGGCTTTCTCCCCCTTTGCCTTTTGGTTCTTCTGATCCTTGGCATGCACGCCCTTCAAACGAGCGTTAGAATCTGGTGAATACAGATAGTGCTAACAATGCAAGACTTTTTAACCAGCTAATGGCTGCTGGTGTTAAAGTCTGAATGGTTAAAATGGCATCACAATGCACAGATACTGCTATCTCTATATAACATCACCAGTGCAAAGCCAGGAACCTAACGGCAGGTAAGTTCGTCACGGGCGGCGCGAGAATTCAAAAACCGCCGTCCTCCTGGACCCGGTGCCTGATAGTAGCGTTAGCTACCTCCCCGGCTCCTTGTACTTACCTGCCTTGGATCCTGTTCCTCACCTGCACCAACTACTTACCTAGCCTGCTCCAGAGACGGCGGTTCTAAACCTTGCAAACCGATCCCAGACAGTCCGTATGGCCCATTATTTGCGATCGTATCCGGTTACAAAATAGAACAGGCTAGGCTGGTTCCTGAAGAATTGCTGAATGTCGCAGGATCAGTTGGGAGCTGAGTTCTAATGTATGTAACGTAAGGATTTTATTCATCAGTTAATTTGTCTATGTGGATTGTGTGACCATGTAAATCATTATGGAGAGGTCAGACTCTTTGATTTTCTCATATGGGCAGTGTGTTAGGATTGTACCCAGTAATACCTCCATATATTCAGACCAGCCACTTATTATTCTTTTTAGACTTCATTAACTTATGTAATGGATTTGTAATTTGTGAATTAAAGCTCTATATATACATCACCCGATTTTTCCATTCTTTGTGCTGGCCTAAGTTGAGACATAGACATGCCTATTGTGTGTCTTCTCTTTTTTCTATATACCTATGTGGAATTATGCCAGTTGAGTGCCTCTTGTATAGATGTAAGGCTTTTTACCTTACTTCCCCTTTTTCTCTCTTTTCTTTCCTACCTGACCCCTCCTCCCTTCTTTTGTAGTATATACATTTATTCCTGTGGTCTAGCACCATGTTACACTTGTTGTACTGCCTCCATACAGATGTAATACCTTATTCCTTTACTGTTTTTAGTAATTACCTTTAGTCCAGGAAGATATCATAGACATCTGGTTCATATATACATGCAATGATCTCAAATTCCCATCACCTTGATGTAGTATGAGAGTAAACTTGTTGGACAAAATCCTTAGCCAATAACAGACTACATTTCGAAGCCACATCTAATAAATTCCATCAAATGTCACAATATGCTTGTTTCCAATCAACACTGCATGATCTATATAACAGAAAATATTTGACTTGATTAGAAGCAATCTTATTTAAAGGGCATGTCCACTCCTGAAACAAAAATCTATGCTTACCTTCAAACCATGAGATCGTTATAGCTACTTAACTCCCCACAGTCCTTAAAGCCCAAAATACTTACCTCACTCCACTGGAGAATTTTATGATGGTTAATTTACCAGTCCTAGCAAAATCAAAAATTATTGTAGGTAAACTTCCCTTTAAATAAATAACTCATACCAAAGTATGAGCTGTACATGAAGCATATAATAGTAATTGGTACCTACAACTCAAATGGACTTTCCATCATTTTCCGTTTGAACAACTATAGTACTCTGCTATTGGATTCACACTATACATGCTCCGTATTGGTTTCATAAGTTTCTCCTCAATGATGTAGTGGGAATATTTGCCAGATCAGTAAGATGATATTCCTTTGGCAGTAGGGGGATGCTTAGCATAACTGTGCAGTGCTGCCAAAAGAAAAGAAAGAATACAATTGAGATAGATCATTTCATTCACAGGGTTAGTTTCCATATGATTAACATCCATATAGAGTTTCAGATATAATAGACTCAGATAAACAATCTGGAGACAATGTGGGTTTTAAAATGAAATTTAAAAAATGAATGCATCCCAGATTATTAACCACAAAAAAATGTAGATATTATTTATAGATCTTTAAATAATATTACTGTATAGGCAGATTTACCAAGAGGCACCGTGACTTAAAGGATAAGTGCACTTTAAAATTAAGTTATGCTCATTTGATGCTGCAGCTTTAAAAATTCTTTGGATATTTTCTTTTCCCTAAACCCCCCAGAGCCTACCTTTGTAGATTTAAAGTGCTGACATATGCTTGTGAAGGTTCTTATTCATCCAGGTCATGGTATATCTGTTGTAATCAGTTAGATCAATTCGACTTGAGGTTGATCTTGAAGACGTTTCGTCTAGACATCCGACTGGCTCTCAATCGAATGACTTGTACAAGAATCTGTGGCAATTATGTACCCTGGAAAGTCCCAATTAGCATATCACAGCCAGGTGTTAAGGGCGTGATTGCATAGTGGCTAAGAGGTGTTATAGGAACACAGGGTAAGGTGTCAAAACAGCATTGTACATGGCAGACAGTTGGTGTCTGCCAGTACATTCATTCTGAATTGAGAAAGCCAGTCGGATGGCTAGCGAACCGTCTTCAACAACTAAACTTCAAGTCCAGGTGATTTAATTGAATACAACAGATATACCATGACCTGGATGAATGAGAACCTTCACAAGATATTTCATATCTTTTGGGGAAAACCCTTAAAACTGTACGACAATATGAAAAGAAAGCAAGGAAATTGGGCAGCTACAGAAACCACCTGCGATTTAATCTGATGCAGACAACAAAGGCTAGTACCATGCAGCATACGTCTGGATTCCACAGTTAAAGGCATCAGAGCCAAACAGATACTGCAAAAGGCTCAAACACAGCTCCTAAATGAACGAGTACAACAGACGCATTTACGCTGGATGCTTATTGCACAACATTAGTCAACTAGAACAGAACCTGGCCTTACAGCTACTGTGGCCATCTGGGAAAGATGAGTTCACCAAAAAGCACAGCTGACCAGCCAGAAATGGAAGTCCTGCTAAGGCTTGAATTTTGCCATCACTCCTAAAGCCTCCCTTGGTGGATATTATAGCAGCCAAGAACCTAATCCACAATAATAAGGTACCACAGTGTGAGGCAGAACAACTTCGCCTTAAGTTATCTGCGCCTTAGCCAGTGCTTAAACTCCTTCATCGAACCTGACCACACAGAAAAGAAGAGCCTTAACATCCCTCAGAAAAGATTCTAGTATCACACCATTCTACGGCAGAAGGGAAGATGCACAGTGGTACTCAACAACCACAGACAACCATGCTAAAGTGACCATGCTCCTGGCCGAAAAACACATATGAGGCTTTAAAAGGATCCCACCAGCCGTTACAAAAAAAACAGATCATAGACTTACTACAACAGCTTCAAAAGGATAAGCCATTGATAGAGCAATGTATCATCGCCTCTAACCCTGGTGAGGCACATCCATGCATATATGGATCCAAAGATAAGAAAGGGGCACCACTAAGACCTACAGTTAGCAGCATCAACTCTGTAACATACAAGGTGGCAAAATACCTAGCCAACATCTTAGGACCATTGGTGGTAAGTTCTAAGATCACATCCAGAACTTCTCGGGATTTCACACAACAAGATTGAAGATATAGTACTCAGTGCAGAGGAAACTATGTGAATAAACGGCCGACGGCCAGGGTACTTACAAGTAGCTTTTAGGAGGAGGCGGATAGTCCGGAAAATGCAGGACAAGAGGCTGCTGGGAACAGAAGGCTGTATTCTGGAACAAGGTGCTGCTGGGAACTATAGGCAGGTTACTGGAACAAGGTGCTCCTGGGAAATGTAGGCTGGGAACTGGAACAGGTGCTGCTAGGAAACTGTAGGCTGAATACTGGGACAAGGAGCTGCTGGGAAACTGTAGGCAGGATGCTGGAACAAGGTGCTGCTGGGAACTGTAGGCTATATACTGGAACAAGGAGCTGTGGGAACTGTAGGCTGGATGCTGGAACAAGGTGCTGCTGGGACTGTAGGCTGAATGCGGAACAAGGTGCTGCTGGGAACTGTAGGCTGGAAACAGGAACAAGGTGCTGCTGGGAATTGTAGGCTAAATGCTGGAACAAGCAAGGTAAGGCACAGGAACAGGCTAGGTAAGTGGACACAGGAGCAGGCAGGTAGGTAGTCTCTGGAGCGGGAAAGGAAAGTAGTTGGAGCTGGAGAGGAGCAGGATCCAAGGCAGGTGAGTACAAGGAGCCAGGGGTAGCTAACGCTACTATCGGCCACCGGGGCCAGGAGGACGCCGGCTTTGGAATTTTCCGCCGTCCGGCGTGTCGGCCCGTACATCATGACGTCTACGACAACGCCCCCCGGAAGTGCAGAGCGGCGCGGGACCGGACGGCAGGTAAGTTCGTCACGGGCGGCGCGAGAATTCAAAAACCGCCATCTCACTGGACCCGGTGCCTGATAGTAGCGTTAGCTACCTCCCGGCTCTTGTACTTACCTGCCTTGGAGTTATCCTAGCTAATCTATCATCAAACTCTGTATCTATCATAACTCTGCTATCTATCTAATCTATCTATCTATCTAGCTATCTATCTAACTCTGCATCTAATCTAATCTATCTATCTATCTAACCTGATATCAATAATCATCTATATCTATTCTATCTATCTATCTAACTCTGTCTATCTATCTATCTATCTAACTCTGCTATCTACTATCTTCTATCTATCTCTAACTCTATCATCTATCTAGCTATCTATCTATCTATCTATCTATCTATCTCTCTGATATCAATCTATCTATCTATCTATATAACTACTGCTATCTATCTATCTATCCTATCTATCTATCTATCTCAACTATCATATCTAACTCTGGTCTAATCTATCTATCTAACTCTGATAACAATCTATCTATCTATCTAACTCTGATATCAATCTATCAATCAATCTATCTAGCTATCTATCTATCTAACTCTGATATCAATCTATCTATCTATCTATATAACTCTGCTATCTATCTATCTATCTATCTATCTAACTCTGCTATCTATCTATCTTCTATCTACTAACTCTGATATCAATCTATCTATCTATCTATCTATCTATATAACTCTGCTATCTATCTATCTAACTCTGCTACTCTATCTTTCTACTAACTCTGATATCTATCTATCTACTACTCATCTTTCTATCTAACTCTGCATATCATCAATCTATCTATCTATCTAACTCTGCTATCATCTATCTACTCTAACTCTGCTATCTATCTATCTTCTATCTATCTAACTCTGATATCTATCTATCTATCTATCTAACTCTGTTATCAATCTATCTATCTATCTCTCTGCTATCTATCTAACTCTGCTATCTATCTACTATCTATCTATCTTCTAACTCTGATATCAATCGATCTATCTATCTATCTATATAACTCTGCTATCTATCTATCTATCTAACTCTCCTATATATCTTTCTATCTAACTCTGATATCAATCTATCTATCTATCTTTCTATCTATCTAACTCTGCTATCTATCAATCTATCTATCGTCTAACCTGCTATCTACTGTCTAACTCTGCTATCTATCTACTATCTATCTATCTATCTATCTATCTAACTCTATCTATCTATCTACTGTCTAACTCTGCTATCTATCTAACTCTGCTATCTATCTGTCTATCTATCTATCTATCTGTCTAACTCTCGCTATCTATTTAACTCTGCATCTATCTATCTACTATCTTCTAACTCTGTCTATCTATCTATCTATCTATCTATCTAACTCTGCTAGCTATCTTCTATCTATCTATCTATCTATCTATCTAATCTACTCTGCTATCTATCTATCTGTCTAACTCTGCTATCTAACTCTGCTATCTATTCTAATCTATAGAGACAGTGAGACACCAGACAGTCAGTGTAGGGGAAAGCCGGGAGCGCAGAGGCTCTGTAATGTTCTGCGCCGTCGCACGCGTGACGTCATGTGCCGGCGAGTCCGCCGGGGAGTCCGAACTAGGGCACATGTCAGTAAAACATTCGGGGCACTTTGCAAAACATCCGGGCAGTGCCCGAATGTTTTAACGTAGATCGCCACTGTCTGTAGCATATAAGAATGGAAAGGTGGTTCTGGCAAGTTCAAACTTTATCAGCCTCTGATGAAGTGGGATACGCCCACGAAATGCATCAGGCAGGGTGGAGTAGCTGAGTGAATATGTCTCCGTCTTTTACAATGTTGTCCAATAAAAGATTGATTTTATCATAGCCTTTTCCGTGAGTACTGCACTGTTCCGTATCTATCTTATATACTTACCTAGACTCTGGAACATAGCTGCACCGGACAGGTGGGCCACAATAGAGTGCCGCGCGAGGAGTATCCACTGGTTAATTTTTGTATTAATATTGCAGATGTGGCTTGGTTGGGAAGTAAAATCGGATATATGTATAGCCACCTTAAATCCTATACAGTATCCAGATTAACATGCATTCTTATATCCTGAGCTAAGGACATCTGTCATATCTATACAGCCTAAGCTTGTGACCTTTCACATGTCTGAAAACTACAAATCCCAGCATTCTCTGTTTTGCAGTTAGTGTCTTCTTAATGAACTTTTCACATGTTTAAAACTACAACTCCCAGCATTCCCTAACAGCACAGAATTCTGGAAAACTTAGTTTTCATACATCCTGGAATTAAAGGACAACTAAAGCCACAGAACAACACTGAACCAGAAGGCAGAACACCTTGATATAAAGCCAGTAATCAGTGTCTTACCTCTCATTTTGATATGAGTGCTGGGAAATTTACCAAAATAATATATGGTTTGTGCTTACATCACAGCATTCTAATGTCACACAGTCTGGTCAACGACCATTATGTTCTGCCCATGCTCAGTCCATAGCTATGGCAGAAATTGTTACAGTTGGTCACACCCATTAATAATCTCTAGCCAATCCTTTTACAGGACAGATAAAGCAATGAGGCATGTGACTGAGGTCAGGAGGTGTGGCCTGAAACTGCACATACACACAGATACTTCATCCAGTTCTTAACAGGATTACATTTACTTTAAACAATTTACTAGAAGTCATATTATATAGCTTATTGTGTTTTTAGGGGGCTTGTTTTCAGATTCTGGAGTATAAAAAAATGGATTTAGTTCTCCTTTAAGACATTTTCCTGACTTACAGACATTAAAAGCCCACGGTCATGCTTTAGTGCTTCCTACCAAAGGGTTTGAACGTGCAAGTGATTCATCTGCCCTTCCCTTACATCCATAGCTATTAAACTATTGGATTAGGGAAGCATTAGTTGGCGCAACATTAATGCCCGAGTTGCGGAGGCAGCGCGAGTACCAGAAGAGGCACTCGTGCGGCCGTTTCAAAGTAATTTACCAGAGGTTGTGTGTCTCTTTACACGTACGTATTAAACACCAACTAATGCTGGCGATAAATGCTTATGTGCGGGTGATATTCACCCAAAATCGCACAGCCTCTGGTAAATCCCGTACGGGAGATTTGCCCAGAGAGCTTGTGCCTCTGGGTGAATCTCCCTGTTAGAGTCATAAACTTTATTTGCACTCACTTCCAAATACCACCTACCTGGCAGTTATAATCTATAAAGTCTAAAGGTTCGTGCACACATGCGATCGCCGGTGCTGACGCATGTGTGCGAACGGCCTTTCCGAATATATTCGTGCCTGTGTATCGACAGAAACGGCCATTTTAGCTATAAAGTGCCCATACATGGCCCTGTATCGGTTTCGTACACAGGTTGGCACCCGCGATCGCATGTCTGTATGAACTAAGGCTGGGTAAACACCAGTAATGAACCAATAGTGCCACGGATTATTCGGCTGGAATATGTAATGTGTGGGGCGGCCAGCCGCGACCGAGTTCAGTCGTCCGTTCAGACAAATGGGTCACTTAGTAAATCATCCCCCATGGGACCACATGATCATTCTGTCACATGCTGGCTGCAGCCACTGTTACTGTGACCAACAGCCATATGTCCTGGCAGGGCTTCCTCACAAAGCAGATGCGGAGTTGGGACATGATAGAGTTATATGTATCCAGACAAAATGGTATTAACCTGCAATCTGAACACAGATCCAGGCAATCCTGCCAAATGTGCAATTCAATCTGAACAGCTCCATTGGACATCCTGAGACCCATACAGGATCCAGAATAACATGCTAGGTTCATACTTTTGGTAATTACCACAAGAAGTTCCAGATTTACAGTCACTATGGGGTTAGGAAACACAGGATTCTGATTAGCTTGACAAGATATGGAGAGGTTTGGATAAAGGAGCTAAAAGCCTCCCCACACAGGGCATAAAATGAAGTAGAGACTTCTTATAACTGAAAGTACCTACAGCCTCATGTTTAATATATAATATTGGGGTAAAAAACTGCTTATATCTCTAAGAATGCTGGGTGTTTCAGAGACTGCAAAGTAATTAATCATAAACAGACACACTTCCTTTCTAGCAAACAGAAACTGGATTGTCTCATTACTTTCTATAGAGAGGGGGGGGGTAAATGTGAGAAGTCTGAAGAATTTTCTATTGGCTAAGACTGTCACATGTTTTACAAACAGCACATAACTGGGTGTAATACAGGAACTTTCTTACACTTTCTGTCTTGTCATGGACGTGCCTAAGAAATATTTTAATTTGCTAACAGTGGAAGATCAGAACCTCTCATTGGATGTTAGTAAAATTCCACTTCCTTTAGTGCACATGGAGACCCGTAGAAATCCTGGAGGTGTGTCTTAACCTATCATTTTGATTTTTCCATTCAAACTTAGGGGTGTCCAGTAAAGTAACTTTAGTTTATTATTGTATATAAATGTTTTTGTAATTCAGTAGTAGGTAGTAGTACAATACTTGTGTGGTGTTATTTCTCCGTAAAAAATATACTTTATTTATATAATATAAGGGATAAAATATATATAATATATATAACAAAAGCTGTGTTTATTAGTGTATACAAACAAAAGCTTTGTTTGCTATGCACCAATAAACACAGATGTTGTTTTGAAAAAGACCCAGGAGTGCGTCTATACGTCCATCGTTTTGCTATAACTTTACCCCTACAGACTGCTACAGTCATATGTACAGCTACCTGAGATGCCTTATCCACTTGTTTTATTGTTTTTATATATTAATATTATATATATATATATATATATATATATATATAATATATAAACGTATGCAGAGAAGGTAGCACTCCTCGCCTCTTGCTGTGGGATGCCCGGGTGCCTTCCGTGGTTATACAAGAGAATTAGACAAATGTGGTGGCACTCCTGGTCTGAGTTAAACAATTTAAATTTATTATTGCAACACGCCAACATCAACGCGTTTTCGGCCGCATCTTCCTGATGACGGCCAAGATGGGCGCCGAAACGCTTGATATATATATATATATATATATATACAGTCCATATAAAGTTAGTGCACTCAGGTAATTTCAAGATTATTTATTGTGCAAATAGCATAACAGCAACGTTTCGGCTCACGTCTAGAGCCTTTTTCAAGGCTCTAGACGTGAGCCGAAACGTTGCTGTTATGCTTTTCCACAATAAATATCTTGAAAATTACCCTAGTGCACTAAACTTTATATGGACTGTATTACTTATCTTAGTAGGACACCAGGGTGTATAATCTCTTTATACCTACTTTGTTGTGTGCCTACCATTTGGTCTGGACTATATATATATATATATATATATATTAATATATATAATACATATATATTAGATACTAGCAAAAGTGTGCACGTTGGTGCACAGTGGGTTTTTATGGTTATTTTATATAGTTTAATTTGCTGGAGTGTTATGTTACAATATTTTTAAAATATTAATATATAATAAGTTGTAAGCTACCCTGCCCACTTCCACAAGGCCCCTCCATATTATGGTAGTCTATCTGAATGACATATTTTAAGTAATAATGCTGTTATTTTTGTAGTGTAATTATTATGTTTAAGATACGTTTTTACCTAATGATAACTTCCCGCGGCACTTGGAGGCCTTTCCCGGTAGTTCCGTCTTCCAGGAGTAGTTTGCGGCTGGTTGCGGCTGAAAACCAGGCCCCGCCGAGTGTTGGGAGGCTCCGCGGGCTTCCCCGGCACTTGGAGCCCTTCCCGATAGTTCCGTCTTCCAGGGGTAGTTTGGCGGTTGTCCGTGGCCGAAACCAGCTGCTCCCAGGCCCTGCCGCGAGTGTTGGGAGGCTCCGCGGACTTCCCGCGGCACTTGGAGCGCTTTCCTGGTAGTTCCAACTTCCAGGGGGTGTTTGCGGTTTTGTTCGCGGGCCGAAAACCAGGCTCCCAGATTGGGATGTGGGATGCTCCGTGGGGCTTCCAACGGCACTTGAGCCCCAGACCAGGTGCTGTCCAAGTTGTAATATACAATACGTACACACGTAATCCCCCTCCAGCTAATCCCCAGGGCTCTCAAGCAGGAACAGGGCAAGCGTCTCAATACCTGCAACAGCAGGGATCGCCCACCATTTCTATAGGCAATGCCTTCTCTCCCAGTTAAACGGAACACATTAGCTTTTACCTGGATTACACCAATGTGGAAGGCTTTGTTAGATGCTGTACTTTACACACATGCGGCAGTAAGGGAACCTGGTGCTTTGTTTAATAGGGGGTATTCCTATTGGCTGCTAATACAGTCGGCCACTATTACAGTAATGGGACAATTTATAATAATGTACTAACCTGGAAGCTGATCATTGTGAGCACTGCTGCTAACAAATAGAGAAAGAGACAGAGAACTTGACAGAGAGAGACAGACAGAGAGAGAGACAGACAGAGAGAGACAGAGGGAGAGACAGAGAGAGAGAGACAAGACAGAGGGGAGACAGAGGCACAAACAGAGAGACCAGACAGAAGAGAGAGACAGACGAGAGAGAGAACAGCAGTGTCGTTTGGCCACGTCCACACCGCTTCCACTACACATTGCATCAGGATGTGAAGCACTCTCCCACAATGCAATACAGCTGGAATATCCTACACTTACTAGGAAAGCAAACTTTGTTTTGATTGGCCATTAAACCGCATGCTCAGTAAGTCCTCCCACAATGCAATACAGCTGGATATCATCTACACTACTGGAAAGCAAACTTTCTTTTGATTGGCCATTAACTCGCACATGCTCAGTAAGTCTCTACCACAATGCAAAGCTAAAGGATTTTACTGTAAAGCATGCATTCATCAGGATGTGATGTAGTGCTAGCAGCAGCTACCGACACTTAAGACTTTTAGGTATCACGTGGGGGGCAGCTAAGGGGGGAGTGTGGGGGGCCTTTTTATGCAGCTGACACCATTGGTCTGTAACCCTTGAATGACGGCCCAGAGTAGAGGGCTGAAACACTTAGGTACTACTGACCTATTCCATTTGTAATAAAGCGTCTTTGCAAGGACCGTGGAGTGCTCCGTACCTCTGTTTTCTGCACCTGTGTTTATACAGGTACCCAGGGTAGATTGTGTAATATTTATATATATATATAGATATATATATATATATATATTATATATATATATATCTCAGTAAAGGAACAAACGGGCATCTTGGGTCTTGTAATAGATTTATTACAAACAACAGTGTAGCAGAAGACCTACGCTTTTCAACCCATTACCACAGGGCCGTCCCAGGGTACCCTGAGACTGCCCTGGTGGAAGTGGCGTGAAACGCGATGTCTTCTGCCTACACTGTTGTTTGTAATAAATCTATTACAAGACCCAGAGTGCTCCGTTTGTTCCCTTACTGATGCTTATCTCACATCGGTAGACCCGGGCGGTTGATACTAGGACGAGTGCGGACACGCATACTACTTTGTATATATATATATATATATATGATATCAATAGAAGGACTGGCACACACTCCCTCAATTCAAATGCCAGGTGTGCTCCCGAGGGTTCCAATAATACAAATGCACAGTGAATCAGGGCACTCCTTGGTCTTACACAGTGGGTTTATTCACATCACAACAGAGGCAACTTTCGGTGCGCCTGGTCTTGGACTCTTATCAAGCCTACACACAGTTACATGTGCATTCCTCTTATAGAGGTATAAGTGATACACACCCCTGTGACTATTTCCTGTGGGAGGAGTCAACAATAACAGTGTTTGAACCAACATTACAAAGTTATACCCCATTAACATCCCCAGTGTTATAAATTTATTATTAGCAGACAGGAATACCTTTTTCTGAATTACACTTCCTTTCACAGGAGCGACACAGGGGTGTGGTTTGTTGCTATTTGATCATTCCATTTTTGAAATAGAGATCTCAGCTCTGTAAGTAGTTTAGGTATTTTTGTTATTTGTTGTACCTAATAAGTCAGTGCTATACATTATATACATTACTGATGGTCATTAAAGGGTAATGTGAATAGTACACACATACATAACAAAATATCATATACCCCACCACTTGGTAGCTCCTAAAAACTCAGATTTTCAGTCACTTGGGGGTTAGGACTTGGGAGCACAGGATACTGATTAGCTTTATAGGTTAAGGTGAGGTGGGGTTAAAGGAGCTAATAGCTCCAACAGAGTATAAAATGAAATAGAGCCTTCTTATAACGAAGGTATCTCACAGCCTCATGTTATTATAATAACATTTCCCTAATAATCTAACATTAAAACATGATTTCTCACTTCCATAGAAATGGGTGGGGACATGACAGTTCTAATTTGTAGCCTGTAGATAAGGTATGTATCTAGATGCAATCCAGCTTATGGAATAGAGCAGGGGAGTTGAACTTTCACATATTTCAAACAAAACTACAATCCCAGGATTCTTTGTTTGCAGTGAGTTCTTCTTAATGCCTGAGCTAGTGCTAAGCATGTGTCCAATGCATACAGCCTAATGGTATAGAGCAGGGGTTGTTGAAACTTGGTGACCT
Source organism: Hymenochirus boettgeri (assembly GCA_019447015.1). Classification (NCBI taxonomy): domain Eukaryota; kingdom Metazoa; phylum Chordata; class Amphibia; order Anura; family Pipidae; genus Hymenochirus; species Hymenochirus boettgeri. The sequence goes on from CM033477.1 coordinate 60,024,673, forward strand.
TTCACTGTTGAAAACTATAACTTCCAGCACTTGCTGCTAGCAGTAAGTCTCTTCTTTATGTCCATTGATTAATAATATATCAAATGCAATACAGCCTAATGATATAGAGCAATATGTGTTTAAGTTTTTCACACTGTTTAGAAACTAAAAATCCAGAATTCCCTGCTGCACAGTTGCTGGAAAAAAATTAGTTTTCATACACCTGTATAAAGCCATTTTTTCTGACGTGCAGAGATTAAAGCCCCACGGTCATCTTTAGCGATTCCTACCCAAGTACTCAAACATGCAAGTGACATCTGCCCATCCTTAACATCCATAGCCAATTACACTATGAAAGTAAAAAAAATTATATAGGTCTTTAGCTAGTAGGAGTCATGAACCTTACCCTCACTTTCTATTTTATCGCCTGTCAGCTAGAAACCAGAGAGGTTCAGTGGAATAATCCTGCCATTCTGAGATTAGACCCAGGCAATTCTGCTATAATGTGTAATCCAAACTAAACAGCACCATTGGGAAAACCTGAGACCCTTACAGGATCCAGATTAACATGCTGGTTATATTTTTAGTATTCACCACTGCATTTGGGGTTATTAAGGTTTGTTTTTTGGAGGTGTTCCCTAGGAGCAGGTTTGGTAGTCTAAGCGGGATCTGGACTATCACCCCGTTTGTTATTAGTTACTATTTAATTATATTTTAAGGAGGGCGTAACTTTATCTTGCTTTCTAGAGAGTCTGATCAGGCAAGGAGCCTGTGGGTCGCAAGCAGGCAGACTAGTACCTCTTAGTGACACAGTTGTAACCCAGTAGGAGACGGGTACAACCAGTAATTCTCCGGAGAGACAACAGAGCTGGGTGAGTACTGGACAGTGAGTGTTCAACAGTAGGGACACTTATTTTGTATTAGTAACGGTGGCACATAGGATTTATTATCTATCTAACTCTGCTATCTATCTATCTAACTCTGCTATCTATCGATCTATCTATCTATCTCTGCTATCTATCTATATATCTCTGCTATCTATCTAACTCTGCTATCTATCTATCTATCTATCTATCTATCTAACTCTGATATCAATCGATCTATCTATCTATCTATATAACTCTGCTATCTATCTATCTATCTAACTCTCCTATATATCTTTCTATCTAACTCTGATATCAATCTATCTATCTATCTTTCTATCTATCTAACTCTGCTATCTATCAATCTATCTATCTGTCTAACTCTGCTATCTATCTGTCTAACTCTGCTATCTATCTATCTATCTATCTATCTATCTATCTATCTCTGCTATCTGTCTAACTCTGCTATCTATCTATCTATCTATCTATCTATCTATCTATCTATCTATCTATCTATCTATCTGTCTAACTCTGCTATCTATCTAACTCTGCTATCTATCTGTCTATCTATCTATCTGTCTAACTCTGCTATCTATTTAACTCTGCTATCTATCTATCTATCTATCTATCTAACTCTGCTATCTATCTATCTATCTATCTGTCTAACTCTGCTATCTATCTGGTAAAGGTCGGACCAATGTCCAGATGGACACAACACCAAGAATGTGGCCCAGTCCCACCATAATGGGAAAAAGTAGGTCCAAATACTCCGCCATATTTAGCCCGAGTAATTGGAGTTAATTGCGCTGTGCCTCCTGCTCCTGCTGCAGCACCTACTCCTCCTGTGGCTTCTCCTCCTGCTGCTCTCCTCACTCTCCTCATCATGGTCCATCTCCTCCTCCTCTGGAGCAGTTGAGACACATCATCTTGAAATGTGGTAAATTTCTCCATTTGTTTAGAAATGTATAATCAATCTTAGATGAGTTTAGGAACGAACAATCTGGTTTGGAATGGTCTTTGTTTCAAGCACATGGTAGTGCAAGATGGTTCACAATGGAATCTTTCTTTAGACATTTGGAGTATTTATAGGTTTTAAATTAGATACATCACGTAAAAATAATAAGTTCATCTAATCTTTCACATTATTTTAGGTTAGCATTTTTATTGCAAAAATTACTAATTCAACGCAGGATATGTCATAACTTTTTGGGACCAGAATAATGTGTATTGTCAAACTACTACCAGACATCTTGCTCCTTTTGTCGGACACAAACCAGGCATCCTCGTCTTTCATTTGCTCCAATTGATTTGGAGGTCCTTTAATCCATTTCCAGGTGAGATTTCCTGGAATGTTTCCTATGCCAGACTCTCCATAATTGCCCTTTTATTTTAGAAAGCGAATAGCAAAAGCGAACATGTATTTTCAGGGGGGGGGGCTTTTCGCGCTATTCAGGATGACGAGGAGGTACCTGAAACTCATGGTGAGGCAGCTTACCAAGAAAAATTATGATTGCCTGCCTGTGGGGACCACAGAGAAAAAAAAAAAAGCGGCTCATAATGGAGCCTCCAAAGAAAATTGGCGCAAATATGGCGTCCATCTATCACTCCAGGACCTGCAGAGGAACTGGAGTGATCTGAAGAGAAGGAGGCCCGCTTTTGTGCAGGAGATAAGGAGCAGATGCGTACAGGTATTTTTATAATGCAGATTATTATACCGAAATATATATTCCTACTTTTTTGTTTTTGTAAGTTTGAGAATAGAAACTGATACTGTATAAATGTTCATTAAGCAGATATAACCTCCCATGTTTAAAGACAGTGTTACTTTTGCAAATTGTGCACATATCCCGTGACTTAAGCCAAGGCAACACTACAACGCACCAAATCACCACGCACACAATCGTGAGCGTTCTCGCACACGATTTTGTGCCAATTCTGGTTCGTTTTGCTTTTTCACTGCGTTTTTCCATTTTCCATTATGGCAACGCATGCGTTAACGCCACAAAAATGTGGAATGTATGTGTTAACAAAATGCAAACACGGACGCAATCACTTAGGGCTAGCCATACTTCGCGTTTGGCAAGCGTTTCGTTGCCAAAAGCGCATGCGATTTGGTTATAATGGAAATCGCGGGAACGCAAAAATCCACGCGATTTCCCATGCGCATGCGATTCCGCATCCGTTTTGGTAACACATGCGTTGCCATAACGGAAAATGGCACAATCACATGCGCAAAACGCCCGCCAAACGGAAAATGCACAAGAAGACGCACGCAACCGCGTGCGATAACGCTCATAATTGCGTGCACTATTTAGTGCATTGTAGTGGGGCCATTTTCCGTTATGGCAACGCATGCGTTAACGCACTAAAAATGGTAACGCATGCGTTACCAAAACGGAAACAAATCGCAATCACATTCGCCAACAGCCAACAAAACCCTGTGGCATGTGGCCATTGGTAAAGTTTGTGGTAGAGGGCTGGACCGGTGCAAATTATCTTATGGGAGTCGTGTCAACTTCCATATACGCACCGATTATACTCATAATGCGCAGGTGGGAATCACACACCACCTGAACATTAAGAGAATGTACGTGATTTCTGTTAAGATACACTTCCATTCTCTGTTTAGGCGGTGCGAGCGCAATATGCGTACAATCAATGGCTCATAGGCATTTCTGAAAAAACCCTTAAGATAAAACACTTGGATGTTTTTCCACTCTGACTCTGATGATGGAAAGGTGATGTATGCCATAGACCAGGGTAAAATGCATTCATCACCTTTGAAGGATCCTGGAAAAAGAAGGCTGACTCCTGACAAGAAGATGTAAGATCACAGATGGAATGAGGCATTGCTCAAAAAAGACAGGACAGAAGGAATTGGGTCATTGTCCCTGTGCCTGCCCTGCTGAGGTTGCTGGGACCCCACCCGAAAGCCACCTCACATTAGAAAGGCAATCGTACATTATATGGGGAATATGCCTTGGAAAAGCAAGAGTACCTTATAATGGGGATATGCCTTCGAAAAGCGATTGCACATTCTAATGGGGAATATGCCTTGGAAAAGCGAAACGCGCATTAAAATGGAACATCCTTGAAAAGCGAACACGCATTAGAAAGGCGATCGCGCATTAAGGGCATGATAGTGAGAAAATTGGGTTTTTTTTATTTCTTCTAATGTATCCTATAAGTCATCCCATCCACCAGGGTACCTTTAGTTTTCTTAAATTTTACTACAGTCCCCGAGATAAGCCTTTGAATATGCTGTGATTTGTAGGAGCTGCTACACATCATCTGTCACTCAAAGGCACACACCCACACAATCACAGCTCCCCTGCAGTACTGTCACACACTCTCTCACCCACCACACTATATGTACCATGTGCAACATATAGTCAAATGCTTGTAGTGCTAAACACAATCAATAAACCATTAACCCAGTAATATGAGCATAACACACTATAAAACAGCCCCTCCCCCCCAAAAAAATCTTATATACATACAAAACCAGTGACTCAAATGGAACACTATAACAGTATTATATACAGTAATACAGACTATATACCAAACAAGACACACAGTGCAATCTATGAAATATATAGACTAAAGCAAATGAAATGTAACAGGACACAAGCAGTGTCACTGGTGTTTGTGAAGGTCTCACTACAAGCTGCTGTTACACACCTCTCTCTCTCAGTGATTATGATCTCAGCTAAGCAGGGGTTAGAGATTGAACTTTAGGTAAAAATAAATACATTAGCAAAGTTAGAGAACAGGGAGAGTTCAGTTAATTTACTTGTAAAGAATCTCAGCACCACTTGTCCTCCTCTCTCCCCCTCTGCCCCTCCCTTCAGCATATTGCTACTTATTCCACACTTGACTGCTTGCAGTCTAGCTCTGGAAGGGAGGGTCAACAGGATGTCAGCACTTCATTTAAAGTCCTTTCAACTGACAATGCTCGGACTCTGTATACCCCGTCACTGCTTGAGGGGGACTAGACAGAGAGGGGAGGGGACTACACAGCTTGGTACAACACTTCTGCCAGTGTGAAGAAACGAAGCCACACAAGAAACATGAAAGTAAGGCAGCTTATACTAAGTGATCTATACATTGTATACAGACAAAGTTTTTTTTTCACTATAGTTGCCCTTTAAGATTGACTAAATAAGACATGGGTGACTTCTTGGTAAATGTGAGGTGGCCAAGTTTACAATCGTTTTCTAGTGGGCTTTTGTGGTTTCGAATGGTTTTCGCAATGCAGTCTTCTAGATGCGTTAAGTTTTCGCTGGATACTTTTTCGCTCTTTATCTCTCCGTTCACCTTTTTCAGATGCGAAGTGTTTTTTTCGCTTTTTTATAATAAGGCGAAACGAAGCCCCAAATGGCGTAGATTTTCGCTGCGATGTGCTGCGGTAATATTGGCGAAATAGAGAATCCTTTAATATATGCCCCTATGTCTTACCTCAATCTTCAATCAATATCTCAGGAGCCAGGGACGAAGATAGAAGAAACTTACCTTTCATGTGATCCATCACAGCAGAACTGACAGGTTTCGACCACCTCTTGGTTCTAATCAACTAGAGCGCGCATGCGAGATAATGCATGCTATAGGTGATTATACCAGGAAGTGTGTCAGGATTTTTCAGTTCTGCTGCGATGGATCATGTGAAAGGTAAATTTCTGTTCTCTTCGTCTCTGGCTCCTGAGATATTGATTGAAGAATGGAAGGTAAGGCATAGCTCCTTAACCTCCCGGTCTTCAATCAATACATTAAAGGAATAGTTCACTTTTCAGTTAACGATTCCTTAAATTTTTTAAATATTAATTCTCCCCATGTCCAAATCAATCTCACTAGCATAGTAAGCTCCAGGGGAACAATATACGGTAAGTACACAAGTGGAGCTAGCTGCTCTCAATGCCTGCAAGTACACTTTAGAGAATGGGACTAAAGGGTATGTCCAGCAAAAAAGTAAGCATGTTTCCTCTCTAGGAGAGGAGGAAACACTTACCCGCGGACCCGCTTCAGCGCCGAAATCCTTGACGCGTCCTCGTTCCTTCGCACTGTGTGCAAAGACAGTGCAAAAGATTGGGATGTGTCGGAGGCGTTGGGGATTTTCGGCGCTGGAGCGGGTCCGCGGGTAAGTGTCTCCTCCTCTCCTGGAAATTTACTGAAGAACGGGAGGCAAGAGATAGTGCATTTACCTCCTGTTCTTCGGTAAATCATCAGAAACTATACTTACTTTTTTGCTGGACATACCCTTAAAATATATGGACACTGGGGTCCCAGCTAAGTAAAACAAATTCTGTAAACTGCAACACAAAGCAGCTCATTCTATTTGACACAGCTGCTTCCAGCCCTAGACAGCTCAGAGACAGCATGTTCTCCCAAAAGGCAGGTATGGAATTTGTAGAAGGCAGCCACATGCAAAATACATACCTACTCTGACCTTCCCAAAGAGATGCTCCTGCAGTCCTGCTTATCTCCACTGTGCAGTAAATTACTGTCAGTCCGGGTAGTGCCTAGCCACGTGTGTCTCTGCCAACACCTTAGTTCTGGCCTGAAAGCCATCCTTCTGCACTTCCCTTTTTAGTTTTCATAAAGATTACCAAGTATCAGCCATGCGAGGAAGTCATTGGAAGCTATGTAGCGGGGCTCCCATGACTCAGGGAAAGTGACAGGCTCTTCTGCGGGCCCCTGGCTCTGGGCCCCATAGCAACTGCTATGGTTGCTCTGGTGATCTCTACGCCACTGACTGCTGTGCAAGCTTGAATCTATCTTACCTATAATAATAGTAATACAATAATGAGAACAATCTATTAAATGTTCCTATAACAGAAGTTATGATTTGTGTTCCAATATCCACTCTTCCCATTAACTACAGGGAGTCTGTTCTTTAGAGAGGGATCACTATTCGAAAATCTGAGGTCCTATAAAGAACCCAGACTATGAGTACATCTTGTTAGGCTAGGCCACACTAATGCGGTTTTAAACGCAATCCGTTTGCGATTCAAAAAAGCGCATACTAGTGTGGCCAGGTACATTGCTGGGTGTCTGTGCTGCGATCCATGTTTTTTAAATGCAATCACATGCACTCCGATTGTGCAACATTGCGCAATCACAGCACAAGGCAGCACGCCAGAAACCACATGCTTGAGTGCACATTTACATTGCGCTCAGACACGCTTTAGTCGCCTCGGCGCAGGGCAAAGTTTCATGGCTTCTGTGAGTTAGGAGCACAAGTTACCAGCCAGCTATATAGCTTAAGGGGGGCGGTGGGTTTAAAGGAGGAAAAAGCCCTCCACAGAGCATAAAATGAGAGAAAGAGCCTTCTTACAACCTCCTATTAATGTAGAATTGCTTAAAAATGTAATAAATCATTTGTACATTTGGTTTGCCAGCATTGTCCTGTATAGTCTATAGTATTTGCATGCAAATTTAATCGTGTGACTCATTAAGAAAGACTGACCAGTACATGGACCTCTGTTTGATAGACTGCCTGGGCTGTCATTTATCAAAGGGCTTGGATCAGTTGGAAATATCTGAGGATATTTGATGCATTTGGTAGATTTCAAGCTAAAATCTGCCCAGATAGAAGGAGCAATGTAGCTTGAGTGTAAGTTTTCAATGTACCGATCAGTTGCACTTAGGCAGACCACATCAATTTCAATATAATGGGGCCAGGCAGTTTGTGCAAATGTCTAACAATGCAGGATAAGATACGTAGTATATGGGCACCTTAATTGCATAGGCTGGTGTACACTCGGTGAAACTAAATTCTAACACAGTGTGTAAAAGTTAAAGGCTTACAATTGCCGACTTTGTCTGCTAGTAAACTGTATTACTGCATTAACATACAATACACAGATTTAGACATTAACCAATCTGTTTAAAACAAAATCAAACATTACATGTGTTGGCATGTGTACTGGAGTTCTCGGTCGTCAAAGAATCTGACATATTTGAGATTTCCAGGTCAACAAGCCAAGATTTGTTTTATTAAATTGGAAAATGTCAACTAGCTATTAATATACTGATTATAATGGGCGCTGCACATGCGATCTTATTACGGAGCACATTGCACAATCGCAACGCCAAGTGTGGTCTCAGCCTTACAGGATATACCCTCCAGCTTACCACTTAAAGGGCAGTCCAACCCCCAAACTAAAATTTTACAAACTACTGGCCCCACTGTACAATAAAAAAAATCCTTACCTTACATCCCTGCTCCTTGTGGTTCTCCTGTTATGCCTCTTCAAGTTCAGAAAACTGAGAGTACAGAGAGTAGAAGCTGTGAGTGACACTCCGGTGCCTGTATCTTAGCTAATCCTCAGCAAGGACTGAGGCATTCTCTCTCTCTCTCAAAATTAGTGTTTTGTGTGAAAAAAACATAATGCTTTTCTAAAGACCCACGAGGCTCTGTTACTTGATCACTATATATATATATATATATATATATATATATTATATATATTATATATATATATATACTAGCAAAAGTGTGCCCGTTGGTGCACAGTGGAAATTATGTGTGTATGTTTTGCTATGTGTGTTTGCAGTGCTCACAGGAACCATCAGGACACCCAGGGGGGCAATAATAAAATTAGTCTGAAGGTCCTAAAAAAAAACCAAATAATCGCATCATATAAATGAACAAACACACACTTATATCCTCCCTTACCTATACTACCTGCCAGCTAGAATAAGAGGGTCTATGTGGAATAAACCTGCAGGTCTGAGAACTGCAGGCATCTAAACAGCCACCTTTGGGCCATCAAAAGCGCCCATAATATATCCAATTTCATTTCCCGCGACGAGTGCCCCACATGACCGATCCTGCCGAGAAATGCGCTGGCCGGGGCCTATTCTAGCTATCTGGGTCTAAGAAGATCAGGGGCACTCTTGGGCACTCAATGCGTGGCGCAAATTTTTAGGCCACGCCCTTTCTCCGCCCCAATTAGGTCACACCCACTAAGTACTTAATGAGATGGCCAAAAAGACACAGACAGCAGAATAACCACAAACATAGACACACAGCCCGATAGTGATAAACAGACAGAAAGACAGTGAAATAGACAGACAGAGATAGAGATCAGAGATTTGGATAGAGAGCCACATTAATGACAAAAAGGCACAGTAAACTGGCAATTTCATTATATACTGGTAGCAATCTGGTAATTTTAAACTTACTCTGTGTTCAAAAATACTCATGTTTGCGGATCAGGAGCTACTGCTCAACGAAAAAAGAAAAAGTGGGGTCACTTCCAGCGCTCACTACACCTCCGAGAATGAGCCGGCTCCCACTGTTTCAGTTGTAGTCAGACGCTTGGCCATACCTTGGCCAGGGAGACCTTCTTGTACCTTCATGGACTCTTATCTATCTGTCCCTCTCTCTCTCTGCTATCTATCTATCTAACTCTGCTATCTATCTATCTATCTATCTATCTATCTAACTCTGATATCAATATATCTATCTATCTTCTATCTATCTACTCTGCTATCTATCTACCTCTACTCTATCTATCTATCTATCTATCTACTTTATCTATCTAACTCTGCTATCTATCTAATCTATCTATCTATCTAACTCTGATATCAATATATCTATCTATCATCTATCTTCTAACTCTGCATCTATCTATCTATCTAACTCTGCTATCTATCTATCTATCTATCTACTCTAACTCATCTATCTATCTATCTATCTATCTATCTATCTATCTAACTCTGATATCAATCTATCTATCTATCTATATAACTCTGCTATCTATCTATCTATCTATCTATCTATCTATCTAACTCTGCTATCTATCTATCTAACTCTGATAACAATCTATCTATCTATCTAACTCTGATATCAATCTATCAACATCATCTATCTATGCTATCTATCTATCTATAACTCTGATATCAATCTATCTATCATCTATAACTCTGCTATCTATTTCTATCTATCTATCTAACTCTGCTATCTATCTATCTAACTCTGATATCAATCGATCTATCTATCTATCTATCTATATAACTCTGCTATCTATCTTTCTAACTCTGCTATCTATCTTTCTATCTAACTCTGATATCTATCTATCTATCTCTATCTTTCTATCTAACTCTGCTATCTATCAATCTATCTATCTATCTACTCTGCTATCTATCTATCTAACTCTGCTATCTATCTATCTATCTATCTATCTACTCTGATATCTATCTATCTATCTATCTAACTCTGATATCAACTATCTATCTATCTATCTCTGCTATCTTCTAACTCTGACTCTCTATCTATCTATCTATCTATCTATCTTCTACCTCTTATATCAATCGATCTATCTATCTATCTATATACACTCTGCTATCTATCTATCTATCAACCTCCTATATATCTTTCTATCTAACTCTTGATATCAATCTATCTATCTATCTTTCTATCTATCTAACTCTGCTATCTATCATCTCTCATCTGTCTAACCTGCTATCTATCTGTCTCTCTATCACTCTGCTATCTATCTATCTATCTATCTTCTATCTATCTATCTATCTAACTCTATCTATCTACTTTCTATCTGTCTTCAAGTCTTAAGGATGTCGTCGTGTCCTTTGACTGTTTATTGGTGAACAATGCCCAGAAGTTTGTTGTATGGCGGTTAATGTATTATACACAAGTAATCATATCCCCACGCAAGCGCCTTTTCTCCAGCAGTCGTAATAATGTAACTTTTCCAGTCTCTCTTCATATTCAAGCTCCCCCAATCCCTGTAACAAGGATTCCAAAATTGCACTGCATATTCCAAATGAGCCTTACCAATGCTTTGTAAAGAAGGAGAATACATTTTCCTCCCTTGAATCCAACCTCTCTATACAAGACAATACCATGTGGTCTGGCTGTTGCCGCTGGCACTGCTTGCTACTTTAAGTTGTTATCCACCAAAACTCCAAGATCCCTTTCCAACAGGTATTCACTTAACACAGAGCCATTTATAGTATAAGTAGCACAAGTATTTTTAAGTCCAAATGCATCACCTTACATTTATCAACATTGAAATTCATCTGCCACTTGCAGCCCAATGTGAAATCTATCTAGATCCCCTTGCAACGTTGCCATCCTCTGAAGTTTTTATGGTTGACAAATTTTGTGTCGTCAGCAACACAGAAAACCTTGCCTGACAATAACTGTTGTATGGCCCGTTAATGTATTTATACACAGTAATCATATCCCCACGCAAGCGCCTTTTCTCCAGCGTACATAATTGTAACTTTTCCAGTCTCTCTTCATATTCAAGCTCCCCCAATCCCCTGTACACAGGATTCCAAAATTGCACTGCATATTCCAAATGAGGCCTTACCAAGTTATTGTCAGCAAGGTTTTCTGTGTTGCTGACGACACAAATTGTCAACCATAAAAACTTCAGAGGATGTGGCATACGTTGCAAGGGGATCTAGATAGATTTCACATTGGGCTGCAAGTGCGATGAATTCAATGTTGATAAATGTAAGGTGATGCATTTGGACTTAAAAATACTGTGCTACTTATACTATAAATGGCTCTGTGTAAGTGAATACCTGTTGGAAAGGGATCTTGGAGTTTTGGTGGATAACAACTTAAAGGTAGCAGCAGTGCCAGCGGCAACAGCCAGACCACATGGTATTGTCTTGTATAGAGAGGTTGGATTCAAGGAGGAAAATGTATTCTCCTTCTTTACAAAGCAACTGTAAAATGAAGTTGTGTTGAACTGGAAGCTGCAGCTTTAAAAATACATTTGCCCTATTTTTTCCCCCTAAGCCCCTCCAGAGCCTACCTTAGTAGATGTAAAGTTGCTGACATCTTGTTAGCAAATCAAAAGCAAGGGGAAAATCTATTCCACTGAACACAGACAAGATGTCAGCAACTTTACATCTACTAAGGTAGGCTCTGGAGGGTCTTAGGGGGAAAAAATAGGGCAATTTACTTTAACTAGTGCAATATCTTTCAACTGGCGCAATGTACTTTAACTAGTGCTGAACTGGAAGCTGCAGCTTTAAAAATACATTTGCCCTATTTTTTCCCCCTAAGCCCCTCCAGAGCCTACCTTAGTAGATGTAAAGTTGCTGACATGTTGTTAGCAAATCAAAAGCAAGGGGAAAATCTATTCCACTGAACACAGACAAGATGTCAGCAACTTTACATCTACTAAGGTAGGCTCTGGAGGGTCTTAGGGGGAAAAAATAGGGCAATTTACTTTAACTAGTGCAATATCTTTCAACTGGCGCAATGTACTTTAACTAGTTCAATTTCTTTTTACTGGTGCAATTTCTTTTAACTAGTGCAATTTCTTTTAACTGGCGCAATTTACTTTAACTAGTGCAATTTCTTTACTAGTTAAAAGAAATTGCACCAGTAAAAAGAAATTGAACTAGTTAATTTCTTTTAACTGGCGCAATTTACTTTAACTAGTGCAATTTCTTTTTAAAAGAATGCACTAGTTAAAAGAAATTGCACAAGTTAAAAAGAAATTGAACTAGTGTAAGTACCTTGCGCCAGTTGAAAGATATTGCACTAGTTAAAGTAAATTGCCCTATTTTTTCCCCCTAAGACCTCCCAGAGCCTACCTTAGTAGATGTAAAGTTGCTGACATCTTGTCGTGTTCAGTGGAATAGATTTTTCCCCTTGCTTTTGATTTGCAACAAATGTCAGCAACTTACATCTACTAAGGTAGGCTCGGAGGGGCTTAGGGGGAAAAAATAGGGCAAATGATTTTTAAAGCTGCAGCTTCCAGTTCAACAACACAACTTCATTTTACAGTGCACTTGTCCTTTAAACAGTTCAAAAACTCCTTTTATCCACTATTTGACAGTCTTTTTGATGGTTTTACTTTCAAAAGCCTTTTATGAAAGAAGCAAAATGTGTGGAAATGATTAAACACAACACTTATGGTGGCCATAGATGTTTAAATCTGATCGTACAACTGGGTCGTACAATCGGAGCTGGTTGCCAAAAAAAATTTCAACTGGCCTGAGTGCAAATTATTGAAGATCCAACGATTGTTCCATATACGATTAGACGATTTTATGGTATCCCGATATCGTACGACCTAAGGGTTTATGGCTACCATTACTGTCGCTCCAGCCAAATACCCAAGGCAGAATCTGTGTTTTTTTCACATGGGCTTGAAAGTAAAAATTCCTTTACAAAGATTTAAAATGTAAAATATTAATGGGCTGTTACCCTTCTAGCGCTGTTGTGTTTTTACAGCATTTCATTGCATTCATTCCATGTTAAGCTTTGCTTCTATTCACTGACAATAGATTTAGGGCAAACATTTTTTTGTTGGTTTTTCCAACTAATTATCTACGAATTAGAGAATTTTGTTGCAGGTCTTGGCATTGGCAAATGCTGCAAAATTTGTTAATAACCATATCTGTATATTTTTTATCATTAGTAATAATATGTGACAGTCAGCTTGACAAAATTTCAAATTATGACAGTTACTTCACACATTTACACCCATCTGTACATTATAATGCCACAGGAAATCAGCCTAAAGCTGGGTTACACATGAAGGATTTTTAAAAGATGACAGAAGAATTAGCAAGATTGCATTAATCAATTAACCATGTCCCAATGCAATAACCGTGTCCCCTCCATAAAGTTCTGTATCAGTGAGGTACAAGGCAGGTCCTTCTTTGTTTCCTTCTCCCTACATTAGGTGATAGTGTAACCAGTTGAAAGTTTAGTCACTTTTTGGTTCAGCCTTTACCAGTTGCAAAGGCAGTGCAGGATTTCAAGGGGGGGGGGGGGGATTCCTGCATGGGTTTAACATGGACAAAATATTGCCATTCACACTGTTAATACCCAAGCACAGGATAAACATTCTTAAAATGTAGATTTTATAACGTTTATTCATAGAATTGTTTAATTTAAAAAAGTTATTTTTTATTACATATATTTATAGTTGTAGGTATAAGTGCACAACAGCAACAGAGGAGGCTTGTTCAGTAACAGCCAATGGCTGATGGCCATACTAAACAAGCCTCCTTTACGACTGTGAGCTGCATATGAGACGCACAGCAGCAGAGGAGGCGTGAACGCGCCATCGGGGATCGGGGTTTTGCAAGTTTAATATCTCAGCTGGGAGTTCTTTGAACAAAGTAACAAAGCAAAAACAGGGTTTTGGTGATGAATGAAAGTAAATTTTTGTTTTTGGAGGTTTAGGCTTGCCCTTCAATGGAAAGTGTGGATTATATAGTGAATAATCTGTCCCCTTTTAAACTAAAAGAATATTAGAAGTCACTGAGGAGTTTTGTGTCTATATAAAGGTATAGACTGAGTTACAAGGTCAGGGAACTCTGGGTACCACTCAAGTATTATAAGGATAATGTATCATTACTGTAAATTATAAGGATTTTAAAAGTCATTGAAGCATTCCATGACCATATAAAAGGACTTATATAAAGGAAACCGGATTCTGAAATTACTTCTAATATCCTTACAATTAACAGTAGGGGGTCATTTTATTATTTTATTTTAACGTTAAACCTCTGATTTTTTTAGCCTCTTTCCCATCCTGCTGCAAATGACAAACATGTTAACACTACAATACCACCCACATAGATTCCTGGCCACAACACCAACTCCCCTCTTTACCCAAAAGTTCTTAGCCATAACCCCGCTCACATAACACTCTTACCCCACCCCCTTACACACAGAATGCTGACCCCATTCCCTGACCACACACCCCCTCACCCACAGACTGTGGCCACAACATCCCTCGTCCCATCCTATATTGCTTTTCACAATTTCCCTACCTTTAAAATGAGCCATCAAAAGGGAGGACGGCCCAGTAGGCTAAGGAACAAATGACGGTTTCCAATTAAAAATTTGGCTGCCACAGAATATATTAGTGAGTAACGTGCTTAAATGGCACCGCACACACCTCTATTCTAACATGGGCAAGGAACAAAATATTCTCTCTGCTGCTGAACTTGCTTCCTTATGAGAATGCTAGACCTGTAATGAGGTTTTGGAGACACTGCCTCAGTTTAAACTTTAACTATGTGCTGCCTGCCTTGGCTGACATGCTAAAAGATGATGGGGGGGGGGGGGGGGTAGTATGACTTATTTATGAGACTACATACATTGTTCTGCTCTTGGCTCCCTTCAAACACCTGCCCAGACTTTCAGATTAACAGAAGCAGCACAGCAGTGTCTAAAGTTTAGCAGATTACTTACTTATAGTCTAGGCAGAACATTGAAGGAAGCAGAGACTATGGTTCAGTATAGAATCACATTTATTATATCATCCCAGTCATTACCAGTGTTATAGCCCTCCAGTATTTACCAGTGTTATCAGCCCCTCCAAATATAAGCTTATTGTATCAGCCTCACATCTTAACCAGTGTTTCAGTCTCCAATGATTTTCAGTGTAGTATCCTGATTCATTACCAGTGTATTAGCCTCCAGATCATTACAGGTTATCAGCCTCAATCATTACCAGTGTTTCAGCCCAACAGTCAATACATGTTTGCAGGTAACTATGTAAAATGAGAATAGAAGTCTAAAAATAGGCGTAATTAAACAAACTGTGTGTGACCTAAGCAAAGTCAGTGTGGTCAAACAGTTTGCAATCTACCGTGAAAGGGCCACTTGGTTGTATTTGCCCCCCAGGCCAAAGATCTTAGTCCCCCTGGCCATCAACAACCTCTTCTGTGCTGAGGCCCAAGATATGAAATCTCTGATCAGAAGGTTATGGGGTGCTCCTCCACCTCACTGCCAGTGAGCACAGCCTCAGACTACACAGTGTGTGAAGAAAAAACCATAAGTCCCTCCTCCTCTCTTCTGGTGGAAGATACAGGAGAAAGGAATCTAAAGCCCCTACCCTCATGGCCCTTCCATTGCGGGCCCATGACCCTGCCATTTGCTGTTTGCACAGTTTTCTGTAGGGGGTTTGGGTCTTAGGTACGAGTAGGGGAGAGCTCCTGGAGTCACAGAGCCCAAAAGTGGGAGGGGCCAAGTGGGACTGCAAGAGAAGGGGCCAAGCAGGGGCCTGCAAGGGAAGGGGTCATGGGGATCTGGAAAGGGGAGGGGCCATGGGGCCCATGAGTGGGAGGGGCATGGGGCTGCAAGGGAAGAGGGCAGGGGGCTTGCAAGCAGAGAGGGGCCATGAGGGCCTGCAAGGGGAGGGGAGGACACAGGGAGAGGGACAGCCACATGATTTCAGAGGCAGGAAGGCAGGAAATGCAGGGGATCTGGTGATACTGCTACCATATCACACACAAAAATGTAAATATATTCAAAACTATGTAAATAAAATAATAATAGTAAATGCAAAAATTCTCAGGAAAGCAATTCCTGTAAATTGGATCAAGTTCCCCATTATATTAACATTGTCTTATTTCTATTTTCCATTTGCTTCTTTTATACTTTATATTTGTTGCTGCTAGGTGCTTATTGAGTAAAAAACTAGTTTACAACATTTGCCTCCTCAACTTCCCATACTTATAGCCCACAGTATCTGATCTCACTTTTGTTTGTTTGGGTATGTTACTTAAATTCTAATTAGATCATAACGTTTCAAAAGATGTATACCGGTACATTTTACTCAACCAAATCCAAAACTGTCTTTAGGGCATCTACTAGTCGTCTAACTGGATCCATTAGCCATTCGTCTTAACTATACTGGGAAGAAATGATTAATTTTTTCAGCCAAGCTTCTGTCTTTCTTGCCAAACATCCTCCAATGGTTTTAATGTTGCATCATAATACGCCTCCTTTAGTGTTACTAGAGGTCCTAACTAAAGCACAGAAAGATTGCAGTGTTAATATTTTTAAAAGTATCAAAATCCAATGGAAACACTTAACACATATTCTGATTCAGTAATAAGGATGAATAGTGAAAGAGAAGGGAACAGGTGGGAATGTGTGGAATATTGAAAATGTAAACATTTGAATATTTCTAAAACACAGTGAGATAAATTGAACTATAGGGTGGAGAGGTTAGGCTGGTTATGAGACATGCTTGAATAAATGACCTGCTTCCCTTGGCATTAAGTGTGGTTCATGTGACCAGCTCCTAATGCCGACCAGTAACAAAGAGGATCTAATGGGAAAGAGGAGGCATGCCCAGGTAGGATCATCATTCAGTGTAAGGCAGAAGATGGATTCTGTAGATTCTTCTCCAGTTCCAATTAACAGTTCTTGCTATGTAGTTAAACCCACAGCATTTCCTTTATTTACATATAGTTAAATGTGGAGAACAGATGGTAATGGACATTATTTAATGGTTCAAAATATTGTGTAAAATTAGTCACAATATAAATTATTTCTCCAAGAGTCTCAGATGACATCAACAGTTGCTGATCTGAAACTGCCTGGCCACAAACCTGAACTCTACCAGAGATTTTGCATATTTTCTGCACCACTTCATATGTTAGAGCAAGTATAACAATAAACACGAACAAAGTAGACGTAAAGTAGACATGAATACAATCCTTACTTTGCATTCGTCTGCATTGTGTAACAAGGTTATTTAGTTTTTCAAAGTAAATGGGAAGGTCATGGCGAAGTGTTCTGGCCGCAGCCCACTCTGTTTCCATATCTGATTCAAAGTCCTTGGCACATCTGCAACATTCTAGCTACATCCTGAGAGACTTTTAAAGCCCAACCAGCTGCCTCATAGAGACAGTCATAGCGCTGCACCTGAAGAAGCCCAGAAACATCACAAGATATTGTTATCTATGCTATTGTTCAAAATGTAATATTAGGACAGTTCTCCCCTGTAGGAACCAAACTGTTTATGCTGATGGTCACTATTTCTTCTACACAAGCGTATATGCCAAGTTTTGCACTCCTGCAAGGACTGCCTCAGTAATGTGACCAGGCACTATGTAAACAGTATTTAAAGGGCATGTACACCTCAGCAATAAAATATTTACTTTCTTTCCCGAAGCCAAACTCAAAAATTGATATACTTACTTACCTCCCTTCAGGAGCCGAAGCTCCTGGGTAACACATTAGCAATAAAGGGCCGATCCAGTCAGTATCGATGGGATTGACTCTTTCTCATTAAAGTGAGTAGGGCATTTCCGAGAGCCCTGAGGCAGAAGAATGTTCACAAGCACCTTACGAACACTCGGAAATGCCTTCCTTGGCCGTGGCTGTGGCTGAGGGAATTGTGCAGTCCCTAGCATTCTCCTTTGAGTTACATAGGGAGAAGCTTGTGACTGTGAGTAGCTTGATCTTTAAAAAATGGCAGGCAGAATCTTGCAGTGGTTCTGTGATTCGTTTGTTATCTTTTAAAGGTCTGTAGTGTGTGTGCACCCAGCTTTCACTTCTCTCTGATGGTGCAAGTTTCCCTTCACCACCTCTTCAAGCTCAAGTAGCTGTAAGTAGTTTGTGGTGATGTCACCGTATGGCTGTGACTGAGAGCTGCAACTAGGAAGAATGTGGGCATTGAAGAAGATGCGGAGAGAAAAGTAAGTAAAGGAGCTTAATGGTAAAAGTATAATGATCTAGGGTTTTGGGGGTAGGGGAGGTAGGTATAGTTTATAGTTTAACAGTGGGGTTGGCAAGATATAGGTTAGCATTTTCAGTGCAGTATATTAGCAATAAACCTTATTTGTAATGCCCAGTAATTGTTACAGTAATCTTTTCCTGGCAGTTCATCATGAATCCCTAAAGCACTTACAGAAAACAGGACCATTTTATGGTGGCACTTACAGACCATTTAGATCATAAAAATGTTTGCAAATACTGCTTACAATGATGCTGAACTCTACTCCACTCATTTGTACTATAAGCTGGGTACCACGTAGTTCAGGGCAGTCAACAGGTTAGGCGCTAATCCCGACATTGTAAAGTTAGGAGGACTCCAGGAGGCTAGTTCTATGGCAGAAATCTGACAGAGCTTTAGAAGTGTACAGCTAAAGGGAGACCTTTAAAAACTATAGCACGCTATAATAGATTCCATAAATCGATATGTTAATTTTGGCATACTGTCCCAAGCCCTCTGCTGCATGGAATCTCAAGCAGGGGCCAGACGGTGCACGTCGTGTTGGCTGGAGGACATCGGACGCGCTGCCGGCAGTGGAGAATGCCGGGGGAGAAGTAAGGTAAGTAGAGTTCGGGGGAGTTTCAAAAATCATTTAGCGGTGGGGCTGAGGAGGGAGACCTATTTATACCAAAGGGATTTACACTAGGGGAGGGAGAGCAAAACGGATGGAAGTGGGAGAGGGAGGGGGGAGGGCTGCAGTACGCATGGCAAATTCTCCGGAGGAAGACAGGAGGCAGAGTCCTATATGGACTCTGCCAGGGTCCGTGGACAGTTTTTGGACTTTGGGGGGAACATGCAGGGCAGTGCATTGGAGCAGGGATGAAGGTAAGGATTTTATGCACTACAGGTGGGGCCATTGTGGTGAAATATATATTTGGGGGTGGACATGCCTAAGCTGTGAATTATTCTGTAAAAATCAAGATTTTAGGCCAATTAAATGTCCTGCAAAGTTTTCCTTTAAGTATATGCTGATAGAGTTAGTGGAATTACTTCTGCTTAGAATTATTCTTAGAAATTGAGTGTTAGACTAATACTCACAGTAAGCCTCTTGAATTCCTAGGAATCCTCAATACAGATGAGAAGTTAAAACAGTCATATGCACAGTAAATCATTTGATTAAGTTAATGATTAAAACAAAATAGAAAATGCGGTAGATTTCCATAAGGACTAAAAGCAAGGCTGCTCAGTATAACGAATTACCTTAAATAAATGAGGCTTACATCAAAATGAATAGATTTATGTACCCAAATCAAATAGGGGTATGCAGGATATTAAGATGCGTTGAATGATTCTTTAACAATTTATGTACGAGTGATAGATATTAATTCAGCTACTTTTGTGTTTTAGGATAACGTCTCCTATAATATAAAAATAAAAACATAATTAATTTCCACTTATGTTTTCTGAAAATCCATCACGTAGGAGTCAAATTTCTTGCTTGTTTCCAGCAACTTTAATTTCAATTGAGAAGCCATGTTGCTAGTAGTTCTATCAACAACAGACCAAAGGGAAAACACAAGAAATATTCAGGTGAAATAAAGAACGCTATAGAAAAAATAAATCTATTCAGATAAAAAGATTATTGGATACCAAATTAATAAGAAAACCGATTGTAATAAATATTGTTATATTTAGCTTAGGCTAAGGCCACACCAAATGGAACGCAGTACAAACAGTGTGGCCTGAATGATTGAAAGCTTAGGCTGGGTACACATGGGAAATTATTTGTCCCGAATGAGCTGTCACTATTAGTGAGCACTCGGTCGGTACAATGACGTCTGTTGCGCAACAGTGTCCTTGGCCTACAGTTTGCGCGATGATCGTGCTGTGCGGAAAACATCTTACCGGTGTACCCAGCCTTACTGTATTACTTGCTCACATAATGTACATATAGATGAAGCAGGATCCCTGCATTTGCCTCAATGTGGGCATGAAAAGACAAACCAATGCTGGCTGCTCCATCTGTATGTTTCAACATTTCCTAGACATGCTGTTAAGATATCTAAGATACATTTTGGGAAATTAAACCCCAAACCACCTCTTTCCTTTTAATGCTAAAATGCTAGGTCCTTAACCCTGAGGGTACATTAGATTGTCAGCATTACTATTAAGGGACAACTATACCTGGAACAGATCAACTACAACTTTAAAGGTCAACTAAGGGCTTGTCACACTAGAAACTTCGTGTCAGTTTTTGCATGCATTTGCGTCCATTTTTTAAAAAGCATTTTCCATAGATTTGTATAGAAAAACACGATGCAGATTGCAGTGTATTTCAAAGACAATGGACCGAACGCAAAACAGACACAATCAGAACACAATAGAGTGTGACTATTGAATTCTATGTGTTTGCGTTTTTTAAAAGGTCCGTTGAAAAAAAAAACACACCAAAAAACAGACCTAACTAACCAAATTTAAAGAAGAAGAAATAATAGGCGATATGGATGAAAGCAGAGGCAATTTGGGTGAATAAGGCAACCGGAAAGGTGGGTAATGTCATTGCTGGTGTCTGCTAAAGCCATCAAATGTAGCAGGGAGGAAGTGAGGCAGCTTCATATGCAGGTGGCAAGGGCTGTAAGTTTGGGAATGTGCTCATTAGTGGGACTTATTAGCCTGACATTGATTGGTGGAGTGGAACTGCCATCACAGAAAAAGGCGCTGAGTTAATGAATTTGCTGCAGGATAATTTTCTCTCCAAGGTGGTTGAAGTTCCTACTAGAAAAGGAGCTGTTGGATCTGGTAATATTGTGCAGCGTATTATAGTATAAAGGTAACTGGAAGCTTAAGGAATAGTGACCAAGAAATAGTGTCTTTGAAGTATGTTAAGTGGCTGGGTAACAAAGACTTTAATTTCGGGAAAGCAAATTTTCCCAGGTTAAAAGTAGCTCTTCAGAATGTCAACTGGGTAAGATTATCAGGTAAAGGTTACTGAACAGAAGTGGACTGTGTTAAGGGAATTTTAAGCCATTTGACATCTAGATTTAAACTTGGGAAATAAATGTAAAAAAAATAAATCCGCGTGCCATGTGGCGAGATTCTGATGTAAAGAGGCAAATGGAAAGGAACAAAAAGGCATTTAAATCCTTTAAGTCAGGGGAACGGAAAGGGCCTTTAGGATTATAAAAACTGTAACAAGGAGTGTAAGAAAGCAATCAAACAAGCATCACTAAGCCTAACTTTTTTAAAGTATATTAATTATAAGAAGATGAGGACTGAAAATGAGGCACCATAATTATGATGGGATAAGTTAGGTACAGAGGATGGCGATAAAGCAAAATCTTAAATATTTTTTTCCTCTATATACACTATAGAAGACCCAAGTACAGATATCATAGAATATAGTAGCAATAATGGTATAAAGATGCAAGTGCAATTGGTTAACCAAGGATATGGTACAGAGAAGAACTACCGTATATACTCGAGTATAAGCCGAGGTTTTCAGGTCTTAAAATGACCTGAAAAATGAACCTCGGCTTATACTCGGGTCAAGCTGGGACTTACCTAAAATCCAGACGCAGCCGGAGTCAGGTTAGAAACCGGCAGTTCCAGTATAGTCTTGGCACGCACGGCGCGGATGACATATCAAGCCCCGCACGCACTACTGAGAACTGCCGGCTTTCCCTCCTGACTTGCGCTGCATCGTAAGGCGTCCTGTTTGTTAATATTCAGTATTTTACACCAGGCCAAGATCCTAACACACCAGGCATATTTATGATTGTGCAATCTTACCCAATTTTAGTTTAGCTTTTACACTGTGTCACCCAAAAAATACCCAATAGCTAATATTCTTTTGCATGTCATATTTTAATAACCTTGTGAATGGAAGAGCCACTGGGTTAATATATCAGGGTAGGGGGCGCTCGCGAGCAGCCAAGCGTGGTGGACGCTTAAGCCTCGGCTGCGAGTATGTGGTTGCGGCTGTGTCGGTAAGGCGTCCGGAAGGCCACCAAACTGTAGTACCATTCCCATGGGTACCATAACTCCCATGCTACCAGTAATTCCTATGGCTACCAATAATTCCCATGGTACCAGTAACTCCCATGCGAACAGTATTCCTATGGCTACCAGTAACTCCCCATGCTACCAGTAATTCCTATGGCTACAATAATTTCCATGGCTACCAGTAAATCCCATGCTACCAGTAATTCCTATGGTACCAATTATCCATGGCTACCAGTAATCCCCATGGCTACCAGTATGTAATGAAATGCACATGGCTAAGAAGGCGCAGAAGTGGTCAATTTCAACTCGGTTATACTCGAGTCAATAATGATTCCTATTTTTTGAGGTAAAAATATGTACCTCGGCTTATACTTGGGTCGGCTTATACTCGAGTATATACGGGTAAAAGGTTAATATTAATAAATTCCTGGAACGGATACAATACATACCGGGTCCTTAGGAGCTAAGTTCAGTTTTATCTAGGCCATTGTTCTTATTTTTGCAGATTCCCTCATGTCCGGATGTGTGCCTCTGGATTGGAAAAAGGTGATGTTATTCCAATATTCAAAAGTGTAGTTGCTCACAGTGGTGGGGAAGATACTGGAAAGTTTAATAAGGGAACATTCTAGAGTATGTTTCAAGGACTAACATTATAAGTAGTAACCAGCTGGATTTAGGAGTAATACATTTTTTCAAACTAACTTGCTTTGATTTTATAGTAGAAATTAGACTCTGGCATAGCAGTAGATGTAGTTTACTTTTTTGCAAAGGCTTTTGAACAGTTCCCCTAGGCGACTAATTATAAGAAAGGTCTGTTGGTCTGGGGAGGCACATTTGTACATGGATAGAAAATTGGTTAATGAATAGGATGCAGAGAGTAGTGTTAATAGGGCTTCATCATATAGACTAAATTGCTTAGTGGGGTGCCACAGGTTCTGTGTGGGGCCGCTTCTTAATCTATATTATAATGATTTGGAAGTGGGTATTGTCAGCAAGGTTTATGTGTTTGCTGACGACACAAAACTTTGTCGGCCATTAAAAACTTCAGAGGATGTGCAATCTTTGCAGGGGGATCTAGAAGATGTCACATTGGGCTGCTAAGTGGCAGATGAGATTCAATGTTGATAATGTAAGGTGATGCATTTTGGACTTTAAAATCCTTGTGCTGCTTATACTATAAATGGCTCTGTGTTAAGTGAATGTTGGAAAGGGATCTTGGAGTTTTGGTGGATAACAAACTAAGGAAGCAAGCAGTGCAAGGCAGCAACAGCCAGAGCCAGCATAGTATTGTATAAAGAGAGGTATGGATTCAGTGGAGGAAAATGTTATTCTTCCTCTTTACAAAGCATTGGTAAGGCCTCATTGAATATGCAGTGCAATTTTGGAATCCTGTGTACAAAAGGACATCTTTGAAATGGAAAGGGTTCAGAGAGAGGCAATAAATTAATAAGGGATTGGGGGAGCTTAATATGAAGAGAGACTGGAAAAGTACAATTAGTACCTGAGGAAAAGGCTCTCGGGTGGGGAGATGATTACTATCTGGGGCATTGTTCACTATAAAAGCATATCAGAGACATGTGGACATCCCTTAGACTCAGGTTTTTCACTGTGAGAACGGGTAAAGCTATGGAACTGTCTTCCAGTGGACGTTGTTATGGCAGTTCATTGTGCAGTTAAAAAAAAGCTGGATGAGTTCTGCAAACAAGGAAGGCAAGTAGGTCAGGAAGGATAGGAATTTGTCCTATCAAATTGATTTGAATTTGTTTTTTTTTGCCTTTCTCTGATCAACGTTAGGCAGGAATGAGGATTGCTAGATGGTTGGACTGGATGGAGTATGTCTTTATTTAACCTCATATACTTTACTATAACTAGTGTGAATGGGAGCCTAAAGCGTCAGAAAACACTGATTCAGAATGCAGAGCACCTTAAAATAAAAGCAACAAGTTGGAAATTTACCTTCTTACCAGTGGCGTAAGAGGCCCGCCACAAGCCCATAACCTCTGATCACGAGCCTATAACCCCTGCAATCCGTTGTTTTAAACAGTTGATCATGTGTATGAATGAACATGTATGTGCGATTTGCTGTTTAAAAAGCTGGACACTGAACTTCCGGTTGATTCCAAAAGTTTGGGTCTGGTCTTTTAAAACAGCTGATCGCGTGTATGTTTCGTTCATACGCTCGATCAGCTGTTTAAAACAACTATCATGAAAGAGGGTGGGGCCCGGGCTCCAATTTCACGGGAGTCCCCGGGCCCCGCAGTTATGCCCTTGTCTTAAAATGGTGGTTTTGTGATTGATGAATGATGTGGGATCGGTCAGCAGGTAATTCTAGTGTATGGGCTCCTTTAAAAGTCCAAATACACACATACACCCAGTACACATACGCAGTAATTCTTGGAATTGAGTAAGCGTTTGTGGAGTAATTCTTTAAGTGAGCATTACTGGTAATCTAATTGGTAAGGCGTTTTAGGTCCTTACACTGGGTAAGTCAACAGGAAGGGGATGGTTTGGTGGAGGTTAATTAACCTTTAATGCAGCTAAGTAATCACATGTATAAATCCATGAAACATTCATATGCACATATAAAATCACCTCGTTTTGGCAATAGAATCTCCACAGCCTTGAAAGGAGAAACTCAGGCTCTGATTTGATGCTGACAGCACAAATGTCCTAATCTGCTTGCACACCATTAATGTTCAAATCTGTATTCACAGCAGCTAAATGCTGTCTGGTGTACAAGCATTAGCTCCACTCCCTTTTCCCCAGAACTTCCTAAGATAGAGACAATAGGAAAATACTTAGAACAATTGGTTAAATAAAATCATATGTAGGTTATAAATAAATTCAGCAGATTTGGATTCCAGAATCTCTCAAATGCTGGTGTATTGGTTGCTGTAATTAATGATTCCAATTAAATGTAAGTAGAAGCAGATAAAAATTTTAAAAATGTAGCGCCTGATCAGAGTTGTCTAGTTTGTATTTTCGGGCCTCACTTACCCAGAGTTGCAGAGCACAAAACTGATTGTTAAAGCACACCTAAGCTATTTAAAGGGCATGTCCACCTTTAAAAAAATGGCTGGTGATTTTCAGTTATATGCCTGCAACCCCAACTGTTATTTTACTACTTTTTAAAATGAATTGAAACCAGATATTTAATCACAAGTTTTTTTAAGGAAAATGTATCTACCTCAACCCTGGTTTACGAGTTTTAAAGGCTTTGATCATGTGCAAAAGAGGCAGCAGGGGGAATCAGCAGTCAAACATTGGTTTGATGGTCATCATTCACCACTTTGATTGACTGCAGGGAGGGAGGAGTCGACTTACTTTGCCAGGATGGAGGCAATAATTATCCATAAAAAAATGGTTAGTAATACATCTAGTCATGTCTGAAATATATTGTTGGGGTTTTGGGTAGGTAACTGACATATGAACATTTTTTTTGTTTTTAGGGTAAACATAGGTAGGTTAGCACAACTTTAACAATGAGTTTGCAGTCGCAACCCTATTCAATATTCCAATAGTGCTGTTTGGCAATAATCTAAATCCAGCCTTATGCCAGAAAGCAGCACATGCTATATGGATATTGGATAAGCGCACAAAGCCCTGCTCATAGCGATAGCGGCTCAGTAAATGATGCCCTTAATTCTCTTAACTAACAACAGTTCTGACATCATTAATATACAAACATAAAAAACGAAAAAGACTGTTTTTATGCCCCCAGGTTTTTTAAGACCTGAATGTACATGCTGCAGTTCTATTGCACTGAATATAATGCTGAAATCAATGCAGCCTGCATCGCACTTGCCTTTCTGTATCATGTTAGGGCTAAAAGGGAAAGGTGGAAACCCTACTCAGAAAATGTGTGGGTTCTGGTGCATTGGGTTAAAAGTCCACGGTCTAATATGACTTAAGTTAGGAACACACGTACCGAAAAGCCCCAATACCATCGGATCCGCTTTATGGTACTGTGTGTACTAGCTTTCCCGAATGAGCGTGCGCCGCCAAACATTAGGCGGCTGAGCGCTCATTCGGGAAAGAGGAAAAATTTCCCTCCCATGGTAGACTCCTATAGGGGGGTCACACAGTCCAGAGCGTTCCCTATGCTGTGTATAAGCTTTGCTGCAGATCCTGTCTGTCTCTTTCAAAAATCTGGCAAGTGTATACCAGCTTAATAGTACTAGACTGATTTTGAAAGGATGGTTAGAATGTTTTGACAGGATAATTATGTTGTCTTTTGTTTGGGGATATCATGGTGCTAGTATCTGCTACTATACAGATCACTATGATCCAATCTTAATAAAATAAGGGGGGCTGTCCAGTCTCCAATTATTGCAAAATAGGGTTAAGACTCCTTTATTAGTGCAAAAACAACCAACATGACATATCAGATAATGGCCTTTGCGCCGAGAAATGTTGGGTTGGTTGTTTTTGCACTAATAAAGAGGGTCGTTAACCCAACTTGCAAATTGAGGACCGGATAGCCCTTCCTTATTTTATTAAGATGGATCATGTTGGTGGCAAAGAGTGGCCCGCAGGAGGTCTGGACGCCCAGAGGTAACCCGATAATGATTGCATGGTATACAGATACTAGTCATTGGTAATTAATCAGTATATCTATCATTGCGCACGGCCAATCGTAAAAACAGAAAATAGTTTTCGATATTTTGAGTGATTCGATCATTCGATTTCTCAAGATTTCAGTTATTGGCCTACATTTGCAAGACTGTGTTATTCTAGCAGAAGAATGTTTAGTGTAGAAGAAATTAGAGGAAGAAGCACTAACTAGAGGCATAATGGGGAAAAAGGTTATTTAGTAATTAGAACAAAAAAACAATCATTGACTTCCAGCCAGAGGAAGTAGCAACTCATTTGGTTTTCCGGTTAAATGACTAGAATTGCCATAGCCTTCTCTTCCTTGACTCACCATTCTGTGCAATGTTTAAATAGAAGCATTGATTTCCTTTTGAAGCGTTTAGAACCCATTCGTTCTTTTTCAATGAAGGCTGCCTGGAGTTGAATTTGATGTTGAAAGGTAGAAGATATATATCTTCCAGTCATTTCCATGTTAATATCCTCAGAGGCTTTAAGCTGCAAAAAAAAAATGGATATTGTCTGTTATATAGCTGTTGTAATATATCTCTTGTGGAAAACAAAATTGAAAACAATACAGATATATAAGCAGAAGAAAGTATAGGGGCCAATTATTGGTTACAAGATATCTTGCAGTGGTGGGATTATTCTGCCACACACGATTTTCAATGTTCCCTCGCCCTATATTGGTACTGGTGTGTACTCAGCTTGCAGGGAATCTCCACCCTTGCTGCTTTCTTTTCACAATCTAACTTGGTAGTAGGGTTGGGCAGGGGTGCTCAACAGTATACAAATTGGATTTATAGGTGAAAATGGGAGCCATGTAGGGATCCAGAGGGTGGGAAGGAAGGGGAAAAAGTACTCCTCTGCGCATGCCACAGGAAGAAGCAGGACCGGATGACACACATACAGCTCATACTCTTCACTTTCCTGGACTTTGGGTGGACTGCAGGAGAACATAAGGAGAAGAGGTTGTAAATAAGTTTTTTTTTTTTACACTACACAGTGGGGCAGCACTGGGGCAAATTGTAGTTTTGGGGGTGGGAATGCCCTTAAAACATAATAAATGCAGCTATAAAAGCACCACTTTCCTGTTTGGATTTGAAAAAGAGCAATAGTAAAACTCATTAGTGCTGAGCAATAAAGGTTCTAAGGTTAGTCTGGGCTATTAATTAGCAGCAAACCAACCCTGGAGCAGGGAGCAACCACGGGGGCCCAGGAGACAAAGGGGGGCCCATCTATATATTTCCTTTGATAGATATAGCTCCTCCCAGAAAACCACTATAGATCATGCATAGAGGGGGCACCATTCATAGTTTGCCCAGGGGGCCCCGTGATTCCTAGTTACGCCACTGATCCCCCTCCTCAGAGTTGACATGCTGTGATTACCCCATCTGATAAATTTCTTTTAACTGGCGCAATTTACTTTAACTAGTGCAATTTCTTTTAACTAGTGCAATATTTTTCAACTGGCACAATGTACTTTAATTAGTTCAATTTTCTTTTTACTGGTGCAATTTCTTTTAACTAGTACAATTTCTTTTTACTGGTGCAATTTCTTTTAACTAGTGCAATTTCTTTTAACTGGCGCAATGTACTTTAACTAGTACAATTTCTTTTTACTGGTGCAATTTCTATTAACTAGTACAATTTCTTTTAACTGGCGCAATTTATTTTAACTAGTGCAGTTTCTTTTAACTGATGCAATTTCTTTTAACTTGTACAATGTCTTTTAACTGGTGCAATTTCTTTTAACTTTTATCTAGTACAATTTGTCTTAACTGGTACAATTTTGTTTAAAGTGCATGTTTACTCCCAAAACTAAAACCCACTTCTGGCTCCACTGTGTAGTGTTAAAAAATACTTACCTTACATCTCTGCTCCTTATGGTTCTCCTGCAGTGCTTGTCCAAAATCCAGGAAACTGAAGAGTAGGAGCTGTCTTCCTGTCAAAAGGTTTCTGCCTCCTCCTTGCCCACCCTCCGGATCCCTCCATGGCTGCCACCTAGCATTAAAAGATTTTTCTGTAGTGTAGGGCACCCCTGCCCACCCCTAACTGCCATGTTAGATTACTAAATAAAAGCAGCAGAAACAAACTTATAGCCCTTCGCTCCCACGGCGCTCTGTATTGCCGGCAGCCACATCTGTGATTGTCTGTCTCTCAGTGGATCACAGAAGCGGCTGCCAGCCTGGCCCCTGTTTGCAAGTTCCGGAAAACAGGACCAGATCAGAGCGCTGCAGGAGTGAAGGGCTGTAAGAAGATTTCTGGTTTTTTTTTTTAGTGGTTGGGGTGGACAGGGGTGCCCTACAAATATATTAAAAACTATTTTTTAGAGTGGAGACTATAACTAGTGCATTTCTTTTAACAAGTACAATTTCTTTTAACTAGTACAATTTCTTTTATTAGTACAATTCCTCACGCACTCTGTTAATATCAGATATATTTTTAATTTAAGGGAACTGACCAGCTGCTGAAATGGACAGATAACAAGGTTTCAAGAGCTGTCAGCAAGATACGTAAACCGCTAACAAGGCTCTTTAGATATTCCAGGTAAAATAATGATATAAAGATTTCTAGTAAGTATTTTTTTGCCACTACTGTTATTAGAATATTTAATATTATATTAAATAAACACTGAATCGGCTGATTCTTTAAGACATGTGTTCTAATTTGCAATTCAAAGTGCAGTTCCTTAAATGAAAATTGTTAAAATTAATTCACCCCTCACCCAAAACCGCAATTCAGAATCTGACAGGTTGTAGGACTAATCTGTTATGCTGGTTCAACTTAGCATATGATTAGGTACCACCAGGCGTGCAGCTCCTCCCAGTCCACCTCACTGCATCACTACCAGTATTTCCAGCAATCAACATAAAGTAAGGGCTGTCCAGTCTTTTATAATGCAAATTGGAGTGCTCCCATTTATTGTGCAGACACAGTGTGTCTGCACAATAAATGTGAGCACCCAATTGCATATAAAAGACTTGACAGCCCTTATTTTGTGTTGATTGCTGTTATGCAGGTTATCAATTTGTGGCCTAAAAGCAATTGCGCTGTGACGTCATGCGCGTACACAGCGGACGCGTGCACACGCGTGGAGCACACAGAGCAGACAAACCTTACCTATTGAGGCTTACCAATCAGGAGGTAGATGATAATTTCGGAGGGGCAGACCTAAACATGGACCAAACCAAAAAAATATGTCAGCAAATATCTGTTGTATTCAATTAGATCAACTGGACTGAAGTTTAGTTCTTGAAGACGTTTTGCTAGTCATCCGACTGGCTTTCTCAATTCAGAATGACTTGTACAAGAATCTTGGTAATTATGTACCCTGGAAAATCCCAATTAGCATATCACAGCCAGGTGTTAAGGGCTGATTGGATAGTGGCTAAGAGGTGTTATAGGAACGCCCAGAGTAAGGTGTCAAAACAGATTGGTACATGGCAGATAGCTTGTGTCGACCCCCCCACCTCTATTTAGGCTTGGTTTCTTTATTTCACATAAATGGCTCTTGAACCAGTCACGTTCCTTTGCCAATAGTTAACATTACAATCTTCAAAGGTATGTCCTTTATCCTTAAGTTGCAGGTACACGGCTGAGTCCTGACCCGAGGAATTGGTCTTCGTGCTGGGCATACATTGATGCAGTTGCTGTTTGGTCTCCCCCACATACAAATCAGAGCATTTTTCACTGCGCTGACTGCATATATGATGTGCTTTTTCTTGTGTTTCGGTATTGGGTCCTGCTACATATGGGATGACAATGTTCTTTCTCCTGTCCTTGCTTTCCCCCTCACTGTTGGTAACCTGTCTTTTCTTTCCTTCTACTTCTTTTAACAAAGGCCCAGTCTGGATATCCACAAGTTTTAAGGGCTCCTCTGAGATCTTTCATTTCTTTAGCCTTCGCTGCTGTGCTAGTGGGGATGTTCTCAGCTCTCTGTGTTGCAGGTTCTGATGACACCCAGCTTGTGATCTAAAGGGGGGTGGGAGAGTCAAATACTGATCTGTGTGTGTTGGTTTTCTGTAAACCTCTACTTCCAGTTTACCATTTTCCCTGACTTCTACCAAGAGTCCAAGTTTGTTGTTTTGACCTCTTCCTGTAAATTTGATGTTTTGGTCACCGCATTGATGTGTTCTGTGAAGGCTTGTACTTCCTTCTGGTGGATTTTAACCAGGTGTCATCCACATATCTGAACCAGTGGCTGGGTGCTATGCCCTTAAAGGTTTTAAGCACCTGTTTTTCTACCCCTCCATGTAAAGGTTGGCCACAAATGGTGAAACTGGAGATCCATAGCACAATCCCTGTTTTGCTTATAGAATATATCCCGGTATTTGAAATAGGTGGTATTCAGGCACAAGTCCAGTAAGGAACACACCTGTTGGGGTTGAGATCAGTTCTGCTGTCTTGGCCTAGCTGTTTTCTCACCATGTCAACAGCCTCCTTGGTGGGTATATGTAATAAACGTCCGGGAGGCCGGGGTACTTACGAGTACGCTTTAGGGGAGGACGCTCCGATGGCTGGTGGGATGCAGAACTGGATACAAGAGACTGCTGGGAAGTGTAGGCTGAGGAATAGCGGCTAGGTGCTGCTGGAGAGAAGGCAGGATACTGGAACTGGCAAGGAGTCTCAGGATAGGCAAGGTAAACACAGATGCTGGTATGGCAAGGTAAGTCTGAAGCAGGCTAGGTAAGTAGTTGGTGCGTATGGCAAGGAGTCTCTGGAACAGGCAAGGTAAGTCTCTGGAGCAGGCTAGGTAAGTAGTTGGTGCAGGTATGGCAAGGAGTCTCGGAAAAGGCAAGGTAGGTTCTGGAGCAGGCTAGGTAAGTAGTTGGTGCAGGTGAGGAACAGGACCAAGGCAGGTAAGTACAGGAGCGGGGAGGTAGCTAACGCTACTATCAGGCACCGGGTCCAGGAGGATGGCGGTTTTTGAATTCTCGCGCCGCCCGTGACGAAACTTACCTGCCGTCGGTCCCGCGCGCTCTGCACTTCCGGGTGGGCGTTGTCGTAGACGTCATGATGAACGATGCCGACACGCCGGACGCGGGAAAATTCCAAAGCCGGCGTCCTCCTGGACCGGTGGCCGATAGTAGGTTAGCTACCCCTGGCTCCTGTATCACTGCCTTGGATCCTGTCCTCTCCAGCTCCAACTACTCCTTTCCCGCTCCAGAGACTACCTTGCCTGCTCCTGTGTCCACTTACCAGCTGTTCGTGCCTACCTTGCTTGTCCAGCATTTAGCCTACAATTCCAGCAGCACCTTGTTCCTGTTCCACACAGTTCCAGCAGCACCTTGTTCCAGCTTCAGCCTACAGTTCCCAGCAGCACCTTGTTCCAGCATCCAGCCTACAGTTCCAGCAGCTCCTTGTTCCAGTATTAAGCCTACAGTTCCCAGCAGCACCTGTTCCAGCATCCTGCCTACAGTTCCCAGAGCTCCTGTTCCCAGTATTCGACTACAGTTCCTAGCAGCACCTGTTCCAGTTCCCGCCTACAGTTCCCAGGAGCACCTGTTCCAGTAACCTGCCTATAGTTCCCAGCAGCACCTTGTTCCAGAAT
Source organism: Hymenochirus boettgeri (assembly GCA_019447015.1). Classification (NCBI taxonomy): domain Eukaryota; kingdom Metazoa; phylum Chordata; class Amphibia; order Anura; family Pipidae; genus Hymenochirus; species Hymenochirus boettgeri. Next base: position 60,057,120 of record CM033477.1, read on the forward strand.
ACAGCCTTCTGTTCCCAGCAGCCTCGTTGTCCTGCATTTTCCGGACTATCCGCCTCCTCCTAAAAGCATACTTGTAGTACCCTGGCCGTCCGGCGCGTTTATTTACATAGTTTCCTCTGCACTGAGTACTATATCTTCAATCTTGTTGGTTGAAATCCCGAGAGTCTGGATGTGATGCTTAGAACTTACACCAATGGTCCTAAGATGTGGGCTAGGTATTTGCCACCGTTATGTTACAGAGTTGATGCCGCTAACTGTAGGTCTTAGTGGTGCCCCTTCTTATCTTTGGGAGTCCATATATGCATGGATGTGCTCACCAGGGTAGAGGCGATGATACATTGCTCTATCAATGGTTTATCCTTTTGAAGCTTGTGTTGTAGTAAGTCTATGATCTGTTTTTTTGTAACGGTGGTGGGATCCTTGTTAAAGCCTCATATGTGTTGTTATCGGCCAGGAGCATGGTCACTTTAGCATGGTGTCTGTGGTGTTGAGTACCACTGTGCATCTTCCCTGTCTGCCAGTAGAATGGTGATACTAGAATCTTTCTTGAGGGATTTAAGGCTCTTCTTTTCTGTGTGGTCAGGTTCGATGAAGGAGTTTAAGCCGGCTAAGGCTGCAGATAACTTAAGGCGAAGTTGTTCTGCCTCACACTGTGGTACCTTATTATGTGGATTGAGGCTTCTTGGCTGCTATAATATCCACCACAGGGAGGCTTTAGGAGTGATGGCAAAATTCAAGCCCTTAGCAGGACTTCCATTTCTGTGGTCAGCTGTGCTTGTTTGGTAACTCATCTTTCCCAGATGGCCACAGGTAGCTGTAAGGCCAGGTTCTGTTCTAGTTGACTAATGTTGTGCATTAAAGCATCCAGCGTAAAATGCGTCTGTTGTACTCGTTCATTAGGAGCTGTGTTTGAGCCTTTTGCAGTATCTGTTTGGCTGATGCCTTTAACTGTGGAATCCAGACGTATGCTGCATGGTACTAGCTTTGTGCTGCATCGGAGATTAATCGCAGGTGGTTTCTGTAGTCTGCCAATTTCCTTGCTGTCTTTCATATTGTCGTCAAGTTTTTAGGGTTTTCTCCCCAAAATGAATGAAATAGCTTGTGAAGGTTCTATCATCATCCAGGTCATGGTAATCGTTGTATTCAATTAAATCACCTGGACTTGAAGTTTAGTTGTTGAAGACAGGTTCGCTAGCCATCCGACGGCTTTCAATTCAGAATGAATGTACATGGCAGACACCAACTGTCTGCCATGTACAATGCTGTTTGACACCTTACCCTGGGTGTTCCTATAACACCTCTTAGCCACATGCAATCAGCCCTTAACACCTGGCTGTGATATGCTTAATTGGGACTTTCCAGGGTACATAATTGCCACAGTTCTTGTACAAGTCACTTCTGATGAGAGCCAGTCGGAGTCTAGCGAAACGTCTTCAAGATCTAACCTCAAGTCGAATTGATCTAACTGATTACAACAGATATACCATGACCTGGATGAATAAGAACCTTCACAAGCAATATGTCAGCACTTTAAATCTACAAAGGTAGGCTCTCTGGGGGGTTTAGGGAAAAAGAAAATATGCCAAAGATTTTTAAAGCTGCAGCATCAAATTGAGCATAACTTAATTTTAAAGTGCACTATCCTTTAAGTCACGGTGGCTCTTGGGAAATCTGCCTATACAGTAATATATTTAAAGATCTATAAAATAATATCTACATTTTTATTGTGGTTAATAATACTGGGATGTATTCATTTTTTAAATTTCATTTTAAACTCACATTGTCCCAGATTGTTTATCTGAGTCTATTATACTGAAACTCTATATGGATGTTAATCATATGGAAACTAACCCTGTGAATGGAAATGATCTATTCAATTGTATTCTTTCTTTCTTTTTGGCAGCAACTGCACAGTTATGCTAAGCATCCCCCTACTGCCAAAGGAATATCATCTTACTGATCTGGCAAATATTACACACTACATCATTGAGGAGAAACTTATGAAACCAATACGGAGCATGTATAGTGTGATCCAATAGCAGAGTACTATAGGTTCAAACGGAAAATGATGGAAAGTCCATTTGAGTGTAGGTACCAATTATTAAATGCTTCATGTACAGCTCTATACTTTGGTATAGAGTTATTTATTTAAGGGAAGGTTACCTACAATAATTTTTGATTTTGCTAGGACTGGTAAAATGTAACCATCATAAAATTCTCAGTGGAGTGAGGTAAGTATTTGGGCTTTAAGGATGTGGGGAGTTAAGTAGCTATAACGATCTCATGGTTTGAAGGTAAGCATAGATTTTTGTTTCAGGAGTGGACATGCCTTTAAATAAGATTGCTCTAATCAAGTCAAAATATTTTCTGTTATATAGATCATGCAGTGGTGATTGGAAACAAGCATATTGTGACATTTGATGGAATTCTATTAGATGTGGCTTCGAAATGTAGTCTGTTATTGGCTAAGGATTTTGTCCAAAAAGTTACTCTATACTACATCAAGGTGATGGGAATTTGAGATCATTGCATGATATATGAACCAGATGTCATTGATATCTTCCTGGACTAAAGGTAATTACTAAAAACAGTAAAAAGGAAGTAAGGTATTACATCGTATGGAGGCAGTACAAACAAGTGTAACTGGGTGCTAGACACAGGAATAAATGTATATACTACAAAAGAAGGGAGGAGGGGTCAGGTAAGGGAAAGAAAAAGAAGAAAAAAGGGGAAGTAAGGTAAAAAGCCTTACATCTATACAAGAGGCACTCAACTGCATAATTCCACATAGGTATATAGAAAAAAGGAAGACACACCAATGGCAGTCTATGTCTGCAACTTAGGCCAGACAAAGAAATGGAAAAATCGGGTGATGTATATATAGAGCTTTAATTCACAAATTACAAATCCATTACATAAGTTAATGAAGCTAAAAAGAATAATAAGGTCTGGTCTGAAAATATGGAGGTATTACTGGTTACAATCCATAACACACTGCCCATATGAGAAAACAAAGAGTCTGACCTCTCCATAAGATTGACATGGTCACACAACCACATAGACAAATTAACTGATGAATAAAATCCTTACGTTACATACATTAGAACTCAGCTCCCAACTGATCCTGCGACATTCAAGCAATTCTTCAGGAACCGCCAGCCTGTTCTATTTTGTAACCGGATACGATCGCAAATAAATGGGCCATACGGACTGTCTTGGGATCGGTTTGCAAGGTTAGAAACCGCCAGCACTTAAGATCTAAGGGTGAATGTCTATCTAATATCTCACTAGTGAAGTCCAGATTCTTCCTCAGCTGAAGCATTGGTAACTCTGTTCAGTGATTGTAGTAGAAATGCAATAGGTGGATACAGTGTTCCTCCTTGGCAGATCTTTACTTGCAGGATCCCAACCCATCCATAAAATGACATAACACATGACCTGGAAGAAATAATGTTCACACAGTGCCATTTTATCGGTCCTGGAACAGGATTACTATGGGGTAAACCCCAATTATCTGCCTGTGTTTAGATGATACTAGGATTAATTAAGTGCAGAATTAGCTTTGATTGTTTTATCTTATGGGATTTTTGAAAAGGACTAATATGAATATATTATATAATTTAGCAGTCGGAGGTTCGACATAAGAATGGCATTCATTGGTAATATACTGGAATTCAAGCAACACATCCAGATAGACTCTCTATATATACTGTTTGAAGACCAATCATCCCTGCATAAGATAAAGGGCTCTTGGTATCCACATTATAATATTCATAACAAACTTCATATCCATGCACACTGGAAATGCAGAACTTTGTAGGTGCAAACCTCCCTGGTCCTCTACCCTCAGGACAGCAATTTCAAACAACAAAGTTGGTGTGATAGAGGTGCACACTACTTTATTAAACTTATTATATTAGTTATTGTATAGTTATTATATATTTTTTAATACAGCAGTGTCAACTCTGAGGAGGGGGATCAGTGGCGTAACTAGAATCACTGGCCCCCTGGGCAAACTATGATGGTGCCCCCTCTATGCATGATCTATAGTGGTTTTCTGGGAGGGAGCTATATCTATCAAAGGAATATAATAAGATGGGGCCCCCTTTTCTCCTGGGCCCCCCGTGGTTGCTCCCCTGCTCCAGGGTTGGTTTGCTGCTAATTAATAGCCAGACTAACCTTAGAACCTTTATTGCTCAGCACTAATGAGTTTACTATTGCTCTTTTCAATCCAAACAGAAAGTGGTGCTTTTATAGCTGCATTTATATATGTTTTAAGGGCATGTCCACCCCCAACTACAATTTGCCCCAGTGCTGGCCCCACTGTGTAGTGTAAAAAAAAAAAACTTATTTTACACCTCTTCTCCTTATGGTTCTCCTGCAGTGCCCACCCAAAGTCCAGGAAAGTGAAGAGTATGAGCTGTATGTGTGTCATCCGGTCCCTGCTTCTTCCCTGTGGCTATGGCGCAGAGGAGTACTTTTTCCCCTTCCTTCCCACCCTCTGGATCCCTACATGGGTCCCTCATTCCACCTATAAATCCATTTGTATACTGTTGAGCACCCCTGCCCAACACCTACTACCAAGTAGATTTGTAAAAAGAAAGCAGCAAGGGTGGAGATTCCCTGCAAGCTGAGTACAACAGTACCAATAATAGGGCGAGAAGGGAAGTGGAAAATCGTGGTGGCAGAATAATCCCACCACTGCAAGATATCTTGTAACCAATAATTGGCCCCTATACTTTCTTCTGCTATATATCTTATTGTTTTCAATTTTGTTTTCCACAAGGATAATATTACAACAGCTATATAACAGACAATATACATTTTGTTTTGCAGCTTAAAGCCTCTGAGGATATTAACATGGAAATGACTGGAAGATATATATCTTCTACCTTTCAACATCAAATTCAACTCCAGGCAGCCTTCAGTGAAAAAGACGAATGGGTTCTAAACGCTTCAAAAGGAATCAATGCTTCTATTTAAACATTGCACAGAATGGTGAGTTCAAGGAAAGAGAAGGCTATGGCAATTCTAGTCATTTAACCAGGAAAACCAAATGAGTTGCTACTTCCTCTGGCTGGAAGTCAATGATTGTTTTTTTGTTTTAATTACTAAATAAAACCTTTTTCCCCATTATGCCTTAGTTAGTGCTTCTTCTCTAATTTTTACACTAAAACATTCTTCTGCTAGAATAACACAGTCTTGCAAAATGTAGGCCAATAACTGAAATCTTGAGAAATCGAATGATCGAATCACTCAAAATATCGAAAACATTTTCTGTTTTTACGATGGCCGTGCGACACATGATAGATATACTGATTAATTACCAATGACTAGTATCTGTATACCAATGCAATCAGTATCGGGTTACCTCTGGGCGTCCAGACTCCTGCGGCACCTCTTTGCCACCAACATGATCCAATCTTAATAAAATAAGGAGGGCTATCCGGTCTCCATTATTGCAAGTTGGGTTAACGACCCTCTTTATTAGTGCAAAAACAACCAACCCAACATTTCGGCCAAAGGCCATTAGCTGATATGTCATGTGGTTGTTTTTGCACTAATAAAGAGAGTCTTTAACCCTATTTTGCAATAATTGGAGACTGGACAGCCCACCCTTATTTTATTAAGATTGGATCATAGTGATCTGATAGAGCAGATACTAGCACCATGATATCATCCCAAACAAAAGACAACATAATATCCTGTCAAAACATTCTAACCATCCTTTTAAAATCAGTCTAGTACTATTAGCTGGGTATACACTTGCCAGATTTTTGAAAGATGACAGACAGGATCTGCAGCAAAGCTTATACACAGCATAGGGAGAACGCTCTGGACTGTGTGACCCCCCTATAGGGAGTCTACCATGGGAGGGGAAATTTTTCCTCTTCCCGAATGAGCGCTCAGCCGCCTGAATGTTTGGCGGCCGCACGCTCATTCGGGAAAGCTAGGTACACACAGTACCATAAAGCGGATCCGATGGTATTGGGGCTTTTCGGTACTGTGTTGTTCCTAACTTAAGTCATATTAGACCGTGGACTTTAAACCCAATGCACCAGAACCCACCATATTTCTGAGTAGGGTTTCCACCTTTCCCTTTTAGCCCTGAACATGATAAAAGGCAAGTGCGATGCAGGCTGCATTGATTTCAGCATATATTCAGTGCAATAGAACTGCAGCATGTACATTTCAGGTCTAAAAAAACCTGGGGGCATAAGAAACAAGTCTTTTTCCGTTTTTTATGTTTGTATATTAATGATGTCAGAACTGTTGTTAGTTAAAGAGAAATTAGGGCATCATTTACTGAGAGCCGCTATCGCTATGAGCGGGCTTTGTGCGCTTATCCAATATCCATATAGCAATAGTGCTGCTTTCTGGCAATAAGGCTGGATTTAGATTATTGCAGAAAGCAGCACTATTGGAATATTGAATAGGGTTGCGACTGCAAACTCATTGTTAAAGTTGTGCTAACCTACCTATGTTTACCCTAAAAACAAAAAAAATGTTCATATGTCAGTTACCTACCCAAAACCCCAACTGATATATTCAGCACATGATAGATGTATTACTAACCATATTTTTATGGATAATTATTGCCTCATCCTGGCAAAGTAAGTCGACCCTCCCTCCCTGCAGTCAATCAAAGTGGTGAATGATGACATCAAAACCAATGTTTGACTGCTGATTCCCCCTGCTGCCTCTTTGCACATGATCAAGCCTTTAAAAGCTCTGTAAAACCAGGGTTGGAGGTAGATACATTTTCCTTAAAAAACTTGTGATTAAATATCTGGTTTCAAATTCATTTTAAAAAGTAGTAAAATAACAGTTGGGTTGCAGGCATATAACTGAAAATTCACCAGCCATTTTTTTAAGGGGACATGCCCTTTAAATAGCTTAGGGTGTCTTTAACATCAGTTTTGTGCTCTGCAACTCTGGGTAAGTGAGGCCCGAAATATACAAACTAGACAACTCTGATCAGGCGCTACATTTTAAAAATATTTATCTGCTTCTACTTACATTTAATTGGAATCATTTAATTACAGCAACCAATACACCAGCATTTGAGAGATCTGGAAATCCAAATGCTGAATTTATTTAACCTACATATTGATTTTATTTAACCAATTGTTCTAAAGTATTTTCCTATTGTCTCTATCTTAGGAAGTTCTGGGGAAAAGGGAGTGGAGCTAAGTGCTTGTACATCCAGACAGCATTTAGCTGCTGTGAATACAGATTTGAACATTAATGGTGTGCAAGACAGATTAGGACACTTTGTGCTGTCAGCATCAATCAGAGCCTGAGTTTCTCCTTTCAAGGCTGTGGAGATTCTATTGCCAAAACTGAGGTGATTTTATATGTGCATATGAATGTTTCATATGGATTTATACATGTGATTACTTAGCTGCATTAAGGTTAATTAACCTCCACCAAACCATCCCCTTCCTGTTGACTACCCAGTGTAAGGACTAAAACGCCTTACCGAATTAGATTACCAGTAATGCTCACTTAAGAAATACTCCACACAAACGCTACTCCAAAGATTACTGCGTATGTGTACTGAGTGTATGTGTGTATTTGGACTTTTAAAGGAGCCCAACACTAGAACTTACCTGCTGACCGATCCCACATCATTCAATCAATTCCAAAACCCCATTTTAAGAACAAGGGCATAACTGCAGGGCCCGGGACTCGTGAAATTGGAGCCCGGGCCCCACCCTCTTTCATGATAAGTTGAATTTAAAAGTGATCGAGCGTATGAACGAAACATACACGCGATCAGTGTTTAAAAGACCAGACCCAAACTTTTGGAATCAAACCGGAAGTTCAGTCCAGTCTTTTTAACAGCAAATCGCACATATGTTTCATTCATACACATGATCAACTGTTTAAAAACAACTGATTGCAGGGTTATAGGCTCCGTGATCAGAGGTTATGGGCTTGTGGCGCGGGCCCTCTTACGCCACTGGTAAAGAAGGTAAATTTCCAAGCTTGTGCTTTTATTTTAAGGTGCTCTGCTTCTGAATCAGTGTTGTTCTGACGCTTTAGGGCTCCCATCACCTAGGTAGATAGTATAGTATATGAGGTTAAATAAAGACATACGTCCATCCAGTCCAACCAATCTAGCATATCATCCCATTTCCTGCCTAACTGTTGATCCAGAGAAAGGAAAAAAAAAAACACCAAATTTATGAAGGGAAACAAATTCCTTCCTGACTTCCTCCTTCGTTGCGAACCAACAAGACACCAAACACGCCATAAACTTTAACGACCACCACTGGAATGTACAGTCCTGCGAGTTCATAGCTTTACCGTTCTCACAGTGAAAACCTGAAGTCTTAAGGGATGTCCCCGTCTCTGATATGCTTTATTAGTGAACAATGCCCCAGATAGTAATCATCTCCCCACCCGAGAGCTTTTCTCCCGCGTACATAATTGTAACTTTTCCAGTCTCTCTTCATATTCAAGCTCCCCCAATCCCTTATTAATTTAGTTGCCCTTCTCTGAACCCTTTCCATTTCAAAGATGTCCTTTTTGTTACACAGGATTCCAAAATTGCACGCATATTCCAAATGAGGCCTTACCAATGCTTTGTAAGAGGAAGAATAACATTTTCCTCCACTGAATCCATACCTCTCTTTATACAATACTATGGCTCTGGTGTGCTGCCTTGCACTGCTTGCTTCCTTAGTTTGTTATCCACCAAAACTCCAAGATCCCTTTCCAACATTCACTAACACAGAGCCATTTATAGTATAAGCAGCACAAGGATTTTTAAGTCCAAATGCATCACCTTACATTTATCAACATTGAATCTCATCTGCCACTTAGCAGCCCAATGTGACAATCTATCTAGATCCCTGCAAAGATTGCACATCCTCTGAAGTTTTTAATGGCCGACAAAGTTTGGTGTCGTCAGCAAACACATAAACCTTGCTGACAATACCCACTTCCAAATCATTAATAAATAGATTAAATAGAAGGGCCCCAACACAGAACCTGTGGCACCCCACTAAGCAATTTAGTCCATAATGATGAAGCCCTATTAACAACTACTCTCTGCATCCTATTCATTAACCAATTTTCTATCCATGTACAAATGTGCCCCCAGACCAACAGACCTTTGCTTATACATTAGTCGCCTATGGGAACTGTATCAAAAGCCTTTGCAAAAAAGTAAACTACATCTACTGCTATGCCAGAGTCTAAATCTCTACTATAAAATCAAAGCAAGTTAGTTTGAAAAAATGTATTACTCAAATCCATGCTGGTTACTACTTATAATGTTAGTCCTTGAAACATACTCTAGAATTGTTCCCTTATTAAACTTTCCAGTATCTTCCCCACCATGTGAGCAACTAACTTTTGAATATTGGAATAACATCAGCCTTTTCCAATCCAGAGGCACACATCCGGAACATGAGGGAATCTGCAAAAATAAGAAACAATGGCCTAGATAAAACTGAACTAGCTCCTAAGGACCCGAGTATGTATTGTATCCGGTCCAGGGATTTATAATATTAACCTTATTTACCGTATATACTCGAGTATAAGCCGACCCAAGTATAAGCCGAGGTACATATTTTTACCTCAAAAAATAGGAATACCTTATTGACTCGAGTATAAGCCAAGGGTTGAAATTGACCACTTCTGCCTTCTGTAGCATGTGCATTTCATTACATACTGGTAGCCATGGGGATTACTGGTAGCCATGGGAATATTGGTAGCCATAGGAATACTGGTAGCATGGAGTTACTGGTAGCCATGGAAATTATGGTAGCCATAGGAATTATGGTAGCATGGGAGTTATGGTAGCCATAGGAATTACTGGTAGCATGGGAGTTACTGGTAGCCATGGGAATTATTGGTAGCCATAGGAATTACTGGTAGCATGGGAGTTACTGGTAGCCATGGGAATGGTACTTACAGTTTGGTGTGCCTTCCGGACGCCTTACCGACACAGCCGCAACCCACATACTCGCAGCGAGGCTTAGCGTCCACCACGCTTGGCTGCTCGCGAGCGCCCCCTACCCTGATATATTAAACCAGTGCTCTTCCATTCACAAGGTTATTAAAATATGACATGCAAAAGAATATTCTATTGGGTATTTTTTGGGTGACACAGTGTAAAAGCTAAACTAAAATTGTGTAAGATTGCACAATCATAAATAGCCTGGTGTGTTAGGATCTTGTGCCTGGTGTAAAATACTGTAATATAACAAAACAGGACGCCTTACCGATGCAGCGCAAGTCAGGAGGGAAGCCGGCAGTTCTCAGTAGTGCGTGCGGGTGCTTGATAATGTCATCGCCCCGGCGTGGCAAAGTACTAACTGGGAACTGCCGGATTTCTAACCTGACTCGCGGCTGCGTCTGGTTTTAGGTAAGTCCCAGCTTGACCGAGTATAAGCCGAGGTTCATTTTTCAGGTCAATTTAAGACCTGAAAACCTCGGCTTATACTCGAGTATATACGGTAGTTCTTTCTGTACCATATCCTTGGTTAACAAGTGCACTTGCATCTTTTATACCATATTGCTACTATTTCTATGATATCTGTACTTGGTTTTCATAGTGTATATAGAGGGAAAAAAAATATTTAAGATTTTGCTTTATCGCCATCCTCTGTACCTAACTACCCCATTAATTATGGTGCCTCATTTTCAGTCCTCATCTTCTTATAATTAATATACTTAAAAAAATGTTAGGCTTAGTGATGCTTTGTTTGATTGCTTTCTTACACTCCTTGTTACAGTTTTTATAATCCCTAAAGGCCCTTCCGTTCCCTCTGACTAAAGGATTTAAATGCCTTTTTGTTCCTTTCCATTTGCCTCTTTACATCAGAATAGCCACATGGGCACGGATTTATTTTTTTTACATTTATTTCCCAAGTGTATAAATCTAGATGTCAAATGGCTTAAAATTCCCTAAACACAGTCCACTTCTGTTCAGTACCTTTACCTGATAATACATTATCCCAGTTGACATTCTGAAGAGCTACTTTTAACCTGGGAAAATTTGCTTTCCCGAAATTAAAAGTCTTTGTTTACCCAGCGCACTTAACATACTTCAAATGACACTATTTCTTGGTCACTATTCCTTAAGCTTCCAGTTACCTTTATACTATAATACGCTGCACAATATTACCAGATCCACAGAGCCTTTTCTAGTAGGAACTTCAACCACCTTGGAGAGAAAATTATCCTGCAGCAATTCATTAACTCAGCGCCTTTTTCTGTGATGGCAGTTCCACTCCACAATCAATGTCAGGCTAATAAGTCCCACATAATGAGCCATTCCCCAAACTTACAGCCCTTGCCAACTGCATATGAAGCTGCCTCACTTCCTCCCTGAGCATTTGATGGCTTAAGCAGACACCAGCAAGACATTACCACCTTTCCGGTTGCCTTATTCCACCCAAATTGCCTCTGCTTATCATCCATATCGCCTATTATTTCTTCTTTTAAATTTGGTTAGTTAGGTCTGTTTTTTGTTGTGTTTTTTTTTTCAACGGACCGTTTTAAAAACGCAAGAAACACATAGAATTCAATAGTCACACTCTATTGTGTTCTGATTGTGTCTGTTTGCGTTCCGGTCCATGTCTTTGAAATACACTGCATACTGCATTCCTGTCCATTTTTTCGCACGTGTTTTCATACAAATCTATGGAAAATGCTTTTTAAAAAATGGACGCAAATGCATGCAAAAAACTGAGTTTCACACTAGAAGTTTCTAGTGTGACAAGCCCTTAGTTGACTTTAAAGTTGTAGTCACTGATCTGTTCCAGGTATAGTTGTCCCTTAAATAAGTAATGCTGACAATCTAATGTACCTCAGGGTTAAGGACCTAGCATTTTAGACATTAAAAGGAAAGAGGTGGTTTGGGGTTTAATTTCCCAAAATGTATCTTAGATATCTTAAACAGCATGTCTAGGAAATGTTGAAACATACAGATGGAGCAGCCAGCATTGGTTTGTCTTTTTCATGCCCACATGTGAGGCAAATGCAGGGATCGCTTCATCTATAGTACATTATGTGAGCAAGTAACTACAGTAAGGCTGGGTACACGAGGTAAGATGTTTTCGCCACAGCACGATCAGTCGCGCAAACTGTAGGCCAAGGACACTGTTGCCGCAACAGACAGTCATTTGTACCGACCGAGTGCTCACTAATAGTGAACGCTCCGTCGGGACAAATAATTTTCCCATGTGTACCCAGCCTAAGCTTTCAATCATTCAGGCCACACTGTTTGTACTGCGTTCCATTTGGTGTGGCCTTAGCCTAAGCTAAATATAACATATTTATTACAAGGTTTTTATTAATTTGGTATCCAATAATCTATTTTATCTGAATAGATTTATTTTTTTATAGCGTTCTTATTTCACCTGAATATTTCTTTGTGTTTTCCCTTTGGTCTGTTGTTGATAGAACTATCTAGCAAACATGGCTTCTCAATTGAAATTAAAGTTGCTGGAAAAAAGCAAGAACTTGACTCCTACGTGATGGATTTTCAGAAAACAGTAAGTGGAAATTAATTAGTTTTATTTTTATATTAGGAGACGTTTATCCTAAACACAAAAAGTATAGCTGAATTAATATCTATCACTCGTACATAAATTTAAAGAATCATTAACCGCATCTTAATATACTGCATGACCCATATTTGTATTGTGTACATAAATCTATCATTTGATGTAAGCCCTCATTTATTTTAAGGTAATTCTGTTTACTGAGCAGCCTTGCTTTTAGTCCTTATTGGAAATCTACCAGCATTTTCTATTTTGTTTTAATCATTAACTTAATCAAAAATGATTTACTGTGCATATGACTGTTTTAAACTTCTCATCTGTATTGAGGATTCTAGGAATTCAAGAGGCTTACATGTGAGTATTAGTCTAACACTCAATTTCTAAGAATAATTGCTAAGCAGAAGTAAATTCCACTAACTCTATCAGCATATACTTAAAGGAAAACTTATGCAGGACATTTAATTGGGCCTAAAATCTTGATTTTTACAGAATAATATCACAGCTTAAGGGCATGTCCCTCCCCAAAACTATAATTTCACCCACTAATGGCCCCACTCTGTAGTGCATAAAAAATCCTTACCTTACATCCCTGCTCCAAATGACTGCCCTGCAAGTTCCCCCAAAGTCCAAAAAACTGTCCACCGGACCCTGGCAGAGTCCATATAGGACTCGCCTCCTGCTCTCTCCGGAGAATTTTGCCATGCGTACTGCAGCCTCCCCCCTCCCTCTCCACTTCCATCCGTTTTGCTCTCCCTCCCCCTGTGTAAATCCCTTTGGTAAAATAGGTCTCCCTCCCTCAGCCCCAACCGCTATAATAGATTTTTAGAAACTCCCCCGAACTCTACTTACCTTACTTCTCTCCCCGGCATTCTCCATGCCGGCAGCCGCGTCCGTGATTGGCTAACCTGTTGGACTGCCCCTGAACTAATGTGTGTACCCAGCTTTATTAGTAACTAAATGAGTGGAAGTAGAGTTCAGCATCAATTGTAAGCAGTATTGCAAAACATTTTTAATGATCTTAAATGGTCTGTTAAGTTGCAACAGCATAAAATGGTCCTGTTTTCTGTAAGCTGCTTTAGGGATTCATGATGAAAACTGCCAGGAAAAGATTTACTGTAACAATTACTGGGCAATTACAAAATAAGGTTTTATTGCTAATATACTGCACTGAAAATGCTAACCTATTATCTTGCCAACCCCACTGTTAAACTATAAACTTACTCCCCTACCCCCAAAACCCTAGATCATTATACTTAATTACTAAGCTCTTTTACTTACTTTTCTCCGCATCTTCTTTCAATGCCCACATTCTTCCTAGTTGCAGCTCTCAGTACAGCCATGACGGTGACATCACCACAAACTACTTACAGCTACTTGCTTGAAGAGGTGGTGAAAGGAGAAACTTGCACCATCAGAGAGAAGTGTAAAGCTGGGTGCACACACTACAGACCTTTAAAAGATAACAAACGAATCACAGAACCTGCAAGATTCTGCCTGCCATTTTTTAAAGATCAAGCTACTCACAGTCACAAGCATTCTCCCTATGTAACTCAAAGGGAGAATGCTAGGGACTGCACAATTCCCTCAGCCACAGCCACGGCCAAGGAAGGCATTTCCGAGTGTTCGTAAGGTGGCTTGTGAACATTCTTCTGCCTCAGGCGTCTCGGAAATGCCCTACTCACTTTAATGAGAAAGAGTAATCCCATCGATACTGACTGGATCGGCCCTTTATGCTAATGTGTGTACCCAGGAGCTTCGGCTCCTGAAGGGAGGTAAGTAAGTATATCAATTTTTGAGTTTGGCTTCGGGAAAGAAAGTAAATATTTATTGCTGAGGGTGTACATGCCCTTTAACCATGTTTACATAGTGCCTGGTCACATTGACGAGGCAGTCCTTGCAGGAGTGCAAAACTTGGCATTATACGCTTGTGTAGAGAAATAGGTGACCATACAGCATAAAAGTTTGGTTACTAACAGTGGGAGAACTGTCCTAAATATAAATTTTGAACAATAGCATAGATAACAATATCTTGTGATGTTTTGGGCTTCTTCAGGTGCAGCGCTATGATGTCTCTATGAGGCAGCTGGTTGGGCTTAAAAGTCTCTCAGGATGTAGCTAGAATGTTGCCGAATGTGCAAGGACTTTGAATCAGATATGGAAACAGAGTGGGCTGCGGCCGACACTTCGCCATGACCTTCCCATTTACTTTGAAAAACTAAATAACCTTGTTACACAAATGCAGACAGAATTGCAAAGTAAGGATTGTTTCAGTGTCTACTTTACGTCTACTTTGTTTCGTGTTATTGTTATACTTGCTCTAAAACATATGAAGTGGTGCAGAAAATATGCAAAATCTCGGTAGAGTTCAGGTTTGTGGCCAGGCAGTTTCAGATCAGCAATGGTGATGTCATCTGAGACTCTTGGAGAAATAATTTTATATGTGACTAATTTTACACAATATTTTGAACCATATTAAATAATAGTCCATTACCATCTGTTCTCCACATTTAACTATATGTAAATAAAGGAAATGCTGTGGGTTTAACTACATAGCAAGAACTGTTAATTGGAACTGGAGAAGAATCTACAGAATCCATCTTCTGCCTTACACTGAATGATGGATCCTACCTGGGCATGCCTCCTCTTTCCCATTAGATCCTCTTGTTATGGTCGGCATTAGGAGCTGGTCACATGAACCACACTTATGCCAATGGGAAGCAGGTCATTTATTCAAGCATGTCTCATAACCAGCCTAACCTTCCCACCCTATAGTTCAATTTATCTCACTGTGTTTTAGAAATATTCAAATGTTACATTTTCAATATTCCACAAATTCCACCTGTTCTTTCTTTCACTAGATTCATCCTTATTACTGAATTCAGAATATGTGTTAAGTGTTTCCATTGGATTTTGATACTTTTAAAAATATTAACACTGCAATCTTTCTGGTGCTTTATGTTAGGACCTCTAGTAACACTAAAGGAGGCGTATTATGATGCAACATTAAAACCATTGGAGGATGTTTGGCAAGAAAAGCAGACAGAGCTTGGCTGAGAAAAAATAAGCATTTCTTCCCAGTATAGTTAAAGAGAATGGCTAATGGATCCAGTTAGACGACTAGTAGATGCCCTAAAGACAGTTTTGGATTTGGTGAGTAAAATGTAACCGGTATACATCTTTATGAAACGTATGATCTAATTAGAATTTAAGTAACATACCAAAACAAACAAAAGTGAGATCAGATACTGTGGGGCTATAAAGTATGGGAAGTTGAGGAGGCAAATGTTGTAAACTAGTTTTTTTACTCAATAAGCAACCTAGCAGCAACAAATATAAAATGTATAAAAGAAGCAAATGGAAAATAGAAATAAGACAATGTTAATATTAATGGGGAACTGTGATCCATTACAGGAATTGCTTTCCTGAGAATTTTTGCAATTTACTATATTATTTTATTTACATAGTTGAATATATTTACATTTTTGTGTGTGATATGGTAGCAGTATCACCAGATCCCCTGCATTTCCTGCTTCCTGCTCTGAAATCATGTGGCTGTCCCTCTCCCTGTGTCTCCTCTCCCCTTGCAGGCCCTAGGCCCCTCTCTGCTTGCAAGCCCCTGCCCTCTTCCCTTGCAGCCCCATGGCCCTCCCACTCATGGGCCCCATGGCCCCTCCCCTTTCCAGATCCCATGACCCCTTCCCTTGCAGGCCCCCTGCTTGGCCCCTTCTCTTGCAGTCCCACTTGGCCCTCCCACTTTTGGGCTCTGTGACTCCATGAGCTCTCCCCTACTCGTACCTAAGACCCAAACCCCCTACAGAAAACTGTGCAAACAGCAAATAGGCAGGGTCATGGGCCGCAAATGGAAGGGCCATGAGGGTAGGGGCTTTAGATTCCATTTCTCCTGGTATCTTACACAGAAGAGAGGAGGAGGGACTTATGGTTTTTCTTCACACACTGTGTAGTCTGAGGCTGTGCTCAACTGGCAGTGAGGTGGAGGGCACCCCATAACCTTCTGATCAGAGATTTCTTATATCTTGGGCCATTCAGCACAGAGAGAGGTTGTTGTGGCCAGGGGAGGACTAAGATCTTTTGGCCTGGGGGGCAAATAAAACCAAGTGGCCCTTCACGGTAGATTGCAAACTGTTTGACCCCACTGACTTTGCTTAGGTCACACACAGTTTGTTTAATTACGCCTATTTTTAAGACTTCTATTCTCATTTTACATAGTTACCTGCCAACATTTTCAAGTGTATGATGTGGTTGAGATAACTAACAGACTAATAAACTAGAAGGCTGATTTAACACTGGCTAATAATCTGGAGAGCTGATAACACTGACTAATGATCTGGAGGACTGATAATACTGGGTAATGAACTGGAGGGATGATAACACTTGATAAGAATGGAGGGCTGCTGACACGGATAATGATCTGGAGGGTTGATAACACTGGGTAATGATCTGGAGCGCTGATAACATGGGTATTGATCTGGGGGCTGAAAACACTGGGTAATGATTGGGAGGCTGATAACACTGCTCTGCTTCTTCAATGTTCTGCCTAGCATATAAGTAAGTAATCTGCTAAACTTTAGACACTGCTGTGCTGTTCTGTTTAATCTGAAAGTCTGGGCAGGTGTTTGAAGGGAGCCAAGAGCAAACAATGTATGTAGTCTCATAAATAAGTGCATACTACCCCCCCCCCCCCCCCCCACATCTAGCAAGTCAGCCAAGGCAGGCAGCACAAGTTAAAGTTTAAACTGAGGCCGTGTCTCCAAAACCTCATACAGGCTAGCATTCTCATAAAGGAAGCAAGTTCAGCCAGCAGAGAAGGAATATTTTGTCCTTGCCCATGTTAGAGATAGAGGTGTGTGCTGTGCCATTTAAGCACGTTAACTCACTAATATATCTGTGGCAGCCCAAATTTTTAATTGGAAACCGGTCATTTGTTCCTTAGCCTACTGGACGGTCCTCCTTTTGATGGCTCATTTTAAAGGTAGGGAATTGTGAAAAGCAATATAGGAGGGGACGAGGGATGTTGTGGCCAGCAGTCTGTGGGGTGAGGGGGAGTGGTGGGCAGGATGGGGTCAGCATTCTGTGTGTAAGGGGATGGGGTAAGATGTGTATGTGAGCGGGGTTATGGCTAAGAACTTATGTGGGTAAAAGGGGGAGTTGGTGTTTGTGCCAGGAATCTATGTGGGATGGTATTGTATGTTAACATGTTTGTCATTTGCAGCAGGATGGGAAAGAGGCTAAAAAAATCAGGAGTTTAACGTTAAAATAAAATAATAAAATGAACCCCCTACTGTTAATTGTAAGGATATTAGAAGTAATTTCAGAATCCGGTTTCCTTTATATAGTCCTTTTATATGGTCATGGAATGCTTCAATGACTTTTAAAATCCTTATAATTTACAGTAATGGATACATTATCCCTTATAATACTTGAGTGGTACCCAGAGTTCCCTGACCTGTGAACCAGTCTATCCTTTATATAGACACAAAACCCTCAGTGACTTCTAATATTTTTTAGTTTAAGAAGGGGACAGATTATTCACATATAATCCACCTTTCCATTGAAGGGCAAGCTCTAAACTCCAAAAACAAAAATTTAAACTTTTCATTCATCAACCAAAACTGTTTTTGCTTTGGTACTTTGTTCAAAGAACTCCCAGCTGAGATATTAAACTTGCAAAACCCCGATCCCCCGATGGCGCGTTCACGCCTCCTCTGCTGCTGTGCGTGCTCAATAGCAGCTCACAGTGTAATAGGAGGCTTGTTTAGTATGGCCATCAGCCATTGGCTGTTACTGAACAAGCCTCCTCTGTTGTGTTGTGCACTTATAACCTACAAAAATATAAATAATAGTAATAAAAAATAACTCTTTTTTAAATTAAACAATTCTATGAATAAACGTTATAAAATCTACATTTAAGAATGTTATCCATGTGCTTGGGTATTAACAGGTGTGAATGGCATAATTTGTCCATGTTAAACCCATGCAGGAATCCCCCCCCCCCCCCTTGAAAATCCTGCACTTGCCTTTGCAACTGGTAAAGGCTGAACCAAAAAGTGACTAAACTTTCAACTGGTTACACTATCACCTAATGTAGGGAGAAGGAAAGCAAAGAAAGGACCTGCCTGTACCTCACTGATAAAGAACTTTATGGAGGGGAACGGTTATTGCATTGGGACATGGTTAATGATTTAATGCAATCTTCTAATCTCTGTCATCTTTTAAAAGATCCTTCATGTGTGAACCCAGCTTTAGGCTGATTTCCTGGGGCATATAATGTACAGATGGGTGTAAATGTGTGAAGTAACTGTCATAATTGAAATTTTGTCAAGCTGACTGTAACATATTATTACTAATGATAAAAAATATACAGATTGTGTATTAACAAATTTTGCAGCATTTGCCAATGCAAGACCTGTCAAACAAAATTCTCTAATTCGTAGATATTAGTTGGAAAAACCAACAAAAAATGTTTGCCCTAAATCTATTGTACAAGTGAATAGAAGCAAAAGCTAACATGGAATGAATGCAATGAAATGCTGTAAAAACACAACAGCGCTAGAAGGGTTAACAGCCCATTAATAATTTTACATTTTAATCTTTGTAAAGGAATTTTTACTTCAAGCCCATGTGAAAAAACACACGATTCTGCTTGGGTATTAATGGCTGGAGCAGACAGTAATGGTAGCCATAAACCCTTAGGTCGTACGATATCGGGATACCATAAAATCGTCTAATCGTTATGGACAATCGTTGGATCTTCAATAATTTGCACATCAGGCCAGTTGAAATTTTTTTGGCAAACCAGCAATCCGATTGTACGACCCAGATTGTACGATCAGATTTAACATCTATGGCACCATAAGTGTTGTGTTTTAATCACTTCCACACATTTTGCTTCTTTCATAAAAGGCTTTTGAAAGTAAAACCATCAAAAAGACTGTCAATAGTGGATAAAAGGCAGTTTATGAACTGTTTAAAGGACAAGTGCACTGTAAAATGAAGTTGTGTTGAACTGGAAGCTGCAGCTTTAAAAATACATTGCCCTATTTTTTCCCCTAAGCCCCTCCAGAGCCTACCTTAGTAGATGTAAGTTGCTGACATCTGTTGTAGCAATCAAAAGCAAGGGGAAAATCTATTCCACTGAACACAGACAAGATGTCAGCAACTTTACATCTACTAAGGTAGGCTCTGGAGGGTCTTAGGGGGAAAAAAATAGGGCAATTTACTTTAACTAGTGCAATATCTTTTAACTGGCGCAATGTACTTTGCACTGTAAAAGAAATTGCACCAGTAAAAGAATTGAACTAGTTAAAGTATTGGCCAGTTGAAAGATATTGCACTAGTAAAAGAAATTGCACTAGTTAAAGTAAATTGCGCCAGTTAAAGAAATGCACTAGTTAAAAGAAATTGCACCAGTAAAAAGAAATTGAACTAGTTAATTTCTTTTAATGGCGCAATTTACTTAACTAGTGCAATTTCTTTTAACTAGTGCAATATCTTTAACTGGCGCAATGTACTTAATTAGTTCAATTTTCTTTTTTACTGGTGCAATTTCTTTTAAATAGTACAATTTCTTTTTACTGGTGCAATTTCTTTTAACTAGTGCAATTTCTTTTAACTGGCCAATGTACTTTAACTATACAATTCTTTTCTGGTGCAATTTCATTAACTAGTACAATTCTTTAACTGGCGCAATTTCTTTTAACTAGGACAATTTCTTTTTACTGGTGCAATTTCTTTAACTAGTGCCATTTCTTTTAACTGGGCAATGTACTTTAACTAGTACAATTTCTTTTACTGGTGCAATTTCTATTAACTAGTACAATTTCTTTTAACTGGCGCAATTTATTTTTACTAGTGCAGTTTCTTTTAACTGATGCATTTCTTTTAACTTGTACAATGTCTTTTAAATGGTGCAATTTCTTTTAACTTTTATCTAGTACAATTGTCTAACTGGTACAATTTTTGTTAAAGTGCATGTTTACTCCCAAAACTAAAAACCACATTCTGGCTCCACTGTGTAGTGTTAAAAAATACTTACCTTACATCTCTGCCCTTATGGTTCTCCTGCAGTGCTTGTCCAAAATCCAGGAAACTGAAGAGTAGGAGCTGTCTTCCTGTAAAAGGTTTTGCCTCCTCCTTGCCCACCCTCCGGATCCCTCCATGGCTGCCACCTAGCATTAAAAGATTTTCTGTAGTGTAGGGCACCCCTGCCCACCCCTAAACTGCCATGTTAGATTACTAAATAAAAGCAGCGAAACAAACTATAGCCCTTCGCTCCCACGGCGCTCTGGATTGCCGGCAGCCACTCTGTGATTGTCTGTCTTCAGTGGATCACAGAAGCGGTGCCAGCCTGGCCCCTGTTTGCAAGTTCGGAAAACAGGGACCAGATCAGAGCGCTGCAGGAGTGAAGGGCTGTAAGAAGATTTCTGGTTTTTTTTTTTAGTGGTTGGGGTGGACAGGGGTGCCCTACAATATATTAAAAAACTATTTTTTAGAGTGGAGACCCTATAACTAGTGCAATTTCTTTTAACAAGTACAATTTCTTTTAACTAGTACAATTTCTTTTATTAGTACAATTCCTCACGCACTCTGTTAATATCAGATATATTTTTAATTTAAGGGAACTGACCAGCTGCTGAAATGGACAGATACCAAGGTTTCAAGAGCTGTCAGCAAGATACGTAAACCGCTAACAAGGCTCTTTAGATATTCCAGGTAAAAATAAATGATAAAAGATTTCTAGTAAGTATTTTTTTAGCCACTACTTGTTATTTAGAATATTTAATATTATTTATTAAATAAACACTGAATCGGCTGATTCTTTAAGGACATGTGTTCTAATTTGCAATTCAAAGTGCAGTTCCTTAAATGAAAAATTGTATAAATTTAATTCACCCCTCACCCAAAACCGCAATTCAGAATCTGACAGGTGTAGGACTAATCTGTTATGCTGGTTCAACTTAGCATATGACTTAGGGTACCCACCAGGCGTGCAGCTCCTCCCAGTCCACCTCACTGCATCACTACCAGTATCTTCCAGCAATCAACATAAAGTAAGGGCTGTCCAGTCTTTTATAATGCAAATTGGAGTGCTCCCATTTATTGTGCAGACACAGTGTGTCTGCACAATAAATGTGAGCACCCCAATTTGCATTATAAAAGACGACAGCCTTATTTTGTGTTGATGCTGTTATGCAGGTTATCAATTTGTGGCCTAAAAGCAATTGCGCTGTGACGTCAGCGCGTACACGCGGACGCGTGCACACGCGTGGAGCACACAGACAGACAAACCTTACCTATTGAGGCTTACCAATCAGGAGGTAGATGATAATTTCGGAGGGGCAGACCTAAACATGGACCAAACCACAACAATATGTAGCAAATATCTGTTGTATTCAATTAGATCAACTGGCTTGAAGTTTAGTTCTTGAAGACGTTTGCTAGTCATCCGACTGGCTTTCTCAATTCAGAATGACTTGTACAAGAATCTGTGGTAATTATGTACCCTGGAAAATCCCATTAGCATATCACAGCCAGGTGTTAGAGGTGGATTGGATAGTGGCTAAGAGGTGTTATAGGAACGCCCAGAGTAAGGTGTCAAAACAGATTGTTGGTACAGCAGAAGCTGTGTCGAACCCCCCACCTCTATTAGGCTTGGTTTCTTTATTTCACATAAATGGCCTCTTGAACCAGTCACGTTCCTTTGCCAATTGTTAACATTACAATCTCAAAGGTATGTCCTTTATCCTTAAGTTCAGGTACACGGCTGAGTCCTGACCCGAGGAATTGGCTCTTCTGTGTGGGCCATACATTGATGCAGTTGCTGTTTGTCTCCCCCACATACCATGGCATTTTTCACTGCGCTGCACTGCATATAGATGTCGCTTTTCTTGTGTTTCGGTATTGGTCCCCTGCTACTATGGGATGACAATGTTCTTTCTCCTGTCTTGCTTTCCCCCTTCACTGTTGGTATACCTGTTCTTTTCTTTCCTTCTACTTCTTTTAACAAAGGCCCAGTCTGATATCCACAAGTTTTAAGGGCTCCTCTAGATCTTTCATTTCTTTAGCCTTCGCTCCTGTGCTAGTGGGGATGTTCTCAGCTCTGTGTTGCAGGGTTCTGATGACACCCAGCTTGTGATCTAAAGGGGTGGGAGTCAATCATCTGATCGTGTGTGTTTGGTTTTCTTGTAAACCTCTACTCCAGTTTACCATTTTCCTGACTTCTACCAAGCAGTCCAAGTTTTTTGTTTTGTACCCTCTTCCTTGTAAATTTGATGTTTTTGGTCTACCGCATTGATGTGTTCTGTGAAGGCTTGTACTTCCTCTGGTGGATTTTAACCCCGGTGTCATCCACATATCTGAACCAGTGGCTGGGTGCTATGCCCTTAAAGGTTTTAAGCACCTGTTTTTCTACCTCCTCCATGTAAAGGTTGGCCACAATGGGTGAAACTGGAGATCCCATAGCACATCCATGTTTTTGCTTATAGAATATATCCCGGTATTTGAAATAGGTGGTATTCAGGCACAAGTCCAGTAAGGAACACACCTGTTCTGGGTTGAGATCAGTTCTGCTGTCTTGGCCTAGCTGTTTTCTCACCATGTCAACAGCCTCCTTGGTGGGTATATGTAATAAACGTCCGGGAGGCCGGGGTACTTACGAGTACGCTTTAGGAGGAGGCGCTCCGATGGCTGGTGGGATTGCAGAACTGGATACAAGAGACTGCTGGGAAGTGTAGGCTGAGGAATAGCGGCTAGGTGCTGCTGGAGAGAAGGCAGGATACTGGAACTGGCAAGGAGTCTCAGGAATAGGCAAGGTAAACACAGATGCTGGTATGGCAAGGTAAGTCTCTGAAGCAGGCTAGGTAAGTAGTTGGTGCAGGTATGGCAAGGAGTCTCTGGAACAGGCAAGGTAAGTCTCTGGAGCAGGCTAGGTAAGTAGTTGGTGCAGGTATGGCAAGGAGTCTCTGGAAAAGGCAAGGTAGGTCTCTGGAGCAGGCTAGGTAAGTAGTTGGTGCAGGTGAGGAACAGGTCCACAGAGGCTGCTGGGAACAGAGGCTGTTGTATTCTGCGAACAAGGTGCTGCGATGGGAACTATAGGCAGGTATGGGAAACAAGGTGCTCCTGCGGAACTGTAGGCGGGAACGGAAACAAGGTGTGCCAGGAAACTGTCGGCTGAATACGGGACAAGGAGCTGCTGGGAAACTGTAGGCAGGGCTGGTGGGACAAAGGTGCTGTGGGAATGTAGGCTTATAATGGAACAAGGCGCTGTGGGAACTGTAGGGCTGGATGCTGGAACAAGTGCTGTGGGGCTGGCGATTGCTGGAACCGTGCTGGAAACTGATGGAAAGGCTGCTCGGAACTTAGGGAAGAACAAGGTGTGCTGGGAATTGTAGGCTAAATGCTGGAACAGCAAGGGTAAGGGCACAGGAAAGGCTAGGTAAGTGCGACAAAGGGAGCAGGCAGGTAGGTAGTCTCTGGAGCGGGAACAGGAAAGTAGTTGGAGCGGAGAGGGCAGGATCCAAGGCAGTGAGTACAAGGAGAGGGGTTAGCTAACGCTACTACGGCCACCGGGTCCAGGAGGATCGCCGGCTTTGGAATTTCCCGCGTTCCGGACGTGTCGGCATCGTTACATCATGACGTACTAACGACACGCCACCCGGAAGTGCAGAGCGGGCGCGGGGAGCCGGACGGCAGGTAGGTTCGTTCACGGGGGCCGCGAGAATTCACAAAACAGCCATCCTCCATGGACCCGGTGCCTGATAGTAGCGTTAGCTACCTCCCGGCTCCTTGTACTTACCTGCCTTGGATCCTGTTCCTCACCTGCACCAACTACTTACTAGCCTGCTCCAGAGACCTACCTTGCCTTTTCCAGAGACTCCTTGCCATACTGCCACCAACTATTACCTAGCCTGCTCCAGGACTTACCTTGCCTGTTCCAGAGACTCCTTGCCATACCTGCACCAACTACTTACCTAGCCTGCTTCAAGAACTTACCTTGCCATACCAGCATCTGTGTTTCCTTGCCTATTCCTGAGACTCCTTGCCAGTTCCAGTATCCTGCCTTCTCTCCCAGCAGCACCTAGCCGCTATTCCTCAGCCTACACTTCCCAGCAGTCTCTTGTATCCAGTTCTGCAATCCCACCAGCCATCGGAGCGCCTCCTCCTAAAGCGTACTCGTAAGTACCCCGGCTCCCGGACGTTTATTACATATACCCACCAAGGAGGCTGTGAATGGTGAGAAAACAGCTGGCCAAGACAGCAGAACTGATCTCAACCCAGAACAGGTGTGTTCCTTACTGGACTTGTGCCTGAATACACCTATTTCAAATACCGGGATATTTCATAAGCAAAACATGGATGTGCTATGGGATCTCCAGTTTCACCCATTTGGGCCAACCTTTACATGGAGGAGGTAGAAAAAACAGGTGGCTTAAAACCTTTAAGGGCATAGCCACCAGCCACTGGTTCAGATATGTGGATGACACCTGGTTAAAACCACCGAAGGAAGAGTACAAGCCTTACAGAACACATCAATGCGGTAGACCAAAAACATCAAATTAAAGGGAAGAGGTACAAAACAACAAACTTGGACTGCTTGGTAGAAGTCAGGGAAAATGGTAAACTGGAAGTAGAGGTTTACAGAAAACCAACACACACAGATCAGTATTTGACTCCCACCCCCCTTTAGATCACAAGCTGGGTGTCATCAGAACCCTGCAAACAGAGCTGAGAACATCCCCACTAGCACAGCAGCGAAGGCTAAAGAATGAAAGATCTCAGAGGAGCCCTTAAAACTTGTTGGATAATCCAGACTGGGCCTTTGTTAAAAGAAAGTAGAAGGAAAGAAGAAAAGACAGATACCAACAGTGGAGGGGAAAGCAAGACAGGAGAAAGAACATTGTCATCCATATGTAGCAGGGGACCCAATACCGAAACCACAAAAAGCGACATCCTATATTGCAGTGCAGCGCAGTGAAAAATGCTCTGATTTGTATGTGGGGGGAGCCAAACAGCAACTGCATCAATGTATGGCCCAGCACAGAAGAGCCAATTCCTCGGGTCGGACTCAGCCGTGTACCTGAACTTAAGGATAAAGGACATACCTTTGAAGATTGTAATGTTAACATATTGGCAAAGGAACGTGACTGGTTCAAGAGGCCATTATGTGAAATAAAGAAACCAAGCCTAATAGAGGTGGGGTGGGGTCGACACAAGCTATCTGCCATGTACCAACAATCGTTTTGACACCTTACTCTGGGCGTTCCTATAACACCTCTAGCCACTATCCAATCCGGCCCTTAACACCTGGCTGTGTATGCT
This sequence comes from Hymenochirus boettgeri, assembly GCA_019447015.1. Taxonomy (NCBI): domain Eukaryota; kingdom Metazoa; phylum Chordata; class Amphibia; order Anura; family Pipidae; genus Hymenochirus; species Hymenochirus boettgeri. The sequence continues at coordinate 60,082,979 of CM033477.1, forward strand.
AATTGGGATTTTCCAGGGTACATAATTACCAAAGATTCTTGTACAAGTCATTCTGAATTGAGAAAGCCAGGTCGGATGAATAGCAAAACGTCTTCAAGAACTAAACTTCAAGTCCAGTTGATCTAATGAATACAACAGATATTTGCTGACATATTGTTTGTGGTTTGATCCATGTTTAGGTCTGCCCCTCCGAAATTATCATCTACCTCCTGATTGGTAAGCCTCAATAGGTAAGGTTTGTCTGCTCGGTGCTCCAGCGTGGCACGCGTCCGCTGTGTACGCGCATGACGTCACAGCGCAATTGCTTTAGGCCACAAAATGATAACCTGCATAACAGCAATCAACACAAAATAAGGGCTGTCAAGTCTTTTATAATGCAAATTGGGTGCTCACATTTATTGTGCAGACACACTGTGTCGCACAATAAATGGGAGCACTCCAATTTGCATTATAAAAGACTGGACAGCCCTACTTTATGTTGATTGCTGGAAGATACTGGTAGTGATGCAGTGAGGTGGACTGGGAGGAGCTGCACGCCTGGTGGGTACCCTAAGTCATATGCTAAGTTGAACCAGCATAACAGTTAGTCCTACACCTGTCAGATTCTGAATTGCGGTTTTGGGTGAGGGGTGAATTAAATTTATACAATTTTTCATTTAAGGAACTGCACTTTGAATTGCAAATAGAACACATGTCCTTAAAGAATCAGCCGATTCAGGTTTATTTAATAAATATATTAAAATTCTAAAAAAACAAGTAGTGGCTAAAAAAATACTTACTAGAAATCTTTTATCATTTGTATTTTTACCTGGAATATCTAAAGAGCCTTGTTAGCGGTTTAGTATCTTGCTGAAGCTCTTGAAACCTTGTTATTTCGTCCATTTCAGCAGCGGTCAGTTCCCTTAAATTAAAAAATATATCTGATATTAACAGAGTGCGTGAGGAATTGTTACTAATAAAAGAAATTGTACTAGTTAAAAGAAATTGTACTTGTTAAAAGAATTGCACTAGTTATAGGGTTCCACTCTAAAAAATAGTTTTTTAAATATGTAGGGCACCCCTGTCCACCCCAACCACTAAAAAAAAAAAACCAGAAATCTTCATCAGCCCTTCACTCCTGCAGCGCTTGATTGGTCCTGTTTTCCGGAAAATTGCAAACAGGGGCCAGGCTGGCAGCCGTTCTGTGATCCACTGAGAGACAGACAATAAGATGTGGCTGCCGGCAATACAGAGCGCCGTGGGAGCGAAGGGCTAAAGTTTTGTTCTGCTGCTTTTTTTAGTAACTAACATGGCATTTAGGGGTGGGCAGGGGTGCCCTACACTACAGAAAATCTTTTAATGCTAGGTGGCAGCCATGGAGGGATCCGGAGGGTGGGCAAGGGAGGAGGCAAGAAACCTTTGACAGGAAGACAGCTCCTACTCTTCAGTTTCCTGGATTTTGGACAAGCACTGCAGGAGAACCATAAGAGCAGAGTGTAAGGTAAGTATTTTTTAACACTACACAGTGAGAGCCAGAAGTGGGTTTTAGTTTTGGGAGTAAACATGCACTTTAACAAAAAATGTACCAGTTAAGACAAATTGTACTAGATAAAAGTTAAAAGAAATTGCACCCGTATAAAAGACATTGTACAAGTTAAAAGAAATTGCATCAGTTAAAAGAAACTGCACTAGTTAAAATAAATTGCGCCAGTTAAAAGAAATGTACTAGTTAATAGAAATTGCACCAGTAAAAGAAAATTGTACTAGTTAAAGTACATTGCGCCAGTTAAAAGAAATGCAATAGTTAAAAGAAATTGCACCAGTAAAAGAAATTGTCCTAGTTAAAAGAAATTGCGCCAGTTTAAAAGAAATTGTACTAGTTAATAGAAATTGCACCAGTAAAAAGAAATTGACTAGTTAAAGTACATTGCGCCAGTTAAAAGAAATTGCACTAGTTAAAGAAATTGCACCAGTAAAAAGAAATTGTACTAGTTAAAGAAATTGCACCAGTAAAAAGAAAATGAACTAATAAGTACATTGCGCCAGTTGAAAGATATTGCACGTAGTTAAAGAAATTGCACTAGTTAAAGTAAATTGCGCAGTTAAAGAAAATTAACTAGTTCAATTTCTTTTTACTGGTGCAATTTCTTTTAACTAGTGCAATTTCTTTTAACTGGCGCAATTTACTTTAACTAGTGCAATTTTTTTAACTAGTGCAATATCTTTCAACTGGCGCAATGTACTTTAACTGTTCAATTTTTTTTACTGGTGCAATTTCTTTTAACTAGTGCAAAGTACATTGCGCCCGTGTGAAAGATATTGCATAGTTAAAGTAATTGCCCTATTTTTCCCCCTAAGACCCTCCCGAGCCTACCTTAGTAGAGTTAAATTGCTGACCTCTTGTTGTGTTCAGTGGAATAGATTTTCCCCTTGCTTTTGATTTGCAAACAGATGTCAGCAACTTTACATTATACTAAGGTAGGCTCTGGAGGGGCTTGGGGGAAAAAATAGGGCAAATGTATTTTTAAAGCTGCAGCTTCCAGTTCAACACAACTTCATTTTACAGTGCACTGTCCTTTAAACAGTTCATAAACTGCCTTTTATCCACTATTGACAGTCTTTTGATGGTTTTACTTTCAAAGCCTTTTATGAAAGAAGCAAAATGTGTGGAAAGTGATAATATTAAACAAAACACTATGGGGCCATAGATGTTAAAATCTGATGTACATCTGGGTCGTACAATCGGATTGCTGGTTTGCCAAAAAAAATTTCAACTGGCCTGATGTGCAAATTATGGAAGATCCAACGATTGTCCATATACGATTAGACGATTTTATGGTATCCCGATATCGTACGACCTAAGGGTTTATGGCTACCATTACTGTCTGCTCCAGCCATTAATACCCAGGCAGATCTGTGTTTTTTTCACATGGGCTTGAAAGTAAAAATTCCTTTACAAAGATTTAAAATGTAAAATATTAATGGGCTGTTTTAACCCTTCTAGGCTGTTGTTTTTTTACAAGCATTTCATTGCATTCATTCCATGTTAAGCTTTGCTTCTATTCACTTGTACAATAGATTTAGGGCAAACATTTTTGTTGGTTTTTCCAACTAAATTATCTACGATTAGAGAATTTTGTTTGACAGGTCTTGGCATTGGCAAATGCTGCAAAATTTGTTAATACACCATCTGTATATTTTTTATCATTAGAATAATATGTTGACAGTCAGCTTGACAAAATTTCAAATTATGACAGTTACTTCACACATTTACACCCATCTGACATTATAAGCCACAGGAAATCAGCCTAAAGCTGGGTCACACATGAAGGATCTTTTAAAGAGTGACAGAGAGAATTAGCAAGATTGCATTAAATCAATAACCATGTCCAATGCAATAACCGTGTCCCCTCCATAAAGTTCTGTATCAGTGAGGTACAAGGCAGGTCCATTCTTGCTTTCCTTCTCCCTACATTAGGTGATATGTGTAACCAGTTGAAAGTTTAGTCACTTTTTGGTTCAGCCTTTACCAGTTGCAAAGGCAATGCAGGATTTTCAAGGGGGGGGGGGGGGATTCCTGCATGGGTTAACAGGACAAAATTATGCCATCACACTGTTAATACCCAAGCACATGGATAAACATTCTTAAATGTAGATTTTATAACGTTTATTCATTGAATTGTTTAATTTAAAAAAGAGTTATTTTTTATTCTATATTTATTATAGTTGTAGGTTATAAGTGCACAACAGCAACAGAGGGAGCTTGTCAGTAACGCCAATGGCTGATGGCCATACAAACAGCCTCCTATTACGAATGTGGAGCTGCATATGAGCACGCACAGCAGCAGAGGAGGCGTGAACGCGCCATCGGGGGATCGGGGTTTTGCAAGTTTAATATCTCAGCATGGGAGTTCTTGAACAAAGTAAACAAAAGCAAAAACAGGGTTTTGGTTGATGAATGAAAAGTTTTAATTTTTGTTTTGGAGGTTTTGGCTTGCCCTCAATGGAAAGTGTGGATTATATAGTGAATAATCTGTCCCCTTCTAAACTAAAAGAATATTAGAAGTCACTGAGGAGTTTTGTGTCTATATAAAGGTATAGAATGAGTTACACAGGTCAGGGAACTCTGGGTACCACTCAAGTATTATAAGGGATAATGATACATTACTGTAAAATTAAGGATTTTAAAAGTCATTGAAGCATTCCATGACCATATAAAAGGACTTATATAAAGGAAACCGGATTCTGAAATTACTTCTAAATCCTTACAATTAACAGTAGGGGGTTTTTTATTATTTTATTTTAACGTTAAACTCCTGATTTTTTTAGCCTCTTCCCATCCTGCTGCAAATGACAAACATGTTAACATACAATACCATCCCACATAGATTCCTTGCACAACAACCAACTCCCCCTTTTACCCACATAAGTTCTAGCCATAACCCCGCTCACATACAATCTTACCCCATCCCTTACACACAGAATGCTGACCCCATTCCCTGACCACAACTCCCCCTCACCCCACAGACTGCTGGCCACAACATCCTCGTCCCATCCTAATTGCTTTTCACAATTTCCTACCTTTAAAATGAGCCATCAAAAAGGGAGGACCGGTCCAGTAGGCTAAGGAACAAATGACCGGTTCCAATTAAAAATTTGGGCTGCCAACAGAATATATTAGTGAGTAACGTGCTTAAATGGCACAGCACACACCTATACTCTAACATGGGCAAGGAACAAAATATTCCTTCTCTGCTGCTGAACTTGCTTCCTTTATGAGAATGCTAGACCTGTAATGAGGTTTTGGAGACACTGCCTCAGTTTAAACTTAACTATGTGCTGCCGCTGGCTGACATGCTAAAAGATGATGGGGGGGGGGGGGGGGGGGGTAGTATGCACTTATTTATGAGACTACATACATTGTTCTGCTCTTGGCTCCCTTCAAACACCTGCCCAGACTTTCAGATTAACAGAAGCAGCACAGCAGTGTCAAAGTTTAGCAGATTACTTACTTATAGTCTAGGCAGAACATTGAAGAAGCAGAGCAGTGTTACAGCCCTCCCAATCATACCCAGGTGTTTTCAGCCCACCAGATCAATACCAGTGTATCAGCGCTCCAGATCATTACCCAGTGTTATCAACCCTCCAGATCATTATCCAGTGTCAGCAGCCCTCCATATCATTATCAAGTGTTATCATCCCTCCAGTTCATTACCCAGTATTATCAGTCCTCCAGATCATTAGTCAGTGTTATCAGCTCTCCAGATTATTAGCCAGTGTTAAATCAGCCTTCTAGTTTATTAGTCTGTTAGTTATCTCACCACATCATACACTTGAAAATGTTGCAGGTAACTATGTAAAATGAGAATAGAAGTCTTAAAAATAGGCGTAAATTAAACAAACTGTGTGTGACCTAAGCAAAGTCAGTGTGGTCAAACAGTTTGCAATCTACCGTGAAAGGGCCACTTGGTTGTATTTGCCCCCCAGGCCAAAGATCTTAGTCCTCCCCTGGCCATCAACAACCTCTCTCTGTGCTGAATGGCCCAAGATAAGAAATCTCTGATCAGAAGGTTATGGGGTGCTCCTCCACCTCACTGCCAGTGAGCACAGCCTCAGACTACACAGTGTGTGAAGAAAAACCATAAGGCTCCTCCTCTCTTCTGTGTGAAGATACCAGGAGAAATGGAATCTAAAGCCCCTACCCTCAGGCCCTTCCATTTGCGGGCCCATGACCCTGCCATTTGCTGTTTGCACAGTTTTCTGTAGGGGGTTTGGGTCTTAGGTACGAGTAGGGGAGAGCTCATGGAGTCACAGAGCCCAAAAGTGGGAGGGGCCAAGTGGGACTGCAAGAGAAGGGGCCAAGCAGGGGGCCTGCAAGGGAAGGGGGCATGGGGATCTGGAAAGGGGAGGGGCCATGGGGCCCATGAGTGGGAGGGGCATGGGGCTGCAAGGGAGAGGGCAGGGGGCTTGCAAGCAGAGAGGGGCCATGGGGCTGCAAGGGGAGGAGAGACACAGGGAAGAGGGACAGCCACATGATTTCAGAGCAAGGAAGCAGGAAATGCAGGGGATCTGGTGATACTGCTACCATATCACACACAAAAAAAGTAAATATATCAAAAAACTATGTAAATAAAATATAATAGAATTGCAAAAATTCTCAGGAAGAAATTCCGTAAATTGGATCACAGTTCCCCATTAATATTAACCTGTCTTATTTCTATTTCATTTGCTTCTTTTATACATTTTATATTTGTTGCTGCTAGGTTGCTTATTGAGTAAAAAAACTAGTTTACAACATTTGCCTCCTCACTTCCCATTACTTTATAGCCCCACAGTATCTGATCTCACTTTGTTTGTTGGGTATGTTACTTAAATTCTAATTAGATCATACGTTTCATAAAGATGTATACCGGTACATTTTACTCACCAAATCCAAAACTGTCTTTAGGGCATCTACTAGTCGTCTAACTGGATCCATTAGCCATTCGTCTTTAACTATACTGGGAAGAAATGCATTAATTTTTCTCAGCCAAGCTTCTGTCTTTTCTTGCCAACATCCTCCAATGGTTTTAATGTTGCATCTAATACGCCTCCTTTAGTGTTACTAGAGGTCCTAACATAAAGCACCGAAAGATTGCAGTGTAAATATTTTTAAAAGTATCAAAATCCAATGGAAACACTTAACACATATTCTGAATTCAGTAATAAGGATGATCTAGTGAAAGAGAAGGGAACAGGTGGAATGTGTGGAATATGAAAATGTAAACATTTGAATATTTCTAAAACACCAGTGAGATAAATTGAACTATAGGGTGGAGAGGTTAGGTGGTTATGAGACATGCTTGAATAAATGACCTGTTCCCATTGGCATTAAGTGTGGTTCATGTGACCAGCTCCTAATGCCGACCAGTAACAAAGAGGATCTAATGGGAAAGAGGAGGCATGCCCAGGTAGGATCCATCATTCAGTGTAAGGCAGAAGATGGATTCTGTAGATTCGTTCTCCAGTTCAATTAACAGTTCTTTGCTATGTAGTTAAACCACAGCATTTCCTTTATTTACATATAGTTAAATGTGGAGAACAGATGGTAATGGACTATTATTTAATATGGTTCAAAATATTGTGTAAAATTAGTCACAATATAAAATTATTTCTCCAAGAGTCTCAGATGACATCACCGTTGCTGATCTGAAACGCCTGGCCACAAACCTGAACTCTACCAGAGATTTTGCATATTTTCTGCACCACTTCATATGTTTTAGAGCAAGTATAACAATAAACACGAAACAAAGTAGACGTAAAGTAGACACTGAATACAATCCTTACTTTGCATTCTGTCTGCATTTTGTAACAAGGTTATTTAGTTTTTCAAAGTAAATGGGAAGTCATGGCGAGTGTCTGCCGCAGCCCACTCTGGTTCCATATCTGATTCCAAGTCCTTGGCACATTCTGCAACATTCTAGCTACATCCTGAGAGACTTTTAAAGCCCCACCAGCTGCCTCATAGAGACAGTCATAGCGCTGCACCTGAAGAAGCCCAGAAACATCACAAGATATTGTTATCTATGCTATGTTCAAAATGTAATATTTAGGACAGTTCTCCCACTGTTAGTAACCAAACTGTTTATGCTGTATGGTCACTATTTCTTCTACACAAGCGTATAATGCCAAGTTTTGCACTCCTGCAAGGACTGCCTCAGTCAATGTGACCAGCACTATGTAAACAGGTGGTAAAGGGCATGTACACCCTCAGCAATAAATATTTACTTTCTTTCCCGAAGCCAAACTCAAAAATTGATATACTTACTTACCTCCCTTCAGGAGCCGAAGCTCTGGGTACACACATTAGCAATAAAGGGCCGATCCAGTCAGTATCGATGGGATTGACTCTTTCTCATAAAGTGAGTAAGGGCATTTCCGAGACGCCTGAGGCAGAAGAATGAATGTTCACAGCCACCTTACGAACACTCGGAAATGCCTTCCTTGGCCGTGGCTGTGGCTGAGGGAATTGTGCAGTCCCTAGCATTCTCCTTTGAGTTACATAGGGAGAATGCTTGTGACTGTGAGTAGCTTGATCTTTAAAAAATGGCAGGCAGAATCTTGCAGGTTCTGTGATTTGTTTGTTATCTTTAAAGGTCTGTAGTGTGTGCAACCAGCTTTACACTTCTCTCTGATGGTGCAAGTTTTCCTTTCACCACCTCTTCAAGCTAAGTAAGTAGCTGTAAGTAGTTTGTGGTGATGTCACCGTCATGGCTGGGACTGAGAGCTGCAACTAGGAAGAATGGGGCATTGAAAGAAGATGCGGAGAAAAGTAAGTAAAAGGAGCTTAAGGTAATTAAGTATAATGATCTAGGGGTTTTGGGGTAGGGGGGTAAGTTTATAGTTTAACAGTGGGGTTGGCAAGATAATAGGTTAGCATTTTCAGTGCAGTATATTAGCAATAAAACCTTATTTTGTAATTGCCCAGGTAATGTTACAGTAAATCTTTTCCTGGCAGTTTCATCATGAATCCCTAAAGCAGCTTACAGAAAACAGGACCATTTTATGCTGGCAACTTAACCAGACCATTTAAGATCATTAAAAATGTTTTGCAAATACTGCTTACAATTGATGCTGAACTCTACTTCCACTCATTTAGTTACTAATAAAGCTGGGTAACACAGTTAGTTCAGGGGCAGTCCAACAGGTTAGCCAATCAGGACGCGGCTGCCGGCAGTGGAGAATGCCGGGGGAGAGAAGTAAGGTAAGTAGAGTTCGGGGGAGTTTCTAAAAATCTATTATAGCGGTTGGGGCTGAGGGAGGGAGACCTATTTTACCAAAGGGATTTACACTAGGGGAGGGAGAGCAAAACGGATGGAAGGGAGAGGGAGGGGGGGAGGGCTGCAGGACGCATGGCAAAATTCTCCGGAGGAGAGACAGGAGGCAGAGTCCATATGGACTCTGCCAGGGTCCCGGTGGACAGTTTTTTGGACTTTGGGGGAACATGCAGGGCAGTCATTGGAGCAGGGATGTAAGGTAGGATTTTTATGCACTACAGAGTGGGGCCATTAGTGGTGAAAAATATAGTTTTGGGGATGGACATGCCCTAAGCTGTGATATTATTCGTAAAAATCAAGATTTAGGCCCAATAAATGTCCTGCATAAGTTTTCCTTTAAGTATATGCTGATAGAGTTAGTGGAATTTACTTCTGCTTAGCAATTATCTTAGAAATTGAGTGTTAGACTAATTACTCACATGTAAGCCTCTTGAATTCCTAGAATCCTCAATACAGATGGAAGTTAAAACAGTCATATGCACAGTAAATCATTTTTGATTAAGTTAATGATTAAAACAAAATAGAAAATGCTGGTAGATTTCCAATAAGGACTAAAAGCAAGGCTGCTCAGTATAACAGAATTACCTTAAAATAAATGAGGGCTTACATCAAAATGATAGATTTATGTACACAATACAAATATGGGGTCATGCAGTATATTAAGATGCGGTTAATGATTCTTTAACAATTTATGTACGGTGATAGATATTAATTCAGCTACTTTTGTGTTTTAGGTAAACGTCTCCTATAATATAAAAATAAAACATAATTAATTTCCACTTACTGTTTTCTGAAAATCCATCACGTAGGAGTCCAGTTCTTGCTTGTTTCCAGCAACTTTAATTTCAATTGAGAAGCCATGTTTGCTAGATAGTTCTATCAACAACAGACCAAAGGGAAAACACAAAGAAATATTCAGGTGAAATAAAGAACGCTATAGAAAAAATAAATCTATTCAGATAAAATAGATTATTGGATACCAAATTAATAAGAAAACCGATGTAATAATATTGTATATTTAGCTTAGGCTAAGGCCACACCAAATGGAACGCAGTACAAACAGTGTGGCCTGAATGATTGAAAGCTTAGGCTGGGTACACATGGGGAAATTATTTGTCCCGACTGAGCGTTCACTATTAGTGAGCACTCGGTCGGTACAAATGATGTCTGTTGCGGCAACAGTGTCCTTGGCCTACAGTTTGCGCGACTGATCGTGCTGTGGCGAAAACATCTTACCGTGTGTACCCAGCCTTACTGTAGTTACTTGCTACATAATGTACATATAGATGAAGCAGGATCCCTGCATTTGCCTCACATGTGGCATGAAAAAGACAAACCAATGCTGGCTGCTCCATCTGTATGTTTCAACATTTCCTACATGCTGTTTAAGATATCTAAGATACATTTTGGGAAATTAAACCCCAAACCACCTCTTTCCTTTTAATGCTAAAATGCTAGGTCCTTAACCTGAGGTACCTTAGATTGTCAGCATTACTTATTTAAGGGACAACTATACCTGGAACAGATCAGTGACTACAACTTTAAAGGTCAACTAAGGGCTTGTCACACTAGAAACTTCTAGTGTGAAACTCAGTTTTTTGCATGCATTTGCGTCCATTTTTTTAAAAAGCATTTTCCATAGATTTGTATAAAAACACGTGCGAAAAAATGGACAGGAATGCAGTATGCAGTGTATTTCAAAGACAATGGACCGGAACAAACAGACACAATCAGAACACAATAGAGTGTGACATTGATTCTATGTGTTCTTGCGTTTTTAAAACGGTCCGTTGAAAAAAAAACACCACAAAAAAACAGACCTAACTAACCAAATTAAAAGAAGAAATATAGGCGATATGGATGATAAGCAGAGGCAATTTGGGTGGAATAAGGCAACCGGAAAGGGGGGTAATGTCATTGCTGGTGTCTGCTTAAGCCATCAAATCTAGCAGGGAGGAAGTGAGGCAGCTTCATATGCAGTTGGCAAGGCTGTAAGTTTGGGGAATGTGCTCATTATGTGGGACTTATTAGCCTCTACATTGATTGGTGGAGTGGAACTGCCATCACAGAAAAAGGCGCTGTTAATGAATTGCTGCAGGATAATTTTCTCTCCAAGGTGGTTGAAGTTCCTACTAGAAAAGGAGCTCTGTTGGATCTGGTAATATTGTGCAGCGTATTATAGGTATAAAGGTAACTGGAAGCTTAAGGAATAGTGACCAAGAAATAGTGTCATTTGAAGTATGTTAAGTGGCTGGGTAAACAAAGACTTTTAATTTCGGGGAAAGCAATTTTCCCAGGTTAAAAGTAGCTCTTCAGAATGTCAACTGGGATAATGTATTATCAGGTAAGGTACTGAACAGAAGTGGACTGTGTTAAGGGAATTTTAAGCCATTTGACATCTAGATTTTAACTTGGGAAATAAATGTAAAAAAAATAAATCCGTGCCCATGTGGCTGAATTTGATGTAAAGAGGCAAATGGAAAGGAACAAAAAGGCATTTAAATCCTTTAAGTCAGAGGGAACGGAAGGGCCTTTAGGGATTATAAAAACGTAACAAGGAGTGTAAGAAAGCAATCAAACAAAGCATCACTAAGCCTAACATTTTTTTAAGTATATTAATTATAAGAAGATGAGGACTGAAAATGAGGCACCATAATTAATGGGGATAAGTTAGGTACAGAGGATGGCGAAAAGCAAAATCTTAAATATTTTTTTTTCCCTCTATATACACTATAGAAGACCAAGTACAGATATCATAGAATATAGTAGCAATAATGGTATAAAAATGCAAGTGCACTTGTTAACCCAGGATATGGTACAGAAAGAACTACCGATATACTCGAGTATAAGCCGAGGTTTCAGGTCTTAAATTGACCTGAAAATGAACCTCGGCTTATACTCGGGTCAAGCTGGGACTTACCTAAAATCCAGACGCAGCCGCGAGTCAGGTTAGAAATCCGGCAGTTCCCAGTAGTACTGCGCACCGGGGCGATGACATTATCAAGCACCCGCACGCACTACTGAGAACTGCCGGCTTCCCTCCTGACTTGCTGCTGCATCGGTAAGGCGTCCTGTTTGTTAGATTATTCAGTATTTTACACCAGGCACAAGATCCTAACACACCAGGCATATTTATGATTGTGCAATCTTACCCAATTTTAGTTTGCTTTTACACTGTGTCACCCAAAAAATACCCAATAGTAATATTCTTTTGCATGTCATATTTTAATAACCTTGTGAATGGAAGAGCACTGGTTTAATATATCAGGGTAGGGGGCGCTCGCGAGCAGCCAAGCGTGGTGGACGCTAGCCTCGGCTGGAGTATGTGGGTTGCGGTGTGTCGGTAAGGCGTCCGGAAGGCACACCAAACTGTAAGTACCATTCCCATGGCTACCATAACTCCCATGCTACCAGTAATTCCTATGGCTTCCAATAATTCCCATGGCTACCAGTAAAATCCATGCTACCAGTAATTCCTATGGCTACCAGTAACTCCCATGCTACCAGTAATTCCAGGTACAATAATTCCATGGCTACCAGTAACTCCCATGCTACCAGTAATTCCTATGGCTACCAATATTCCCATGGCTACCAGTAATCCCCATGGCTACCAGTAAATGAAATGCACATGGCTACAGAAGGCAGAAGTGGTCAATTTCACCCTTGGTTATACTCGAGTCAATAAGGTATTCCTATTTTTTGAGGTAAAAATATGTACCTCGGCTTATACTTGGGTCGGCTTATACTCGAGTATATAAGGGTAAATAAGGTTAATATTATAAATCTCCTGGACCGGATACAATACATACTCGGGTCCTTAGGAGCTAGTTCAGTTTTATCTAGGCCATTGTTTCTTATTTTGCAGATTCCCTCATGTCCGGATGTGTGCCTCTGGATTGGAAAAGGCTGAGTTATTCCATATTCAAAAAGTGTAGTTGCTCACAGTGGTGGGGAAGATACTGGAAAGTTTAATAAGGGAACATATTCTAGAGTATGTTTCAAGGACTAACATTATAAGTAGTAACCAGCATGGATTTAGGAGTAATACATTTTTTCAAACTAACTTGCTTTGATTTTATAGTAGAGATTTAGACTCGGCATAGCAGTAGATGTAGTTTACTTTTTTGCAAAGGCTTTTGTTACAGTTCCCCAAGGCGACTAATGTATAAGCAAAGGTCTGTTGGCTGGGGAGGCACATTTGTACATGGATAGAAAATTGGTTAATGAATAGGATGCAGAGAGTAGTTGTTAATAGGGCTTCATCATTATGGACTAAATTGCTTAGTGGGGTGCCACAGGTTCTGTGTTGGGGCCGCTTCTATTTAATCTATTTATTAATGATTGGAAGTGGGTATTGTCAGCAAGGTTTATGTGTTTGTGACGACACAAAACTTTGTCGGCCATTAAAAACTTCAGAGGATTGCAATCTTTGCAGGGGATCTAGATAGATTGTCACATTGGGCTGCTAAGTGGCAGATGAGATTCAATGTTGTAAATGTAAGGTGATGCATTTGGACTTAAAAATCCTTGTGCTGCTTATACTATAAATGGCTCTGTGTTAAGTGAATGTTGGAAAGGGATCTTGGAGTTTTGGTGGATAAACAAACTTAAAGGAAGCAAGCAGTGCAAGGCAGCAACAGCCAGAGCCAGCATAGATTGTATAAAGAGAGGTTATGGATTCAGTGGGAGAAATGTTATTCTTCCTCTTTACAAAGCATTGGTAAGGCCTCATTTGAATATGCAGTGCAATTTTGGAATCCTGTGTACAAAAAGGACATCTTGAAATGGAAAGGGTTCAGAGAAGGGCAACTAAATTAATAGGGGATTGGGGGAGCTTGAATATGAAAGAGACTGGAAAAGTTACAATTATGACGCTGGAGAAAAGGCTCTCGGGTGGGGAGATGATTACTATCTGGGGCATTGTTCACTAATAAAGCATATCAGAGACATGTGGACATCCCTTAAGACTTCAGGTTTTTCACTGTGAGAACGGTTAAAGCTATGGAACGTCTTCCAGTGGACGTTGTTATGGCAGGTTCATTGGTCAGTTTAAAAAAAGCTGGATGAGTTCTGCAAACAGGAAGGAAGTCAGGAAGGAATTTGTTTCCCTTCATAAATTTGGTGTTTTTTTTGCCTTTCTCTGGATCAACAGTTAGGCAGGAAAGAGGATATTGCTAGATTGGTTGGACTGGATGGACGTATGTCTTTATTTAACCTCATATACTATAATATACTACCTAGTGTGAATGGGAGCCCTAAAGCGTCAGAACAACACTGATTCAGAATGCAGAGCACTTAAAATAAAAGCAACAAGCTTGGAAATTTACCTTCTTTACCAGTGGCGTAAGAGGGCCCGCCACAAGCCCATAACCTCTGATCACGGAGCCTATAACCCCTGCAATCAGTTGTTTTTAAACAGTTGATCATGTGTATGAATGAAACATAGTGCGATTTGCGTTTTAAAAAGACTGGACCGAACTTCCGGTTTGATTCCAAAAGTTGGGTCTGGTCTTTTAAACAGCTGACGCGTGTAGTGTTCGTTCATACGCTCGATCGCTGTTTAAATTCAACTTATCATGAAAGAGGGTGGGGCCCGGGCTCCAATTTAGGAGTCCCGGGCCCTGCAGTTATGCCCTGTTTTAAAATGGGGTTTTGTGGAATTGATTGATGATGTGGGATCGTTCAGCAGGTAAGTTCTAGTGTATGGGCTCCTTTAAAAGTCCAAATACACACATACACTCAGTACACATACGCAGTAATCTTTGGAGTAAGCGTTTGTGGGAGTAATTCTTTAAGTGAGCATTACGGTAATCTAATTCGGTAAGGCGTTTTAGGTCCTTACATGGGTAAGTCAACAGGAAGGGGATGGTTTGGTGGAGGTTAATTAACCTTAATGCAGCCTAAGTAATCACATGTATAAATCCATGAAACATTCATATGCACATATAAAATCACCTCAGTTTTGGCAATAGAATCTCCACAGCCTTGAAAGGAGAAACTCAGGCTCTGATTGATGCTGACAGCACAAAGTGTCCTAATCTGTCTTGCACACCTAATGTTCAAAACTGTATTCACAGCAGCTAAATGCTGTCTGGATGTACAAGCACTTAGCTCCACTCCTTTTCCCCAGAACTTCCTAAGTAGAGACAATAGGAAAATACTTTAGAACAATTGTTAAATAAAATCAATATGTAGGTTATAAATAATCAGCAGATTTGGTTTCCAGATCTCTCAAATGCTGGTGTATTGGTTGCTGTAATTAAATGATTCCAATAAATGTAAGTGAAGCAGATAAAATATTTTTAAAAATGTAGCGCCTGATCAGAGTTGTCTAGTTTGTATATTCGGGCCTCACTTACCCAGAGTTGCAGAGCACAAAACTGATGTTAAAACACCCAAGCTATTTAAAGGGCGTCCACCTTTAAAAAAATGGCTGGTGAATTTTCAGTTATATGCCTGCAACCCCAACTGTTATTTTACTACTTTTTAAAATGAATTTGAAACCCGATATTTAATCACAAGTTTTTTAAGGAAATGTATCTACCTCCAACCCTGGTTTATCAGAGCTTTTAAAGGCTTGATCATGTGCAAAAGAGGCAGCAGGGGGAACAGCAGTCAAACATTGGTTTTGATGTCATCATTCACCACTTTGATTGACTGCAGGGAGAGGGAGTGATTACCTTGCCAGGATGGAGGCAATAATATCCATAAAAATATGGTTAGTAACATCTAGTCATGTGCTGAATATATCAGTTGGGGTTTGGGGTAGGTAACGGACATATGAACATTTTTTTTGTTTTTAGGGTAAACATAGGTAGGTTAGCACAACTTAACAAGAGTTTGCAGTCGCAACCCTATTCAATATTCCAATAGTGCTGCTTTCTGCAATAATCTAAATCCAGCCTTATTGCCAGAAAGCAGCACTATTGCTATAATTGGATATTGGATAAGCGCACAAAGCCCTGCTCATAGCGATAGCGGCTCTCAGTAAAGATGCCTTAATTTCTCTTTAACTAACAACAGTTCTGACATCATTAATATACAAACATAAAAAACGGAAAAAGACTTGTTTCTTATGCCCCCCAGGTTTTTAGACCTGAAATGTACAGCTGCAGTTCTATTGCACTGAATATATGCTGAAATCAATGCAGCCTGCATCGCACTGCCTTTATCATGTTCAGGGCTAAAAGGGGAAAGGTGGAAACCCTACTCAGAAAATGTGTGGGTTCTGGTGCATTGGGTTTAAAGTCCACGGTCTAATATGACTTAAGTTGGAACAACACAGTACCGAAAAAGCCCCAATACCATCGGATCCGCTTTATGGTAATGTTGGTACCTAGCTTTCCGAATGAGCGTGCGGGGCGCCAAACATTCAGGCGGCTGAGCGCTCATTCGGGAAAGAGGAAAAATTTCCCTCTCCCATGGTAGACTCCCTATAGGGGGGGCACACAGTCCAGAGCGTTCTCCCTTGCTGTGTATAAGCTTTGTTGCAGATCCTGTCTGTCATCTTTCAAAAATCTGGCAAGTGTATACCCAGTAATAGTACTAGACTGATTTTTAGAAAGGATGGTTAGAATGTTTTGACAGTAATTATGTTGTCTTTTGTTTGGGATGATCATGGTGCTAGTATCTGCTACTATACAGATCACTATGATCCAACTTAATAAAATAAGGGTGGGCTGTCCAGTCTCCAATTATTGCAAAATAGGGTTAAAGACTCTCTTTATTAGTGCAAAAACACAACATGACATATCAGCTAATGGCCTTTGGCCGAAATGTTGGGTTGGTTGTTTTGCACTAATAAAGAGGGTCGTTAACCCAATTTGCAATAATGGAGACCGGATAGCCCTTCCTTATTTTATTAAGATGGATCATGTTGGTGGCAAAGAGGTGGCCGCAGGGGTCTGGACGCCCAGAGGTAACCCGATATGATTGCAATGGTATACAGATCATAGTCATTGGTAATTAATCAGTATATCTATCATGTGTCGCACGGCATCGTAAAAACAGAAAATAGTTTTCGATATTTTGAGTGATTCGATCATTCGATTTCTCAAGATTAGTTATTGGCCTACATTTTGCAAGACTGTGTTATTCTAGCAGAAGAATGTTTTAGTGTAGAAGAAATAGAGGAAGAAGCACTAACTAGAGGCATAATGGGGAAAAAGTTTTTTTAGTAATTAGAAAAAAAAAACAATCATTGACTTCCAGCCAGAAGGAAAGTAGCAACTCATTTGGTTTTCCTGGTTAAATGACTAGAATTGCCATAGCCTTCTCTTCCTTGAACTCACCATCTGTGCAATGTTTAAATAGAAGCATGATTCCCTTTGAAGCGTTTAGAACCCATTCGTCTTTTTCACTGAAGGCTGCCTGGAGTTGAATTTGATGTTGAAAGGTGTAGAAGATAATATCTTCCAGTCATTTCCATGTTAATATCCTCAGAGGCTTTAAGCTGCAAAACAAAATGTATATTGTCTGTTATATAGCTGTTGTAATATTATCCTTGTGGAAAACAAAATTGAAAACATAAAGAATATAAGCAGAAGAAAGTATAGGGGCCAATTATTGGTTTACAAGATATCTTGCAGTGGTGGGATATTCTGCCACACACGATTTTCCACGTTCCCTTCGCCCATATTGGTACTGGTGTACTCAGCTTGCAGGGAATCTCCACCTTGCTGCTTTCTTTTTACAAATCTACTTGGTAGTAGGTGTTGGGCAGGGGTGCTCAACAGTATACAAATTGGATTTATAGGTGGAAATGAGGGAGCCATGTAGGGATCCAGAGGGTGGGAAGGAAGGGGAAAAAGTACTCCTCTGCGCATGCCACAGGGAAGAAGGGGACCGGATGACACACATACAGCCATACTTTTCACTTTCGGACTTTGGGTGGGCACTGCAGGAGAACCATAAGGAGAAGAGGTGTAAAATAAGTTTTTTTTTTTTTACACTACACAGTGGGGCCAGCACTGGGGCAAAATTGTAGTTTTGGGGGTGGACATGCCCTAAAACATATATAAATGCAGCTATAAAGCACACTTCCGTTTGGATTGAAAAGAGCAATAGTAAACTCATTAGTGCTGAGCAATAAAGGTTTAAGGTTAGTCTGGGCTATTAATTAGCAGCAAACCAACCTGGAGCAGGGGAGCAACCACGGGGGCCCAGGAGGACAAAGGGGGCCCCATCTTATATATTTCTTTGATAGATATAGCCTCCTCCCAGAAAACCACTATAGATCATGCATAGAGGGGGCACCATCATAGTTTGCCCAGGGGGCCAGTGATTCCTAGTTACGCCACTGATCCCCTCCTCAGAGTTGACACTGCTGTGATTAAAAAAATATAAATAACTATACATAACTAATATAATAAGTTAATAAGTAGTGTGCACCTCTATCACACCTTTGTTGTTTGAAATTGCTGTCCTGAGGGTAGAGGACCAGGGAGGTTTGCCACTACAAAGTTCTGCATTTCCAAGTGTGCATGGATATGAACTGTTTGTTATGAAATTTAATGTGGATACCAAGAGCCCTTATCTTATGCAGGGATGATTGGTCTTCAAACAGTAGTATATAGAGAGTCTATCTGGATGTGTATGCTTGAATTCCAGTATATACCAATGAATGCCATTCTTATGTCGAACCTCCGACTGCTATTAAAATCAACAACTGAACTGCAGAGAGTGTCCGGTCATAACCTATTAAAACCTAGATCCAACCATAGGAAAAAGTTTTACATTCTTAACAAATGCAAGCTATATATGATTATTTTATGTATCCACTAGCGTTGTACCTACGTTGCCCGTGCACACATGGGGAAGTATTTTTTACATACAGGTGGATGGAAGAGGACAGGCGGAAAAAAGAAGTGCACAGTTGATAATGTAAGTCATGTATTTAATAGTTATGAGTTGAGGAATGGTGACATTGCTTGAGGGACGTTATAGCACATATGTTATTGCAAAACCTTATATACAACATTATCAGTTTTCCACTTGGAGCGAAACATATAAATGTTGTGAACCTACTCGTGAACATGCTACATGGAATTGCCATGGGGAAAAACATGTTGATTGCAAATGAATATTGCAGGCGTCAATGTCTCTGAAGCATGTGACATGCGTTTCTTGTCTGTGTGTTAAAGTCCAGGTTAATTCTGTGCGCTGTCGAGCGTGTGTGTTTTTTATTTAGTGTGCTCAATTTTTTGCACATTGTTAGCAGTATGTCACCTTGTTGCACTTTTACACTTTTCCTTGCTCAAAGACCACTTATATTGACTATAGATCCCAATCAATAAAGTACTTTCGGCCAAATTGAAAGTGCCATGATGTCTTTGTTCTTTAGTTGTAACTATCTGTGAAGTGTGTGGACATTGTGGGCAGTGTGTGTCTGGTGCTTAAGTCCAAGTAATGCAGGTAATTCCCATATAGTTCATACCCCCCAATGTCCCAGTTTGAATGGGTGGATGGGGCATGTCTGTGATGTTGTTGGTGGGTGGGGTCACGGCATTCAAGGGTGTGGACAGTCTGTGGTTGTCTCTGTGTGATGTTGTGGTGTCCATGAGGCTACAAGTGACATTTGTGGTCGCGATATATGGGCATGGCCACGTTGTGTCAAGAGTGGGCTTGGCCGTGCCATAGGGCATGGGTGTGGGTTGGAGGTGTGCCTGTGATGTTTGGGGGCATGGACAGGATGTTTGTGTATGGGGTGTGATTCAGGAACAGACCTGGGATGTTTAGGTGTGGGGGCGGACCATAATGTTCTTGTTCCCCCAGTTATAGAAGCTGTTGTTCTGTGCGTGCAGCTCTCTGAGTTGTGTAGCGTACATTATGCTGTTGTTGTGTCAATGAAGTGGACTCTGGTCTGTGTTGTTGAAGTCGGTCAGCACACAGAGCAAGACCCTTCATGAGTTACTGAATTGGGAAAATCACGCTCTGCAAGTGACGTGCAGGCTTTTTATTGGTCAAACTGGACTTCATGGGCGTGGCCCTTAAGAGGGCGTCGCTGTTAGTTGAGTCATTCAGGGGTGTGGCGTGAGGTGAGCACATACATACATACAAGATTTTGCTTATTTAGTAGATAAAGCAATCCAGATGGTATGTGCCAAAACAATATTCATTTTCTAAAAGGAGCATTCCGTTTCCACCCAGATAGCTTCTAATACACAGTATACAGATAAAGCCTGCAGTATAACTGCCTTTGGCACATGCACATACAGCTTCAAAGGAAGTCAAGCAGGGAGACACTCACAGCTAATTAGCTTGGAAAAACCAAATCGTTTATTAATGCTGCTACAAACACATGTCTCTAACGCATGAGCATTCTAAACATGTTGTGTTTGTAGCAGCATAATTAAAACTATTTGGTTTTTGCAAGCTAATTAGCTGCAAGTGTCTCCCTGCTTGATTTATCTTTGGATTTGTTATGGACGCGTGGATGCGGCCACACTGCAGGTGTGAGATGCGCTAAATGTGGGAGCCGCCGGGGATGCCTGTTTGATTAATGAGCACCTTACAGCTGTTTACTAACTGCCACACACTTACAGACCAACGTTATTGCAACACACGTACAGCCCATTCGTTTAAATTGTCCAATGTCTTTAAAGGGACACTATACTGAAAAATTGTTTTGCCTCATTCTAATTTTAATTGAATACATGTAAGTAGCATACATTGTTTAGGAGCAGATCCCCCCTCCCTCTTTTAACCACTCCCACTTCACACCGACCTGACTTTCCCCCCCCCAAACCAACTGTCAAGACCTGCACACCGCATACAGCATTCCAACTGTCAAAAACTCTGTCACCACTGCAGCTACAGCAAAACTACTCACAGGAGAATAGTTTTTGAGGCAAGGAACTTGATTGACACTGAAATATAAGGAGTTTTAGATTGGATATCTAAAGAAATAGGGGGTTAGATCAACAAAAAAAGATACAGTGGTGGTGGGAAACAATTATAGTTTCCAGTTAGGTCAATTTAAAATAACCTATTTTTCAGGATAGATACCCTTTAAAACCTAAGTACCTTGGCAGGACACTGGAAAGCATGATTCAGTACCCCAGTCAGATACTGTACGTACTGTACTAAAGGCACTGAACCGTAACTATAAGCACACTGGATCTCAGTCAGCATGTTCATTATTTTTTTTTTTTACATTGACCTCCCTCAGGTCTTCTAGACCGTTTGGCCCTATCTTATTTTTTGATAAAAGGAAACTGTATTGTCAAGCATTGGATTGAAAATCAGAAAAACCCTCATAATATTTCAGCAAATTGATTGAATTTGCCAAATCAGTCAAATACGATGCCACATATGGCCCTGCTTGAAATAACTGCTGGGGTTATTCTTTATTTCTATTTATATTCAGTGTGACACTGAAATATTGGCCTTCCTTGAAATGGGCTGATTAAAATAACTTAAAATACTATAGATTAAATTAAAGGCTTATTTAGACATGGATAGATGTCCGCGCACTCCTTTATATAAATACTACAATCCAATGATGTTAGCAAAATACTCTACCCTCCCGGCATCAATGCGGGCTCCATAGAGGTTCTCTGCAACTTGAGGTATGCAATAAGTTTGATTAAGCAGTCGCTCTAATGTTGCAAGCACTGCATATTCTGGAATTTTATCATGAACTGAAATGTTACCGTATGTCTTCCCACCATGACAATATTAAATCATACAAAAAGGGTAAATAAATGTTATGGTAATAGATTTTTAATGGTTGGTTTTATATTTATGGCCTTTAGTGGGCCTTTAATATTACAACAATGCAATAACAATCAGGCAAATGACTAATACAGGTCAGTGGTTACATTCAGGTGGCACTGTGACTGGACAAGGAAAACTGCTAAATTTTACATATGGTTAACCAAAAAATACTGTATTAATTCAGGATCAGCTGTGTGTATATTTGGATTTAGCACCACTAAAAACATATAACGTAAGTGAATACTTTTCTCATCATCATTTCAGTGATGTGACATATTTTTAGACACTGGATTTGGCAAGCATAGACCAGTTTTAAAAAAAGTACCCATAGAAAATAGAATTTGTGTAGGTGCAAAAATTCTAAAGTACTGTATAGTTTTGTTTTTTATGGCCATATCACCATAAAACCACAAATGGAAAAAAAAAAAAAGCTTTGGAGTTGCGGGGAAACTAAAAATGATTTGCTTTTAGTCTTTATTTTAAAATGATTATCTGGAAAAAAAAAACAATGTGTTGCATGTGGGTTTTTAGAAACTAAATTGAAATGTATGGAACACAAACAGATGGGTCAGTAGAAGATCTGAACTAAGCTGTAACTACACAAACAACATAAGACATTATCCAAACATCATGGCCAAACATCCTTACAATGTTCCCATCCAATAAGCAATACCCAGAATTCCAAAGTTATAGTTACCAGTATTGCTCTGTGTAGAAAGGTCTGAAATATAAATAACATAACTAGTTGTAAATGCTAACAAGATCAAACTGCTGTTAGACTACCATAAAAAAAAAAAAATAATGGAAGACTAGAGGGGCCATTGATTTTTTAAACTACAGGATATTTCTTGTGTCCTAGCAGAGCCAGTCTAGTCCTGTTGTGGTAGCTGGTAGCAAGGGGGCCACAGTAGAACTTTGTGTGGAACAAAACATGTCCGGTCCTGTTCCCTCTTCTTATACTATGGCTGCTCCCAAACCACTACCACATGGATGAACCCAATTATTGATGCATTTTCAAGGTGCTTCCACCAGCATTACCACGCAGGCACTGATCCATGACGCTGGATGGGGTGACCTTTAGGTGACAAATGCCCCGACAGCAAGTTAGCACACAAGCACTATGCACTTTCAGTATTACTGTTAAAGGAGAAAGAAACATACAATTTTTAAAACCTAATGTAAAAGTTTTTTCCCCCGAACAGCTATACATTGTAAAAGTCTATCTAGTAAGTTGCATTTCTGTAAATAAGAAGGATTCCATGTGTTGGCAGTACAAACCACACCATGATGTCATCAAAGAACCACCCACCATGACCCCATTATTCACGTCTTATGTACAAAGTGTTTTCTATACAGATGTCTCCACTCCCCAATATGGAATCCCTGATAAGACTTTGAAAGATGCTTGTTACCCTGCAGTTATTTACCAGTCAGTGTGAGTTTCTGGAAAATAAACTGCAGGGTAACAAGCAGCTTTTAAAGTCTTAAAAGGGATTCCATTTTTTTATTATTATTCTTCCTAGCAAAAAGAAAGTTAACAAATGGATCAGGATACTCTGCTTGTTCAGTGGTGGTGCACTGGGTAAGGCACCCAGTTTAAAAATACGCAATACAGAAGGTCATGAGTTCAATACCCCGACCTCTTTTTTGGTTTCTTTTTGTCCAAAGCAAAAGATGAAGCTCCTAAATGTACCTAAAAGTTCAGCATACTCTGTGGTGGCTCACCTTGTAAGATAGATGCCAGTTAAAGAAACGCACAGTTCTGAGGTTTTTAGTGAATCCCCAGTGCTACCTTCATTTTTGGTTTTTGCTGTCATATTAAAAGATTCACATGTTACCAGTGTTCTATAATTATCTCTTTAGCCTAGAGGTAAGAGCTCTGACTTAAGCAAGACAGAGGTAATGTACCAAGTTGCAGGTTCTATTCCCCAGGCTTACTTTATGTGCTGAAAGTTAGTATTCTGTTTCTTACATCATGCTATCTTTGGAATACACTGCAAAGAGTGCTGTACGCAGGACACTTAGCTGGGGGTTTACCCAGCTTAGGGGGATTGTGGGAGCTGACCCTAGTACTCACAGGGTATTTTCATAAATCAACTCAATGACCACAGCAAAGGAGAGAGGTGAGACACAGCTTGTTGTAGTTGTGCATGGTGCTCTGTCTATTGGGGAAATGTTGTCTGGAGACTTTAGTTCTCCTTTAACATTTGAGGTTATTTCAGACTGCATTAAAGCCAAATGAATTTACATCTATACCGATTGACTTTATATTATGGTTATGAATTCTTTGGATTTTAGGATTGTTTTAATGTATTTGCCTTATTATCAGATGATTGTTCCCTATCATTGAATGAATTTAAGGATTTTTACAAAAACTATATTTGTTAGGATTTCTTGAGAGTGCAGCAGTATAAGGGAAGTCTGTTTCTTCTTGTGTTTTTTGGTAGTATCTAGGGGGAGCGGCCACACTGAGAGCAGACTTCCTCCAGCAGCACTCCCCTTACAATAGAAGTCAATGGGCAGGTGACTCCTGGACTGGGGCATGCTGCCATAGGACTTCAAGATTGAACAATCCCAATGCCCTCCTTATAATTTGTCCCTATGATACACACAAAAACGGAATAGGGAAGCAGACAACTAACCAAAAACCATGGACGGAGCTACAGCCCAAAAGGCCGGACCCTCAGCACAGTGCCAGCGGCAATAGGTTCCAATAGCAGAAGAAAAGTTAGGCAAGCTACACGTCCAGGATTAAAAAAATAAAAAGTATTGTAGCATTTAAAAAAATATCCCACTGTACATTTTAAACCTACAAAGGAGAGGAGGGGGGTCCACACTGAGGCTCCGCCTTACGTTTTTCGTGACTCCGATGTCACTTCCTCAGAGGCATATAGGCACTCCTCCACAAATCCTTAAATAGTCGTAATGAAATCAAATAAAAAATAAATGAGATAAAAGGAGAAAATCAACCGAAACAAAAAGAAGTAAAATAAGTATGGTAATCCGGACGCAATGTCCAGAACTATAATATTATAGTCTGGATGTTGGTCCGTATTACATACTATTTTACTTCTTTTTTGTTTCGGTGATTTTCTCCGTTTATCTCCATCATTTTTTATTTTTTATTACTTTTTATCTTTTTGAATTGTAGCCCAACATACTTACCATAATCTTTACATACTTATTTAGGTTTGCATGGTCTGTTATCTGGAATTTGGATCAGTAGATTGCATGTGTTTTCACCCTGTTGGTTGGTGCAAACTGGCATTTTGGGGATTGTCTATTTTTTTTTTGGGTAATTATTTGCACACTTAGGGGTTATTAGATTCATTCAGATCTTTTAAATATACTACCTTGTATGTTTTTCCGCAATTTTTTCCTTCCTTCTACCGTTTTTTATCATATATAGCCTTGGTATTTTATCTGCTGCATTTTTTATTTGATTTCATTACGGCTATTTAAGCGATTGTGTGAGGGTGCCCTCTATGCCTCGAGGAAGAGTGACATCAGAGTCACGAAACGGTAAGGCGGAGCCTTGGTGTGGAAACACCCCCCCCCCCCTCCCTTTGTATGTTTAAAATGTACAGCGGGATATGTTTTAAATGCTACAATACATTTTTTTTATCTGACGGTTGCTCGCCTAACTTTTCTTTGCTGTTATAATGTCCCTATGCTTGTATAGGGAGATGGTTTGGATGGCCAGCGGGAGCATAGCACTATGCTAAGATACTAGAACATGTTCACTTGTGGCCAAGCGAGATAGCGGCGTGATATGCATTCTATCAGTAGTGTGGTATAGTTGTGTTAGTTTAATACATTCCTTTACATTTTTGAGGTCATTATCCCCAGGCTGGCTATTTACACCTAGAGCAACTTAAGGATGTGGTAGGGGTTACGGGGAGTCATAATTATTTAGGATTGTCTGGATGCTCATGGTTAGGACCACCCTGTTATTAATTCAATAATATTTAAGATTACTTATAAAATATCAAAAAATTTAAATAAAAAATTAAGAAGAAATGTAGGCTTCCGGGGAGTGTGGTTAAAGGGGTGTGTGGTGAGGGGCGTTAGTGACATCACTAAGGGGCAGAGGCGGGGTAGCAATCTAGGGGTAGATTGAGGTGGAGTTATAGAGGAGTTCCAGGACGTGGGACAAAAGGGAGCCATGATGGAGGAGAGATTAGAGATCTTCTCCGTTGCGGGAGTATGGGGTGGTCTCGGGGTTTGGGAGATCACCCCAGAAGTCAGTTAGAACCCCACAAGTCGCGGGAGGGGTTGGGATACCTGTAACATTATGCAGTGGGCTCAACAGTAGGGCAAATTTTAGAAAAATACAAATCTTTATTTCAACAAGTGGTTTGTGAATTTACCAATAGATCCCATTAGCCTTTAAAAATGTAAAGTGGTTACTTACAGTAAACTGATGTGACAATTCGTGCTTCCATATTCCGTGGTCACTGAAGACCAAGGACATTGATGCGTATCTCTTTCATTTGGAGTAAAGCTTAACCGGTTTCAGACGAGAACAGTTCCTCTTGTTAAGATGTGTTTTCCAGAATAACAATGGCCTAAAATTGAATGAAAGTAATTTTATGATATGTCAAAAAAAAGGAATGAATCAAACAATGGTCATGTTAAAAATGTACAGACACTTACATGTGGGAGATCACACAATTCTAGTTCAGGATATGATCCATAGTGTCCAAGAAGTTTGTTGCATTCTAGCAACACGTGTTGTCGGCTGCAGCTGACTGAAAAGACATTATCAAAATGTTTGCGTCTACCTGCAGTGTGTCAGGAGTATTGGTCATTGGTGTTCGTTTTTTGCAATTTAATGAAACTGATATCAAAATTACAAGCAAACGAGATTTGTGTAGCACCAATGTGACTTCAACAATGAAGGAGGGAGGAATTTTTCAATAAGAAAATATAATGAAGATGAAAAGTCAGATTGAAGATAAAGGGGACCTGAAAATACCGTATGTATACGTATGTTAATGTTAAGATCCAATTGAAAATCCTGTATAAGTAGCAGCTATTTTTTGGACCACAACATTAAGTTTAGGCGTATAAAAAAAGAACTAAAGTCTGGCATAAAGAGGTTGATTTGTAGAATTACTAGAGTTTTATAGATTAAATAAATTATCTATTTATTTTTCCCATTGTTCTCTGGGGCTATGACATCTCTTTATTTAAAGGAGAACAAAAGCCTAATTCTTTTAGGACCAAAATTTTCCATCAGGAACCAAGCGACATCACAGACGATCGGTATGGGCGTTCGTTAACGGACCATTTCATCTTTCATGTTCACCATTAACATGAACGATATTGGTGCAATGCGTCCCAAACGGTATGAAGTCGTTCGTTTCCAACAAATCTTTCAGTGGGTACTGCGCTTTAAGAAGGCCTACACGGCCAGATGTTCTTCCAATCAGATTTACAATCAAGTTCAACATTTGGAAATGGATCGGAAGAACTGATCGAAGCCCTCACCTTGAGGCTCCGGATCCTCCTCAGATTTTCAATTGAATCGCCTGGCCCGTTCTTGTTCTTCCCGATAAATGCCGACAATAGAGATGCCCCGAACTTCGCAAAATCCGGTCTGTTCGAGGATCCGCGAATTTCGAAAAAATTCGAAAAATTCGAAAACTAGGGAGCGGACCCATTAAAATGAATAAGTACCCTTGAAATTACGAGAATTTTTCGTATTTCGAAGTTACGGGGTTTCACGTATTTTGAAAATTTTCGAAAAAAATACGAGAAAAAATAGTATTTTCGAAAATATGTATTCCCGAAAATACGAGTCTAATCCTGTGTAATTCGAAATTTTTCGAAAAATACGTATTTATGAAAAATTAAGAGAGAAATCCTTTTGCACTTTTCGAAAATCCCCCAACAATTTTCGAAATAACATGTACGGTTTTCCGTAATGTACTAGATTATTGATGGATAGACAGTGTAAACTCAGGCATGAGAGGGGGTGATATAGAAACTGCCCTATGAAAAAAGAAGCTAAATGGATCTTTGGTGTGAGGACCATGATGCCCTATAGGTCTAAATGAGGAATGGGACCTTACTCCAATTTACTAAAGTCTTGACTCTTTTCCATGTTTTTTAGGATTTGCTATGAGATTTTTGTCTGTATCTATGGAACTGCTGAGGGATTCGCCAAAATGGCCTAAAATTAGGATCCATTGGGTTGCACTAATTGACTACTGAAAGATTCTCTGCAAATGCTGCTGAAGTACAGGATCTTGTTTTTGGGCATGGTCGGTTTGGATTTACTACACCATCGCTTAGAATGGCCTATCCTCTGGAAGTGTGTGGTCCGATCCACGGACGCACCTGGATCTCGGGATTTTGGGGTTTGATCCATAGATATCCTTTAGAATTGTCTTATTCTGACTCATCAGGACTGTAGAAGATACTTTATGATAACTATTCCTCACGCTTTTGAAAGAATGGTTAAAGGTTTCAATTGGAGGTCTACTCCGAAAGACGATAAACTGTGTAGTGAACAGGCTGGCCTGCCAGGTCACTGGGATTCTGTTCAGCCATCTAGGATGGTTGATATATATCTACACTATATATATATGTTATATGCAATGATATTTGTCATGTGTGATCTAGTGTTAGAAATGAGGCTTAGGTAACTGTGTCTGACAGTGCTCGTATGGAGGGTCCTGGGAATAGGGATTTTGCTATGAGCATTTGGCTCTGCTAAATAAGTCATTATGCCTGACCATGATCGGATGGATGTCCAGTAAAGGGGATTTTACAGATGAGCAATTAGCACTGCCCTCGATCTCTGATGAGTTGACAGGTGTAATAGGATGCCCACATCGGCAATGGGATCTTGGGAGGTCCAAGGCGGGTTGGATGCCGTGGTCTCGCGAGAGTTCCGAGATTTGGTCAGGTGATGCGGATGTGCCGGGCTGCAGCATCCTCATGACCTGGGAGGGAGTGTTTCCTTTAGTTTTGACGCAGCGCTTATCCATAATGATAAGCAACAGGAGTCTCTGGGGCTATATAAGGGTGCTACGGGTTGTAGATTCGTCACTTCCTTTGTTGAGAAAGTCCGGTATCGGACGAAAACGCGTCCAATGTTCCGATTTTAACTGCTCCTGTGCTCGGCCTGGTTGTCTGATGGCTAAGTATCCATTTCCACACTATCTCACAATTATGGGGATCTGCATATTTAGTGTTCAGTGCCTATTTGTCTCCACCTATGAGCTCCTTATGCCCTATTAGGGCGGCTGTTGATCCAAATGGATATGTTACTGAATATTTGATATGTTTTGCATATGTCATAAGGGAGTCAGTATTATGAATATGTTTATTTATAAGGGTGATTTTGTCTTGAGACAGTTAACCAGGTGTACGTGATGATGTGTGGAATGGAATATACGGTATATCGGTATAATATATGATTATTGAACAGACTTGCGCAGAAGAGGAAGTGTTTTGTTAAAGAACTTTTTTGCACTTTATTATAGCCCTTACTAGGGCTGGCATTACTTTTTTGCAATATAATAAAAATGCCTTTTTTTTAATAACACTTACTATAGTGTATGATCAATTATTTCTATAAAATGAACACCATTATCGCTTAAGATTTGTGCTGGGTGTGCCCTATTTATCCAAGCTGTTTTCTGGTGTTGTAGTTGCCCAGTCAACTCACAGCCATGCGATCACCATTTGCGTCAGTAGCACCATGTATGCGTTCTACCTGTGTCAAGTGGGGCTAGCAAGAACAGACTACAATAAATTTTGTTGGTTCAATTCCCAGCACTTAATTTTCACTGAAAGTTAATATCGTTTTTACATCATTGCTAGCTAGAAAATAATGTAACGATTACTTTTTGTTGGAAAGTAAAAGGATTATTCAATTTAGGAACAGGAGAATGAATGTGTTTAAAAAAAAAAACAAACAAAAAGACTGAAAAATCCATGTCTCTGTGTTCAGGGAAAGAGGGAGGATCCTGTGCTGGTTATGTGATTGGCGCAGCTGTAGCTTTAGGACAGAAAGCTGCAACTTTTGTGTTTTGTCTGTGAGCACTTACGAGCACTTTTGTCTATATGCGACATGAGCTGGGTTTCCCAGTAAGGGGGGAGTGTAGGGCTGACCAATGGTGACATAAGGTTAATAACATAAATTGCCAGCAGCCACAGCAAAGTGAGATGGACGATACCACAGCTTGTTGTATGTTGTGAATGTGCTCAAACTATTGGGACAATGCTTTCGGAGACTTTACTCTCCTGTATGTTATATGGCATAGTGCTTAAATCAAAATCTCTTCCTTCCAGACACAAAAAATACCTAGCACAGAAGGTGGCCACCTTAAATAAAAGATTCCTCAAGTAAAGACATTCAAAGTCACTCTACAAAATGTGTACAACATTTAAGGTTTGTTTTGAGGATTTATTTTGCTTCAAGGTTTCAGTGCAGTTAAAATGGAACAGATTTGATAGACATCAGAAACAGAACAAACCACTTAACAACCAAAATCCCTATAAACATTGGAACACTAGCTTGGCAATACAGTACTGTCGTGCCTATCATAGTTAATAGGCTAAACTACATTTGCATAGTAGCACAGCAGGAATGTTTTTATTCAATAAAACAAAATGTGGATCATGTGATCTCTAAGGAAATATCACATCAACTTCAGCAGGAACTGATCATTTTTAGAATGATTTATCCCAAAGGTGCATGCAAGATGTCTGGAATCCAGAATTTAGCATCGACAGGCATTAGAAGGAGGTTGGACTGCCTGACATTTTACAGAATTTCAGTGGCTTACATAGGTAAACTATCAGTAGATGATATACCCTACATGCTGCATCTTAATAATGTCTCCATCTATTTTTTCTTTTACACTGGGGTGCAGAAAATATCCTTACCCGACAGCAATGTATTTGTATATTGTAAAAATCCCAAGGCCTTCGGATATAAAACCAACAGAAAACACCAGATTAGAGTGCATATTCGCTGCAGTATTCTGGTGAATTAATTAGCTTAGATATCTAATATATATATATATATAAAGATTTATGCAAAGATAACCCCAAAAATTAACTTATGTAACCCAGGACTATTGGCCGTTAGCATGGGTTTTTCACTAGGCAGCCACCATTTGCCACTCTTTTAGAAATAGCGCAGCGTAGCATATTCAGTGAAGGCTAACATATTAGCGTTTAAAACGCTTTCAATTTAAAACCACATGGATATCCACGTGTAGTAAGGTTTGCAATGGGATTAAAGCATTGACGGATCGCGGTTAGGTAAACGCACCCATTGCCTAGATTCAGAAACCCTTTGTGTCTCCTAAAAATCCTCTTCAACTCATTACTTCTATCATGTAATCTTATCGTGTACACTTCAAAGTTTGTTTGATGTTCCTTTGAAGTCCACTGAAATATTAATGTATTCATAAAAGCGTTTTGGGCTTTTTCCACTGTACCCACACATCTGCAGGTTTCCAACATGTAGGAGCGCTGGACCTACAATGCATTAAATTGTAGTGTAACAGTGTAAAGCAAGGAGCGTGAAGTAATATATTATCACACACACAACAAAGGATCTCAATGAACACAAGTCTCAAGACCAAAAAATAAACAGGTTCCTTAATTGTTCTGAGGCTCTGTGATCAAAAGATATCTTGCCATGCAATATGACTAAAATAAGCAAGAATACTAGAAGCAGTAATATTTGAGGTATGAAAAAGTACCTAGGCATTATGAGATAATTGCAACGAAGAGCAGTGATAAACAAAAGCAAGAAACAAGGTTTACAATAGATTGCTGTTTTGTGTGGGTATGTGTTGTGGTGTAGTAGGGTAAGATGGACGTTGTTGTGGCTGGCCACATTCCATCTTGAGCATTTTAGGAATCTTACAGCAGCAAGGCAGAGGTGGTGGGTTTGCACATTTGGAATCCGAGGTTGCACAAACAGAATCTAACGGGGAACACTGCAGCATGCAGGGATGCCTGACCACCCCCCCTCGGAGGGGGGGAGTGCAGTTCCTAGCAGAAGGTTAGATATGTAAGGGTACCAGGGAAGTGGGTATCAGAAAGGAAGAATCAATCTTCGTAGACTAGTCCCATTCCAACCTGATTTTGCCATCTAGGTGAAGAAGTGGTTGTAGGACAGCTCAGGAATCGCATGTATGAAGTGGGCTGATCATTTGAGCCACACAGGGGGACAGCCATCCTAGCAGGAAGGATTTAGGGCCAGGAAGGCTAGGTAGGTGGTTAGTGTAGGACTATCCATTACTTGAAAGGTTTCTGCCACCAAGACGCTACATTTGAACAGTGTGTTCCCTACGGGTGGTAGGTTCAAAATGCAATAGTAATTATCATTGTTGACAGTTATTGGGTGGGGCTGGAGTGACCCCAGTGGGTCTTGGTCACATTTTGCCAATGAAAATGTTAGAGGAGGAAGAGAGGTCCTTAAAAGTACTTCGATAGTTAGGGGGCCAAGTTAAAGGTAAGGACCTCCTCTGGAATATTTTTCAGAAATACAAAACAGCAGCAACGTGCTATCTAGGGAGGCGATGGGAGATTAAAAGTATTAATGCTTGGCTAATGGGTTAGTGTAAGGAAAGGGGTTTGTGTTTAGAGAATCGGCAGACTTTATTCTGTTGTCTACACACTCTTAAGTAAGGTTGAGTTGCACCTTAATGATGATTAATGCAGCTGTTGTGGGGGGAAGATGGCAAGAGGAATTGGAGTTAAATTTAAACTAGATATGGGGGAGCGGTATTTGGACTACACTGGGGCATATAGAAAGGTTAAGGAATGAAGAGGATTACTAAGAAAAAATGGAGAAGACGAGGAGAGGGGGTGGGGGGAGAATGAGAATTAGAGGATGGAGGCAATGTACAGCCATAGTGACTGCGAAAAAGCAGGGGGGAACTAGAACTAAGAGCTTTATAAGAAAGTATGTTTGATGGTGTTGGTAGAAATATGGATAAATGATTCACATGAGTGGGTTGGAAAAATTTGGGAAGGAGCTCATTGTTTAGAATGATAGAAAAAAAAAGTTTTTAAGGGGAACTGGGTAACTGTGGGGATGTATTGTATATAGGTTAAACAAGAATAAAATAAATATTGCGTGGAGCAGTGGGACAGGAAGAAAGAAGGGGGTAAATTAATTTTAGGTGTCTGTTATAGCCACCAAATGCCAGTAGGAGTGGAAATTACCTCCATATGCAGTGGCAAAAGGCTGCTGTTATGGAGCACATGTTTGGTCATGGGGGGGATTTCAATTACCCTGACAAGATTGGAAGTTAAGGGAACGGCCAGAACCTCAAAAGGCATCACATTCCTAAACTTCACTATATGAGCATTTCTTTCACATTTGTTGAAGTTCCTACTAGAAGGATGGCTTTGTGTGTAGCTGGTAAATATTCTAATCAACCCTGAGAGCATTATGGAAATAAGGAAATGGGAATCTTAGGGAATAGTGATCATGAGTATGGTCACTTAATATAGGTGGGTTTTTTACAATGTTTAGCTTTAGGAAGCAAATGTTATGCTATTAAAATAATTCACTACTGATTATGACTGGGGTTCATATGTGAAAAAATGATACTGACCAGAAGTGGACTTCTTTTTAAAGGGTTTTAAACTTCTAAATGTATGCCTTTAGGAACAAATGTAAAAAAAAAAACTAGGCCGCTCCGGTGTGGCTTAATGCCTCAGGTAAAAGAGGCAAAAGGAGACGTGAAAACCTATCCTTTTAAAATCTTTAAATCAAGGGGAAGGGAACAAAACAGCCTATATATTGAGCTATAAAAAGCTGAATTGGGAGTGAAAGAAAGAAATTAAACCAGCTATAAACTAGCTATAAACTAATATTTACATGTTTGGCGGGTAGGCACATCTTAGATAGTTGTTATGGGAACTAATTTGCAAGTTCACCAGCCAGTGTAAGGTTAGCCCTCCAGTTCAACCACTCAGTCATAAAAGTATGTCAACCAATTTTTTTTAACAATCCTTTTTGCCTGTTCTTCAGTAAAACTTTCAGGAGAGAGGAAAGAACTCCACTGCCGCTTTCAATGACCGCTTTGTAATCACACTTCCTGCACGCAATGCAATGGACAGTGGATGGCATGGAGACTGGCAGACTCCTGCAAGTTTTTGCAAGAACGGAGGTTTAAAACTAGATTAATTTTTACTTCCCGTTCGTAAACAGGAATGTTAAAAAAAACGGGGATATACTCAAGTCAGAACCTCCAGTCCACCAGCCAGTGTAAGTCAAACCCTTCTGTTCACAAAGCAGTGTTAGTCATTGTGACCACACCTTTTTTTTTGCACCGCCACTTAGCGTGGCCACAGAAAGACACAATGGCAATTAAATATTGTTCAGGTGACAAAAGGTCTAGGAACCACCCATGGCCTCAGTGGTTCTGTACTGAGGGCCACTGCTAATTAATCTGTTTAAAAGGATTGACGAATGACCTAAGTGGGTATTAAGAGCAGGTCTCTTGTGCTTGCTGATGACAGAAAAACTATGTAGAGCTTTGAGAAACCTCAAATAATGTTCACCAAATAGTGGCAGAGTGCAGATACGTAGTGGTACACTTGCGGGCTTAAAATCCTAATAACAACTACACTCGTAATCGATCTGTGCTAAGCAAATCTCTGATTGGAAAAAGATTGTGGGTTATAATAGCTAATTTGCAGCAAGCAGCGGCAACAGCAAAGCTAGAGCTGCAAGATATTTTCTTGTATAAAGAAGGAATGGATCAAGGGAGAAAAATATTATTCTCCCTTTACTAAGGCACTGGTAAGGAATTCATTTGGAATATGCGTTTGCATGCAGTTTTGGAACAATATACAAAAGGGACATCGTGGGAAATTGAACGAGTTCAAAGAAGGGCAACTAAAAATAATAAAGGGAGGGGCTTGACTATGCAGGCAGATTAGACAAGTTAGGGCTGTTTGCTGGAGAAGAAGTGGCGATTGTGTGGGGATATGATTACATTATACAAATATTATGAAGGGCCATACAAGTTTCTTTACAGTGAGAACGTTGTGATTTGTGGAACTATCTACCAGAAGATGTGGGAATTGGAAAGTAGTATTATTGAATAGCTATAGCTTTAAAGGTTAAAGGGGGAAAAAAATGGCCATTTAATTTATTGAAGAACAGGAGGTAAAGGTAAATTGTGTCTTACCTCCGTTATAATAAAACCGCAGGAGCAGGAGAGAAGGTAAGGTACTTACCTGACGCTCGCTCCCCTCTGCCACGTAATATGAATTTCCCAACGGAATTCGTCTTCTATGTGCATTTTTGCCTGGAAGATACCTTTTAACAAGTGTGCGAGATAAGTTTCTAAAAACTAAAAATGAAAATGATTCGATTAATTAATATGTTCTGGTTGATTCCAGGGATACTTTCCAATTGCCATTAGGGGTCAGTAAGGACGTTTCAGCTGTAATTTTTTGCCTTTCCTCTTGGTATTAAACTGTTAGGTAGAGTAAAAGGCAGTCCATCCCACAACTAAAATTTTTGGGGCCCCAATGTTGAGACTACTGTTGTAGGTTTAATAGCCGCCCCTTCTCTTTGCTCCATATCGGCCTGATGAATGATTAAGTTCAGAAAATGGAACAGTAGGAAGCCTTTCATCTTTGTGTTTGTTATAAGCGTTTTCTGCTCTTTCTGTCCTCTTGTTTCCAGTGGTTTTGTTGATTATTTTGTCACGAATAACTCTCCCTTTCTTCTCCCCATATGTCTCCTTTTGAGTTTCCACAATTTGTGGCGTGTAGTGACAATCAAATATTATAAATCCTTGTAAATTATGGTAGCTAAAGCCCCTCACCAACTCTAGGACTTCCCGCACGATTAGTGTGTGGTCACAATCCATAATAATGAATGCACGCCTGCTTGTCCAGCTCTTTCTTTGCTGTATTCTGTTGCTGAAGAAGGGCCTCCTTACCTCCTGGTGATTACAATGAACGCACGGGGTGTGTGTCTAACTTATTACCTCTAGCAGGTGCAGTATGTGTTTGGTTGGCTATTACCCTAGTTGATGGGTCTTAGTTGTTTGGGGTTCGGTGGTGATCTTTGTTATAACCTTTTATAATAATTTTTTGTGTTGGTCTTGTTGGCGGTTTTTGAATTCTCGCGCCGCCCGTGACGAACTTACCTGCCGTCCGGTCCCGCTCCACTCTGCACTTCCGGGTGGGCGTTGTCTTAGACGTCATGACGTCACGACGCCGACACGCCGGACGGCGGGAAAATTCAAAAGCCGGCGTCCTCCTGGACCCGGTGGCCGATAGTAGCGATAGCTACCCCTGGCTCCTTGTACTCACCTGCCTTGGATCCTGCTCCTCTCCAGCTCCAACTACTTTCCTTTCCCGCTCCAGAGACTACCTACCTTGCCTGCTCCTGTGTCCACTTACCTAGCCTGTTCCTGTGCCTTACCTTGCTTGTTCCAGCATTTAGCCTACAATTCCCAGCAGCACCTTGTTCCTGTTTCCAGCCTACAGTTCCCAGCAGCACCTTGTTCCAGCATTCAGCCTACAGTTCCCAGCAGCACCTTGTTCCAGCATCCAGCCTACATCTGTTGTACTCGTTCATTTAGGAGCTGTGTTTGAGCCTTTTGCAGTATCTGTTTGGCTCTGATGCCTTTAACTGTGGAATCCAGACGTATGCTGCATGGTACTAGCCTTTGTTGTCTGCATCGGAGATTAAATCGCAGGTGGTTTCTGTAGTCTGACAATTTCCTTGCTGTCTTTTCATATTGTCGTGCAAGTTTTAAGGGTTTTCTCCCCAAAATGATTTGAAATATGCCTGTGAAGGTTCTCATTCATCCAGGTCATGGTATATCTTAGTCTGCCAATTTCCTTGCTGTCTTTTCATATTGTCGTACAAGTTTTAAGGGTTTTCTCCCCAAAATGATATGAAATATGCTTGTGAAGGTTCTCATTCATCCAGGTCATGGTATATCTGTTGTATTCAATTAAATCACCTGGACTTGAAGTTTAGTTGTTGAAGACGGTTCGCTAGCCATCCGACTGGCTTTCTCAATTCAGAATGAATGTACATGGCAGACACATCTGTCTAACTCTGCTATCCTAACTCGCTATCTATTCTAATCTATAGGACAGTGAGACACCAGACATCTGTAGGGGAAAGCCGGGAGCGCAGAGGCCGTCGTAATGTTCTCGCCGTCGCACGCGTGACGTCATCGTGCCGCGGAGTCCGCCGGGGAGTCCGGAACTAGGGCACATGTCAGTAAAACATTCGGGGCACTTTGCAAAACATCCGGGGCACGTGCCCGAATTTTTTAACGTAATACGCCACTGTCTGTAGCATATAGAATGGGAAAGGTGGTTCTGGCAAGTTCAAACTTATCAGCCTCTGATGAAGTGGGAACGCCCACGAAATGCATCAGGCAGGTGGAGTAGCTGAGTGAATATGTCTCCGTGCTTTTACAATGTTGTCCAATAAAAGATTGATTTTATCATAGCCTTTTCCGGGAGTACTGCACTGTTCCGTATCTATCTTATATCTTACCTAACTCTGGAACATAGCTCACCGGACAGGTGGGCCACATAGAGTGCCGCAGCAGAAGTATCCACTGTTAATATTTGTATTAATATTGCTGAGTGCTTGGTTGGGGAAGTAAAATCGATATGTATACCCCTTAAATCCTATCAGTATCCAGATTACATGCATTCTTATATCCTGTAGCTAAGGCATCTGTCTAGATCTATACAGCCTAAGCTGTGACCTTTCACATGTCTGAAAACACAAATCCCAGCATTCTCTGTTTTGCAGTTGTGTCTTCTTAATGAACTTTTCACATGTTTAAAACTAACAACTCCCAGCATTCCCTAACAGCACAGAATCTGGAAAACTTAGTTTTCATACATCCTGGAATTAAAGGACAACTAAAGCCCAGAACACACGAACCAAAGGCAGAACACCTTGATATAAAGCCGTAATCAGTGTCTTACCTCTCATTTTGATATGAGTGCTGGAAATTTACCAAAATAAATATGGTTTGTGCTTAACATCACAGCATTCTAATGTCACACAGTCTGGTCAAGCACCATTATGTCTGCCCATGCTCGTCCATAGCTATGGCAGAAATTGTTGCCAGTTGGTCACACCCATTAATAATCTCTAGCCAATCCTTTTACAGGACAGATAAAGCAATGAGGCATGTGACTGAGGTCAGGAGGTGTGGCCTGAAACTGCACATACACACAGATACTTCATCCAGTTCTTAACAGGATTACATTTACTTTAATACAATTTACTGAAGTCATATTATAAGCTTATTGGTGTTTTTAGGGGGCTTGTTTTCAGATTCTGGAGTATAAAAAAATGGATTTAGTTCTCCTTTAAGACATTTTCCTGACTTACAGACATTAAAAGCCCACGGTCATGCTTTAGTGCTTCCTACCAAAGGGTTTGAACGTGCAAGTGATTCATCTGCCCTTCCCTTACATCACATAGCTATTAAACTATGGATTGGGAAGCATTAGTTGGCGCAACATTATGCCCGAGTTGCGCGAGGCAGCGCGAGTACCAGAAGAGGCACTCGTGCGGCCGTTTCAAAGTAATTTACCAGAGGTTGTGTGTCTCTTTACACGTACGTATTAAACACCAACTAATAGCTCGATAAATGCTTATTGCGGGTGATATTCACCCAAAATCGCACAGCCTCTGGTAAATCCCGTACGGGAGATTTGCCCAGAGCTTGTGCCTCTGGTGAATCTCCTGTTAAGTCATAAACTTATTTGCACTCACTTCCAAATACCCCCTACCTGGCAGTTATAATCTATAAAGTCTAAGGTTCGTGCACACATGGCATCGCCGGTGGCTGACGCATGTGTGCAACGGCCGTTTCCGAATATATTTCTGCCGTGTATCGACAGAAACGGCCATTTTAGCTGATAAAGTGCCCATACATGGCCCGATTATCGGTCGTTCGTACACAGGTTGGCACCCGCGATCGCATGTCTGTATGAACCTTAAGGCTGGGTAAACACCAGTAATGAACCAATGTGCCACGGATTAGTCGGCTGAAATATGTAATGGTGTGGGGCGGCCAGCCGCGACCGAGTTCAGTCGTCCTTATCAGACAAATGGGTCACTTAGTAAATCATCCCCATGGACGACACATGATCAGTCTGTCACATGCTGGCTGCAGCCACTGTTCTGTGACCAACGCCATATGTCCTGGCAGGGCTTTCTCACAAAGCAGATGCTGAGTTGGGACATGATAGAGTTATATGTATCCAGACAAAATGGTATTAACCTGCAGATCTGAACACAGATCCAGGCAATCCTGCCACAATGTGCAATTCAATCTGAACAGCTCCATTGGACATCCTGAGACCTATACAGGATCCAGAATAACATGCTAGGTTCTACTTATTGGTAATTACCACAGCAAAGTTCCAGATTTACAGTCACTATGGGGTTAGGAAACACAGGATTCTGATTAGCTTGAACAGATATGGAGAGTTTGGATAAGGACTAAAAGCTCCCCACACAGGGCATAAAATGAAGTAGAGACTCTTATAACTGAAAGTACCTACAGCCTCATGTTTAATATATTAATATTGGGGTAAAAAACTGCTTATATCTCTAAGAATGCTGGGTAGTTTCAGAGACATGCAAAGTAATTTAATCATAACAGACACTTCCTTTCTAGCAAACAGAAACTGGATTGTCTCATTACTTTCTATAGAGAGGGGGGGGTAAATGTGGAGAGTCTGAAGAATTTCTATTGGCTAAGACTGTCACATGTTTTACAACAGCACATAACTGGGTGTAATACAGGAACTTTCTTACACTTTCTGTCTTGTCATGACATGCCTAAGAAATATTTTAATTTGCTAACAGTGGAAGATCAGAACCTCTCATTGGATGTTAGTAAATTCCACTTCCTTTAGTGTCTACATGGAGACCCTGTAGAAATCCTGGAGGGTGTGTCTTAACCTATCATTTTGAGTTTTCCATTCAACTTAGGGGTGTCCATGTAAAGTAACTTTAGTTTATTAATTGTATATAAATTGTTTTGTATTCAGTAGTAGGTAGTAGTACAATACTTTGTATGGTGTTATTTCTCCGTAAAATATACATTTATTATATAATATAAGGGATAATATATATTATATATATATACAAAAGCTGTGTTATTAGTGTATAGCAAACAAAATGCTTGTTGCTATGCACCAATAAACACAGATGTTGTTTTGAAAAAGACCCAGGAGTGCGTCTATACGTCCATCGTTTTGCTATATACTTTACCCTACAGACTGCTAGCAGTCATTGTACAGCTAACTGAGAGGTCCTTTATCCACTTGTTTTATTGTTTTTATATATATATTATATATTATATATATATATATATTATATATATATATATAAACTATGCAGAGAGGTAGTCACTCCTCGCCTCTTGCTGTGGGATGCCCGGGTGCCTTCCGTGGGTTATCAAGAGATTAGACAAATGTGGTGGCACTCCTGGGTCTTGAGTTAAACAATTTATTTTATTATTGCAACACGCCAACTCAACGCGTTTCGGCCGCCATCTTCCTGATGACGGCCAAGATGGCGGCCGAAACGCGTGATATATATATATATATATATATATACAGTCCTATAAGTTTAGTGCACTCAGGTAATTTCAAAGATTATTTTTGTGCAAATAGCATAAACGCAACGTTTCGGCTCACGTCAGAGCCTTTTTCAAGGCTCTAACGTGAGCCGAACGTTGCTGTTATGCTATTTGCACATAAATAATTTGAAATTACCCTGAGTGCACTAAACTTTATATGGACTGTATTACTTATCTTTAGTAGCACACCAGGGTTATAATCTCTTTATACCTACTTTGTTGTGTGCCTACCATTTGGTCTGGACTATATATATATATATATATATATATATATATAAATACATATTATATGATACAGCAAAAGTGTGCACGTTGGTGCACAGTGGGTTTTTTATGTGTTAATTTTATATAGTTTATTTGCTGGAGTGTTAGTTACATATATTTATTAAATATATTAATATATAATAAGTTGTAAGCTACCCGCCCCCACTTACAAGGCCCTCATATTAGTGGTAGTCCTATCTAGAATGACATATTTTAAGTAATAATGCTGTTATTTTTGTAGTGTAATTATTTGTTTAAGATACGTTTTACCTAATGATAACTTCCCGCGGCACTTGGAGCCTTTCCCGGTAGTTCCGTCTTCCAGGAGTAGTTTGCGGCTGGTTGCGGCTGAAAACCAGGCCCCGCCGCGAGTGTTGGAGGCTCCGCGGGGCTTTCCCGCGGCACTTGGAGCCTTCCCGATAGTTTCCGTCTTCCAGGGGTAGTTTGCGTTGTCCGTGGCCGAAACCAGGCTCCCAGCCCTGCCGCGAGTGTTGGAGGCTCCGCGGGACTTCCCGCGGGCACTTGGGCTCTTCTGGTAGTTCCAACTTCCAGGGGGTGTTTGCGGTTGTTCGCGGCCGAAAACCAGGCTCCCAGGGATTGGGATGTTGGGATGCTCCGTGGGGCTTCCAACGGCACTTGGACCCCAGACCAGGTGCTGTCAAGTTGTATCATACAATACTGTACACACGTTAACTCCTCCTCCAGCTAATCCCCAGGGCTCTCAAGCAGGAACAGGCAGCGTCTCAATACCTACACAAGCAGGATCGCCCACCATTTCTATGCAATGCCTTCTCTTCCCAGTTAAACGGAACACTATTAGCTTTTACCTGATTACACCATGTGGAAGGGCTTTGTTTAGATGCTGTACTTTACACAACATGCGGCAGTAAGGAGGACCTGGTGCTTTGTTTAATGGGGTATTCCTATTGGTCTGCTAGAATACAGTCGGCCCGATTACGTAATGGGACAATTTATAATATTGTACTAACCTGGAAGCTGATCATTGTTAGCACTGCTGCTAACAGAATAGAGAAAGAGACAGAGAATTGACAGAGAGAGACAGCAGAGAAGAGACAGACAGAGAGAGACAGAGGGAGAGACAGAAGAGAGAGACAACAGAGGGAGAACAGAGGACACAACAGAGAGAGCCA
This sequence comes from Hymenochirus boettgeri, assembly GCA_019447015.1. NCBI lineage: Eukaryota > Metazoa > Chordata > Amphibia > Anura > Pipidae > Hymenochirus > Hymenochirus boettgeri. The sequence goes on from CM033477.1 coordinate 60,124,556, forward strand.
GACAGAAGAGAGAGACAGACTGAGAGAGAGAACAACAGTGTCGTTTGGCAGTCCACCCCGCTTCTCACTACACATTGCATCAGGATGAAGCACTCTCCCACAATGCAATACAGCTGGATATCATCTACAACTTACTAGGAAAGCAAACTTTGTTTTGATTGGCCATTAACTCGCACTGCTCAGTAAGTCTCTCCCACAATGCAATACAGCTGGATATTCATCTACACTACTGGAAAGCAAACTTTCTTTTGATGGCCATTACTCGCACATGCTCAGTAAGTCTCTACCACAATGCAAACTAAAGGGTTACTGTAAGCATGCATTCATCAGGATGTGATGTAGTGCTACAGCAGCTACCACCACACTTAAGACTTTAAGGTATCACGTGGGGGGCATGCTAGGGGGGAGTGTGGGGGGCCTTTTTATGCAGCTGACACCATTGGTCTGTAACCCTGATGAACGGATCTATCTATCTAACTCTGCTATCTATTTAACTCTGCTATCTATCTATCTATCTATCTATCTAACTCTGCTATCTATCTATCTATCTATCTATCTAACTCTGCTAGCTATCTATCTATCTATCTATCTATCTATCTATCTAACTCTGCTATCTATCTATCTGTCTAACTCTGCTATCTAACTCTGCTATCTATTCTAATCTATAGAGACAGTGAGACACCAGACAGTCAGTGTAGGGGAAAGCCGGGAGCGCAGAGGCCGTCTGTAATGTTCTGCGCCGTCGCACGCGTGACGTCATCGTGCCGGCGGAGTCCGCCGGGGAGTCCGGAACTAGGGGCACATGTCAGTAAAACATTCGGGGCACTTTGCAAAACATCCGGGGCACGTGCCCGAATGTTTTAACGTAGATACGCCACTGTCTGTAGCATATAAGAATGGGAAAGGTGGTTCTGGCAAGTTCAAACTTTATCAGCCTCTGATGAAGTGGGATACGCCCACGAAATGCATCAGGCAGGTGGAGTAGCTGAGTGAATATGTCTCCGTGCTTTTACAATGTTGTCCAATAAAAGATTGATTTTATCATAGCCTTTTCCGTGAGTACTGCACTGTTCCGTATCTATCTTATATACTTACCTAGACTCTGGAACATAGCTGCACCGGACAGGTGGGCCACATAGAGTGCCGCAGCAGGAGTATCCACTGTTAATATTTGTATTAATATTGCATGAGTGCTTGGTTGGGGAAGTAAAATCGGATATATGTATAGCCACCTTAAATCCTATACAGTATCCAGATTAACATGCATTCTTTATATCCTGTAGCTAAGGCATCTGTCTAGATCTAATACAGCCTAAGCTTGTGACCTTTCACATGTCTGAAAACTACAAATCCCAGCATTCTCTGTTTTGCAGTTAGTGTCTTCTTAATGAACTTTTCACATGTTTAAAACTACAACTCCCAGCATTCCCTAAGTCTAAAGGTTCGTGCACACATGCGATCGCCGGTGCTGACGCATGTGTGCGAACGGCCGTTTCCGAATATATTCGTGCCGTGTATCGACAGAACGGCCATTTTAGCTGATAAAGTGCCCATACATGGCCCGATTATCGGTCGTTCGTACACAGGTTGGCACCCGCGATCGCATGTCTGTATGAACCTTAAGGCTGGGTAAACACCAGTAATGAACCAATAGTGCCACGGATTAGTCGGCTGGAAATATGTAATGGTGTGGGGCGGCCAGCCGCGACCGAGTTCAGTCGTCCGTATCAGACAAATGGGTCACTTAGTAAATCATCCCCATGGGACCACATGATCAGTCTGTCACATGCTGGCTGCAGCCACTGTTACTGTGACCAACAGCCATATGTCCTGGCAGGGCTTTCTCACAAAGCAGATGCTGAGTTGGGACATGATAGAGTTATATGTATCCAGACAAAATGGTATTAACCTGCAGATCTGAACACAGATCCAGGCAATCCTGCCACAATGTGCAATTCAATCTGAACAGCTCCATTGGACATCCTGAGACCCTATACAGGATCCAGAATAACATGCTAGGTTCATACTTATTGGTAATTACCACAGCAAGTTCCAGATTTACAGTCACTATGGGGCTAGGAAACACAGGATTCTGATTAGCTTGACAAGTGTTGGGAGGCTCCGCGGGGCTTCCCGCGGCACTTGGAGCCCTTCCCGATAGTTCCGTCTTCCAGGGGTAGTTTGCGGTTGTCCGTGGCCGAAAACCAGGCTCCCAGGCCCTGCCGCGAGTGTTGGGAGGCTCCGCGGGACTTCCCGCGGCACTTGGAGCTCTTCCTGGTAGTTCCAACTTCCAGGGGGTGTTTGCGGTTGTTCGCGGCCGAAAACCAGGCTCCCAGGGATTGGGATGTTGGGATGCTCCGCGGGGCTTCCAACGGCACTTGGAGCCCCAGACCAGGTGCTGTCAAGTTGTATACATACAATACTGTACACACGTTAACTCCCTCCTCCAGCTAATCCCCAGGGCTCTCAAGCAGGAACAGGCAGCGTCTCAATACCGCAAGCACCATGCAGTGATCGCCCACCATTTCTATAGGCAATGCCTTCTCTCCCAATTCAAATGCCAGGGTGCTCCCGAGGGATCCAATAATACAAAATGCACAGTGAATCAGGGCACTCCTTGGTCTTATAAACAAGTGGGTTTATTCACATCACAACAATGGCAACGTTTCGGTCCCTGGTCTTGGAACTTTATCAAGCCTACACACAGTTACATGTGCAATATCCTCTTATAGAGGTAATAGTGATACACACCCCTGTGACTATTTCCTGTGGGAGGAGTCAACAATAACAGTGTTGAACCAACATACAAAGTATACCCCATTAAACATCACCAGTGTTATAAATATTATTATATAGCAGACAGAAACCTTTTCTGAATTACACTTCCTTTCACATGGAGCAGACACAGGGGTGTGGTTTAAGTTGCTATTTGATCATTCCATTTTGAAATAGAGATCTCAGCTCTGTAAGTAAGTTTAGGTATTTTGTATATTTTGTTGTACCTAATATAAGTCAGTGCTATACATTATATACATTTACTGATGGTCATTTAAATGGTAATAGTGAAATAGTACACACATACATATACAAAATATCATATACCCCCACCACATTGGTAGCTCCTAAAAACTCAGATTTTCAGTCACTAGGGGGTTAGGACTTGGGAGCACAGGATACTGATTAGCTTTATAGGTTAAGGTGAGGTGGGGTTAAAGGAGCTAATAGCTCCCAACAGAGTATAAAATGAAATAGAGCCTTCTTATAACAGAAGGTATCTCACAGCCTCATGTTATTATAATAACATTTCCCTAATAATCTAACATATAAACACATATTTCTCACTTCCATAGAAATGGGTGGGGACATGCAAAGTATCTAATTTGTAGCCTGTAGATAAGGTATGTATCTAGATGCAATACAGCTTAATGGAATAAAGCAGGGGAGTTGAACTTTCACATATTTCAAAACTACAAATCCCAGGATTCTGTGTTTGCAGTGAGTTTCTTCTTAATGTCCTGTAGCTAAGGCATGTGTCCAGATGCAATACAGCCTAATGGTATAGAGCAGGGGTGTTGAACTTGTGACCTTTCACGTGTTTGAAAACTATAACTTCCAGCATTTGCTGCTAGCAGTAAGTCTCTTCTTTATGTCCATTGATTAATAAATATATCAAATGCAATACAGCCTAATGATATAGAGCATATGTGTTTAAGTTTTCACATGTTTAGAAACTAAAAATCCCAGAATTCCCTGGCTGCACAGTATGCTGGAAAAATTAGTTTTCATACATCCTGTAATAAAGCCATTTTTCTGACGTGCAGAGATTAAAAGCCCACGGTCATGCTTTAGCGATTCCTACCCAAGTACTCAAACATGCAAGTGATCATCTGCCCATCCTTAACATCCATAGCAATTACACTATTGAAATAGAAAAAAATTATATAGGTGACTTTAGCTAGTAGGAGTCATGAACCTTACCCTCACTTTCCTATTTTATCTGCCTGTCAGCTAGAAACCAGAGAGGTTCAAGTGGAATAATCCTGCCATTCTGAGATTAGACCCAGGCAATTCTGCTATAATGTGTAATCCAAACTAAACAGCACCATTGGGAAACCTGAGACCCTTTACAGGATCCAGATTAACATGCTAGGTTAATATTTATTAGTATTCACCACTGCATTTGGGGTTATTAAGGTTTGTTTTTTGGAGGTGTTCCCTAGGGAGCATGGTTTGGTAGTCTAGCTGGGATCTGGACTATCACCCCGTTTGTTATTAGTTACTATTTAATTATAATTTTAAGGAGGGCGTAACTTTATCTTGCTTTCTAGAGAGTCTGATCAGGCAAGGAGCCTGTGGGTCTGCAAGCAGGCAGACTAGTACCTCTGAGTGACACAGTTGTAAACCCCAGTAGGAGACTGGGTACAACCAGCTAATTCTCCAGGGAGAGACAAAGAGCTGGGTGAGTACTGGACAGTGAGTGTTCAAACAGTCAGGGACACTTATTTTGTATTAGTAACGGTGCGACATAGGATTTATTATTTTATTGTGTGAGCTAATACACTAAATAAACCTGACTGAGGTCAGTTTGAAAATCAAACCAAAGACTGTTGCCCGCTTCTGTGTGTTAAATTGTGCCCAAAGGCTATCTTTCCTGGGAAACAACAGTCCGTGCTACCTGAAATGTTACAATATATATTATAAAAAGTGGGCCCATTGGTGAACATTGGGAATTATGTGTGTATTTAAATATGGACCGATTGGAGAGACACAGAGACTAATTGGAGGTGCACCACAAAATAATGTAGTTGGCATGCTAAGGGAGGGGAATTTCGAGTGGGACAAGGTAGGTCTGACAGAGGGGAAAAGCCGATAAGGGCTGATAGAAATGGAGAACCTATGGTAGTTAAGCTAGAAGGGGTAAATAACATACCTCAAAAAGTACAGTACCGTGGCACTCAGATAAAAAATCTATAATTTAGGAATCAGCAGTTGAGGAACAGTTTCCCCAACAACTATAAATCATCACACTATATAGCGGGCAGGTGGGAAATGCCTATAACGCTCGCACACAAGCTCACACGCACGCTCACGATAATGTGAGTATTCCATATTACAAATATGCTTGTGAAGGTTCTCATTCATCCAGGTCATGGTATATCTGTTGTATTCAATTAGATCAACTGGACTTGAAATGTAGTTCTTGAAGACGTTTCGCTAGTCATCCGACTGGCTTTCTCAATTCAGAATGACTTGTACAAGAATCTGTGGCAATTATGTACCCTGGAAAATCCCAATTAGCATATCACAGCCAGGTGTTAAGGGTGTGATTGGATAGTGGCTAAGAGGTGTTATAGGAACGCCCAGAGTAAGGTGTTAAAACAGCATTGTACATGGCAGACAGTTGGTGTCGAACCCCCCCACCTCTATTTAGGCTTGGTTTCTTTATTTTCACATAAATGGCCTCCTTAACACCTCTCTTGAACCAGTCACGTTCCTTCGCCAATATGTTAACATTACTATTTTCAAAGGTATGTCCTTTATCCTTAAGATGCAGATACACGGCTGAGTCCTGACCCGAGGAATTGGCTCTTCTGTGCTGGGCCATACGTTGATGCAGTTGAATAACACCCAATTAAAAAATAGTGTGCACTCTACCTTCAGGTGATACTATGCCCAGGTGCTACTGCAGATCCTCTAAATATCTAACCATAATAACATGTAGAGCACTCTCAGGACTTGTTCAAAAAATCTTTCAACTTTTATTCCATAAGCAGCAAACAGATAGCGACATTTCGGTCTTTGTCTCAGACCTTCTCAAGCCATCATGGCTTGAGAACGGTCTGAGACAAAGACCGAAACGTCGCTATGTGTTTGCTGCATATGGAATAAAAGTTGAAAGATTTTTTGAACAAGTCCTGAGAGTGCTCTACATGTTATTATGGTTAGATAGATAGATAGATAGATAGATAGATGTAGATAGATAGATAGATGTAGATATATAGATAGATAGATAGATGTAGATAGATAGATAGATAGATGTAGATAGATAGATGTAAATAGATAGATGTAGATAGATAGATGTAGATAGATAGATGCAGATAGATAGATGTAGATAGATAGATGTAGATAGATAGATAGATGTATATAGATAGATAGATGTAGATAGATAGATAGATGCAGTAGATAGATAGATAGATAGATAGATAGATAGATAGATAGATAGATGCATATAGATAGATAGATAGATAGATAGATAATAGATAGATATATAATAGATGCAGATAGATTGATAGATAGATAGATAGATAGACAGTTAGATAGTTAGATATATAGTTAGATAGAGAGATAGAGTTAGATAGACAGTTCGATATAAGATAGATAGACTGAGTTAGATAGATAGATAGACAGACAGAGTTAGATAGATAGACAGAGTTAGATAGATAGATAGATAGATAGACAGACAGAGAGATAGACAGACAGACTTAGATAGATAGACAGACAGAGTTAGAGAGATAGATAGATAGATAGATAGATAGATAGATAGACAGACAGACAGACAGATAGATAGATAGATAGATAGATAGATAGATAGATAGATAGATAGATAGATAGATAGACAGTTAGAGAGATAGATAGATAGATAGATAGATAGATAGATAGATAGATAGACAGAGATAGAGTTAGATATATAGTTAGTTAGATGATAGACACACAGAGTTAGATAGATAGATAGATAGAAGAGAGAGATATATAGAGTTAGACAGTTAGATATAAGATAGTATAATATAGATAGACAGATAGAGATAGAAGATAAACAGAGAAATAGACAGACAGAGTTAGATAGACAGTTAGATAGATAGACAGACAGTTAGATAGATAGACAGATAGAGATAGATAGACAGATAGATCTTTATCTCTGTCTATTTCTCTGTCTTTTTGTCTGTTTTCACTATCTGGCTGTGTATCTATGTTTGTGTTTTTCTATCTGTCTGTCATGTCTTTTTGGCTGTCTCTATTAAGTACCAGTGGGTGTGGCTTAATTGTGGCGGAGAAGGGGCATGGCCTAAAATATTTGACGCGCTACGCATGGCAAATGGAGTGCCCGTGAGTGCCCCTGATCTTCTTAGACCCTAGATACGCCCTGTCAGAAACTCTTTGTTCTAGTATGTATAAATTAGTGTGCTTTACAAGATTCAGTATTGTATCATGCCTGAGGAAGAAGCCTAAAGTCTCTTACACATGTCAGATCATTTTGGTACGATGTGCCCAATGAACGTTAGCGACCGTCTGTTATACACTAGCTCTGCCAATGACACCTGTACATACATCAATGATAGTAGATAGATAATGTTCGTTGGTAAAGGTGTTACATGACATACGTATTAAGTGACGTTCGGAATATCATGTGATCTCGAAATGTTGCACATAGTATTTCATTCAATCTTCCATTACACTCTACGATAATCTGCCAACTATGTACAAACAAACGACAAGCGGCAGAATGAATCCGCTGGCCGATCGTCAAAAAAAGCCAAGAATAGTCGTGGAACGTTGGTCTTAGAAGATCGTTAAAGCTTCATTTTCGCACGAATGTCGCACGATGGGTCGTTCGTCGGGCAAATTTTGCGAAAATTATCTGATGTGTGTACGAGGCTTAGTGTTTCGAAAGCTCGCATTTTCAATAATTTTAGTTAGACAATAAAAGTCTAAAAACTAAACTTCAAGTCCACTTGATCTAATTGAATACAACAGATATAGACAATAAAAGGTGATCATTTTATATCCAAGATGTCTTCACTTTCAATTGAAATTTGAATTAAAGGGCAATGAAACAGTATGGACAATAAAGGGATAAATTATAAGGAGTAATTTAAATAGTAAATTAACAGCCATGTGTAAGGCACAAGAAGACAAATCCCGACCTATCGAGCCAGACAGAAAATTCTGTTGGATTGTTGTCAGCTCCCTTTACTAAAGTAAAGAGCGGTATTAACAGACACACAGGTCTGTAGCTGTGAATAGTGAAGTTTCTTTGCAAAACATGTATGCTACACGTTTCTGACCATATAGTTCTTCTCAAGGAAGTGCTTGAAGAACATTCAAACTCTCTGAAATGGTTGTGGGTGTCTGCCAAAATTTGCATTATTGTCTATTGTTTTGGGGACTTAACTAACAATTTGTACTATTTGTTTCTTTATCTAGCACCTGAGCTGTATCGTATTGCTGTAGACTGAGAAACCATAAACCAACAGTGCTGATGATAATTAAATGCCTGAAATTGATGAATGTACTGAGAGAGATAAGAGTAACCCTAGGACTATTTTTATGATTCAAGAGTACCTTCTGAAATTGGGATGTTTATATAGACAGTATTAATCAATTCCATTAATTGTTCTGACTATAACCTAAAAACAACCCCCACCCCAAACTTTAAGACGAGAACAATTTTTCTACTTAGCTTTAGTAGCTTATGAAAGCAGAACACAAGGTAGGAATATTACAGTTATTTTTAGAGTTTAGTTTCCCTTTAAAACAACATCATAAGAGTTAATGTCCAATAAAAAAAATCCACATATTGTCTTTTGATTTAAACAGACTTAATAATGAAACTAGGGCTGGTGAGTGCTCAAGCCATTTACAAGAAATGAAAGCATTATTGAAACATTTTAATCATAGTTATTTTTGCATTGAGTGAAATTATCTTTCGTTAATTATATGTTATCGCACCTATAATAATTTAAACACAGATGTTAGCTATACACTTCCTCTTCTCTTTGCCTGTTTCTCATTTTAATTGAACAAATTCTTAAAATTAATCAGGAGTAGAGATAAACAAACCACAACATTTCTTTCTGCCAGCGTCTCACGGAAATATCCAATATTTCACAAATAATATTATATAAATGAATAATGTATCTAAAAGCTGTAACATCCTGCCTAGTACCAGCAGGGGCAAACTGGGAAGGTGACCCAGAAAGTATCAATACATGATACATCAGAAAAACAGAAAGTCTAATGTGTAGAATTGTACAAACAAATGTAATTTTTACTGAATTTTCTCTCCATCACATTTGCTACCTGCAAATTATAAGCAAGAGATTATTTGGAAAATATATCTGTGGGTTCAGTTAGATCAAAAAAAAAATCTTGGAGATTTTGCTAGTCGTCTGACTGACTTCCTATAGAAATTTGCTGTTATGTTGGGAGAATTATTTGTCTTATGGCTGGTGAATAATGATGAGTCCCAGTTTCAAACCAAACTGCAGTTTTGAAAATTCATAGATCCAGTGGAACTTTCAAAATTTCAAAGGGGGGAATGTTATGACATGATAAAAAGATGTCGCAAAAAACACGCCTTAACAAAGTATGGTGTCAAAATTCTATGCGGAAAATGTAAAAATTCCAATCATATTTACTATCGGCAGAACAACTCACTGGTTACATTTATCTCTACTAGTGAATCAAGCAATTAAGAGTATATCCACCCAAATCACTCAATCATATAATGTAAGGAACCTACCCGACCCTAAATGCCACCTTTAAAGTCAGCCCAGAAATGTACTTACCCACCTTCGTTCCTTGGTCAGCTGCGTCTGTGATTGGTTGAGAAAGCCAACACAGACATGGCTGCTGCTCAGCAGAGGGAATGAGGTGATCTGAAAACTAAATATATATCTACTTACAAAATAAGCTTATTATTCAATAAAAAATAGGCTAACATGCAAACTCACAGTTTATTCCTGTGCTGTGCAGGGAAATATTTTTTTTATTGCCCCAGAGCACGACGCATAACGGTAAAAACTATTTGGCACCTCATTATGCAGAAAGTGAATGGTTGGATAATCCACTGGAATGGCGGTAACTAAAGAGTTTCTGTGTTATATAACATAGTAACTCTTAAGTTGGCGCTATTCCAGTGGCAGGAAGCACATAAGTAAAAAGACCTTTCAAATGCTGCAACAAAAATTATTATGCAAGCACTTTGCACATTTCGTTTAAGGTAACAGGTATTAAAGGGCATCTATACTGAAAAAATAGTTAGATTTAGATATCCAATCTGAACCATCTTTTGCTATGTGTAGTTTTGCTATAACTGAAATGGAGACAGTGTTCATGCAAATCATGTGAATGCATGATGGGAAATTCCCTCTTCCAATGCTGCCTCATTGTGATTACTGAGCATGCCTGCCCTATAGATAGTCAGGTCAGATGGAAGGAGGTGTCGGTTAAGAAAGGGAGAGATACTGAGCCAAAGCAAATTGATTACTGTATTGAAGAATGCAGTGACACAAACTCAATGTATTGCTACTTACATGTATTAATTACAGATTAAGTAAATTTTTCACTATAGTTACCCTTAAAGAGAAGGAAAGTCCAAAAACAAATTACATTTAGATGATTCCCATATAATAAAAACATGATTTGCGTATTCTTAATCTTAGAAATGCTATTAGTTGCCTTGAAATTGATGTTTGTGGGAGTTCTCCAAGCTCTTCTGTTTCTGGTAACACTGTGCGCCATATGGCTCAAGCCCCATAGACTTAAAGGTCATGTCCACCCCCTACCCTACCCCCCAGAAACTTAGGGGTAAGGTAGGTAACCCCTACCCACCCCAACTGCTGCAATATTTCTTGAAAAAAAAATCCCAGATTTCTACTTATAGAGCCTTCTCTCTGCAGCGATCTGATCCGGCCGCCTGCTTGCAAGCAGGGGCCAGACTGTCAGCCGCATCTGTGATTGGCTGAGAGGCAGCCAATCGCTGATGCCAATGGAAACACCGTGGGAAAGAAGGCTCTGTAAGTACGGATCTGGAGATATTTTTTAAGATTATATCCTGACTGGAATGCTAATGTACAGCATTCAGTTCTGGGAGTCCTTTAGTTATGACACAGCTCTCTGTTCAAAATGAAATATTGATTGGGCAGTACATGAAATTAGATATGTGATTTTGATTTTAACCCAAAGAATGAGTAATGTTACTGTGGATATAATTGGATTATTGCATTTTCCCACAAACAGCAGAGTACAGATGATGAGTAATTTGAAAGCATTAGTGGTTAATGCTATCGTTTTTTAATCAATGCAGCAGACTCCATTTAAGAGTGGCCCCCAATAATTATATAGTCTAGCAAATTATTATATTTCTAAAAGTATTAGCAGGTAATAGAACATCTATATCCAGACATCCCACCCTACCCGGACCCACCCTACCGGAAGCATGAAGTGGCAGGGTGGGATGTCTGGATATAGATGTTCTATAACCTGAGGGGCGTGGTGAGGGGGTGTGGTGTGTCACTGACATCACAATAGTGGGCGGGCCATGCGTGCTAGGAGATGGAGGGGGGTTAGGGGCTTTCCGGGTGCATGGTGTGGGTGGTCCGGGGGCATGGCAGCCAAAAAGGGAGGAGATTCAGGACTCCTCTCCATCGCGAGAGTTTGGGGTAGTCTCGGGGAGCACAGGAGACCATCCCAATTTAGTGGGGACTCCCAGAGGAGCGGGAGGGGTGGGATATATATGCAACCAAAAGTACACATATAAGTTAAAACTGCAGTTCCTAGCATTCTCTGCCATTTGTAAAGGAATGCTGGGAGTTGATCTGGAGATCACTGGGTTCCTATCCCTGATGACAAAGGCAGAATCACTGTTTACATGCTCTGCATAGCCAGAAAAGTAAGGTGGATAGCTCACCACACAGAAAGTCAATGATTCGAGATATATTTTGCATAGAATATTAACTTATTAACTTTCAATTGCCTCCATTTCAGTGGCAATAAGCCTATAAAAATATAAAAGTATCTCTAAAACACTACAAAATATTTAATTGATGTACTGTTAACTTGAGAACAGAGCAGGATTATCCACAAGGCAACCCTAGGCACCTGCCTGGCCGAACTGGAACATCTTTGGGGCACACAATAGCAGTCAGAAACAAGTACACAAACAGTCTA